>BOPP01000141.1:3043087-3056135 GCA_017312745.1 Gryllus bimaculatus
CTCCACCACCACCACCGCCTCCACCGCCACCACCAACGCCACCGCCTCCACCGCCTCTACCGCCTCCACCGCCACCTCCAGCACCACCACCTCCACTATCACCTCCACCACCACCTCCACCGCTAAAGAAGATGCGACTGGAGGGCGGTGCCAGAGTTTGATATTCCACAGGGAGGGATATTGTGACGTCACGAGAAGTGGAACCAAGAAACTTTCTAGCGGGAGGGGGGTCTAATATTAGTTTGATCCCCCTCCTCCCCAAATATTTACAAACTATTGTTAAACAATAATGATACGAAATATGAATTAGTATCAATAATAATTATAATAATTACTATAATTATATTAAAGAATGTGATAATGTTAATTTATAATGGAAGTGCAGATTTGAATAAATAGCAGACTCTAAATATTTTATACTCATATATTATTAATATATGTAGTTAACTAATTCGAGGACCAACTAGGATCTAGAAATATAAATTTGATGACAATGAATAGCAAATAAATCATATGAGAAAACACGCATTTTCAATTTAAAAGTATTACAATTAACAAAATTGAACTATTAAATACCGCAATAAAATTATTTGAAAACTGTTTGAAAATTAAATATGATTGTAATAATTTTAAAATTGTTTAGTTGTTTTAAAGTTTCTTTAAAATACTGTCACTCTACAGCTATCTTCTTGTATTGTTCAGTTCCTTGACATAATAATAATTCTTGGTTTGAATAGTTTTGTAAAGAGTATATATAGATGTGCAGCTTAGGAACTCTTAGAGTATACTCTGGTCACATATATTAATAGTTTAAATAAAATCGTCGTTTGACGAAAATTAAGATAATCATGTTCATTCAGTGTAAATAAAACATTGAAATGCCAGTTTGAGAGTTTGGGAATAATATGTAGCTCTCATGATTAGAGCATGAATTGTTGACAGATAATGTATATCTGATCAAAATAGAAAAATCGTGTTCCCTTCAAACACAACATATTGGCAAGCAACAAAAAATAAATACATTAAGGTCGTGTGAGAATATATGAAAAAGAATACGAGGAATAGAAAATGGAGGAAAAGTGACGAATATAGTTGGATTTGAGGGGGGGACACGTATAGCTCTGCCTTCACTAAGATACCGATACTTTTCCTGTCTCCCTTAATATACCTCTGCTATACTAAATGAGCTGTCAACAGCTTGCTGAACAGCTGACCCTAAATCCTCAGGAGGGCTTTTTGCCCAAAGGACTGAATGGATCGTAATAATAATAATAATAATAATAATAATAATAATAATAATAATAATATATGATCCAAGATGAAATTTGTTTAATATCCCTATACTCATATAACGAATGAGGTTTGTGTCCCTTCGCAGCTCTTCTTCGTACCGAATGTCTTTAAAGATATTGAGTCTTATGTATTTTTCCTCCTTTTCCGTTAAAAAAAATGATTTCATGTGCTTCCAATTAATGGGTTTTCAGCTTACATTCTATCACAATGTTGATTTGATTTGCTTTTGTCGAAGAACAGTGAAAAAGTAGGTGGCATTTAGGGGAAACGTACAAAATTCTCAGTTAATTATTTAAAAATGGAAACACACGTTCTCAAATTCAGTACGACAGACATGTATTATCAATATCACCTTCAGAAGGTTTTGTAATATGTACGTGTTGTAT
This sequence comes from Gryllus bimaculatus, assembly GCA_017312745.1. NCBI lineage: Eukaryota > Metazoa > Arthropoda > Insecta > Orthoptera > Gryllidae > Gryllus > Gryllus bimaculatus. The sequence continues at coordinate 3,044,767 of BOPP01000141.1, forward strand.
GTCTGGAAATGTAATAATTCTTGTGAATGTTAGTAACCTTGTACTTTTCATTGCCGTTCCATTAAAAAGCGAAGTTGTTGATGCTATGATTTTTAAAGTAGTTTATTTTTCAACCCATGTTATAGTACCGGAGTTGGAGTAGGTTTCATGTGTATTTTTCTTTTGATGATATGTTAACAGTACAGCCTTTATTGCTATTATAGATGTCCCTCATGTCAGTTGTCTCTCTATTTTGGGCTCTCTTTCTATCCATGTTACCCACGGGTTTGTATACTCCACCGAAAGTCTTCATTCCGTCTAGAGAAGCAACGATATTTTGGTATATTCCTGGACGATCTTTTCTAATGCACTTAGCGTTGTGTACGTATTAAAGTCACCCTCTGTTTATGAAACATGTGTGTGTGTGTGTATAAACGAAAGGCCGGGCGTCGCGTCAGTGGCCCAGAAGCGAAGTACGGCAGTTGGCAGCTCTTCCGAAAAGCCCAGTAATGCAGGCCGTGGCTCTGAGCAGGCCGCGCTGGTGAGCCGCTCAGCTTTCACTCGGTTTACGTCGTAAAACTTTTTTCGTTCCCTCCACAGTTCCCCTATGGCGGCAGGAATTTATTTTATAAATTGGATACAACAATGAGCCTCTGTCTTGCAGTTTAAGTAGCTACAGGGGGCGTTTCTTAATAACTAAACAAAACTAACTTATTTTTTCCTTAATATCATTGAACAAATAAAATATAAGCAGTCTGGAATTTTGATAAAAATTGTTTTGAAAAATTAATGTTATTTTCTTATTGTCTTAGCTAATTGAATGAGCTTTCATTCATACGTTATGCATTCAGTACGTCGTACACACTAAAAAAGGACTCGTTTTCCCATTCTTCACATAAATGTGGGCGACGTTTCTCGAAGTCTTTCATTTGTGATCAATGTAGAACAGTGTTTCCCCAACTGTGTTCCGCGGAATAATGTGTCTCAAGTATAAAATAACTAATGAGTAAATTTGTTCAAAGAATTGGTCACCCCGACAGGTGTTCGAACCTGGGTCTCCTGGTTTACGCTCAGTTGCTCTCGCACTAGTTAGAACCAGGAGATCCGGGTTCGAATTCCTGTCGGGGGTGACCAATTCTTTGAACAAATTTAATTATTAAAATACATTTGTTACTTTGCAACAAGGTCAAAAAGTGGTTCTCTTTACTATAGCGGAATGCGTAATTGCGTTCAAAAAAGGGGACAGGGTGGTGACAATTATTTATAAAGTAACTCACTTATCTTAAACCAACACCGGAACCGACAACCGTAAAAGTACCGCACGTACCACCGTACACCTTGCGGCTACACTGTACCAGTGCGGCGGAAATTTACATATGGGTGGTACCACACTACACGTATTTTTGCAGTAGCGCAGCTCAACCCATTTTTTGGCTAGTTAGGAATGCGCGCGAATACAGTTGGCGATCCTGACGGCGGTCAAGTAAAACGACCGGTTGATGCTACTGAGATACAAGGATTTCTTTGTGAAATTGCGTTTATTAAGAACTGGTTAAAAATGAAAAGGAAATTCGTATAATTTCTTGATTTTATATTCCTAGGATTTCAACGGCAAGTTATTAAATAACTATTATTACTATTATATTAACATTGTTAACAATATTAATAACAATGCTTGTGTCGAAAGGAGTGCACTGTTCTGCAATTAAATGCAGCAATAATAAAGTAAAGAACCATAAGTTGTTGTTTTTAAACATGTCTAATAGACCTAGAAAAGGAAAAACGGAAATTTGTTATTACCTCTTGACAGAAATGTTATTATACCCTAGATGCACTTATTGACTACATAGATTACTAACATTTCTATATATTTTCCTTGATCGCCGCGCGGTCCGCTAAAGTCGCTCACCAACGCGTCATCATAGGGCATTTAACACGGAGCTGCGCTATAAAAACATCTTCCATGGGGGTTCATCAATGAGTTCGGGGCGCCTGACGGAATCAAATTCCTAGGTCGACTGCTTTGATCAGTGGTTACCCTTGTCGCTTCCAGACGAACGCCGGAGTAGTACTCTAGAAAACGGTTAAGGACCGCGCTCGCTCCTTCCTTCTGCATCCCGTCGTTTCCATTATTTACCCCCGTTCAGTCCCAAAACTGAAAATGTTCATAAACGCCGGTGTTCTGAAAGTAGCGACCAATCTACTGAGGAAAATTTGTCTCGACGAGAAAAAAAACGACAGAAACCAACGTGTTGGTCGGCGCCAGATCTCGGCATCCATCATCCAGCGGGGGAAGATCACCGCCACCTCTAGAAATGAAACATGCTCTACACTTACGGGAGTAATGACCACAGAAGTGGACGCGCCGGAGTAAGGAATCAATAAATCAAAAGAAGTTGACAGATGTGTCAAAATAGCTGCTCACGTGACTGAATCGTTTATAACAAATGACTGACATGAGTTACTGTAATGGAAACGCTGTTAGAGAGAATGGTCGTTCTGTGAACAACTGTGTTTCCCTAACTGATTTCCGCAGAACAACTGGTTTCTTTTCAAATTGTTTCGCGACACGGCAACAAGTGACACATATCGTTATTGCACTGCAATTTTGAAGTTTTGGTTATTTTTAAGTACCTACGTGTCTAATTGAAACGGAATTTTTCTGTTATGCTACAATGAAAACTAGTACGGAAATGGTTAATTTAATGCCACATCTAGTGTGAAAATTCAATTTTCATCTATTACTGGTAAATTGAAGGAAATGTGTGGTAGTAAACACGAAAAAGTTAATCTAAAAAATAAATTATTTCATTTGTTAGATAATTGTGCCGACAGGAAATGTGTTAATATGTGACAGAAATGCGTTTATGTGCTAATTATTTTTAATACTATTACTTGTTAAAAAACAATGGAATCGGAAAACAAATCTAAAACTCGATTAATTAAGTAATCAACCTGAAACATATTTTATAAAATTGCTTTAAACTCTCACAAAAAATATGAGTGATTCAAAGTGTGTTCTCTGGAAAAGAGAATTGTTCATGGATCAAATAATTTGCAATAGATGTGTGTTGCGTTGATGTCCTTTGTTCCCATCGAAGTCCGTCTTTGAATTTTGCGCCATTAAATGAAAACTAAGTTTCGACGTCAAATATTTTACATTGTGATGTTTAGAGAGTGACAACTATTATTTACTCCTATTTATTCAGCTAAGGAACAAAATTGTATATTGTTAGAATATGCTGCAACATTCACGTTGCGGTCATTTGCCTTCTTTTAATTTCTTTGTATGAGAAGATTATTTTATTTTTTATCGTCATCAGTTACCGCTATAACGTTATTTAATTCTCAGCTTTCTTCTATATTCAACATTTTTCCTTGGAAGAGATTTCATTTTCCTTTTAGTCGTTCTTTGAAAAATTGTTGTACTCTTAAGAGTAATACTTCCCTATTACTTCTTACTAAATGATCAACATGGACGGAAATGCCATCTCGTTCTTTTTTTCATTCAGACGTTTTCTCTTGGTTCTTAACATCAGACAGTTGCTTCTTTTTCTCACCTTCTTTTTGAAAACGAAATTGCCAAGATTATTGTGAATTACAGCCTTTTAGAAAATCATCTCTTGTCTCTGGATCTGAGGAGATGTTCATGTTGTCCAGACACGTGTCTAAACTTCCGACTTTCTATAAAAACCTCAAAAGAGTGTATTACTGTTTTCCTTGTAAAATAATTTTTGTCGTCTTTGTTTTTCGGATGTGATTGTCTTTCTGTTCCTTAGAATATCATCACTTTTCTTCTTGAGAACATCTCGCTCAAAGGTTAAAGACATCGTTTCTGAGAATATCATCTCTCACTTCAGTTGTCTTACTGTAAAGATTGCCAAGTAAATTGCTGCTTTTCGCACTTTTGAAAAAAAATTAAATGACAGGTATATATGTTCTGAGTGACAATGATTTCCATCACAGTATATGCAATAAGGAAAGTGACACCTCTCGAGTGTGAAATTGTTTTGGCAGCATTGTTTTCTTGAGAGACGACATTTGGAATTGTAATTTATTATACAACATTTTAGATATACTTGACGTGCAAGGGTAAGGTTTTACCTTACGAATGACAATATGCCCGGGTAAGGCAGTATCTTTCCGGAGAGGATAAAGTATCTTTATCTTTTGTTGGTGATATTTTCTTTTCTTCCAAATTTTTGTAAACTATAATATAAGCTAGTAGTGCTACAGGATGGCACAGACTTTCTCGCAGTATTTAGTTTTCAAATCCCTTTACTCTAAGCAAGGTTTCCCCCCTTTCTTCTAAAATATTTTTTTGACATTTAGAGTAGTTCTTGAAAAAATAACGCTTGGACCTTTCAAAAAATGCGCAATTTTTGAGCTAATTTTCACAAAAACCTTTCGAGTTTCGAGAAACATCTTTGAAAATCATATGAAACACTTGTAATCACAAATTAAATAATGTTCAAAAACGCCCTAATGTTATTATTAATGACCTTTGAGACGTTTCAGAAAAATTACATTTACTTTTTTCTGATACGTTATTGCTTGTTAATGACTTCGATACGGAACCCGATGTATGCCGCATAAATTACAACATAACAGAAAATTTATAGAATTGTGCTGAAGAAGGAAATATAAAAACAGTTGAATGATGCTACATGTTTTCTTATGGATGGAACTATGAAAAGAAATTATAGGAGGAAAATATGAAAAGGAAAACGGAGTCAAGTTAGCACCTTATTAATTTGTAAATCAGGGAATATGAGTCATTAAAAGTAGGTAAAAAATAAAATATTGTACGTACCACGTGCGTAAACTGGTTCTAAGGGTGTCTGGCGACAAAACTTCCTTGAGACAGTCTCTCTGACATGCTGACGCCACTCGATCGCCCCCATATAACACCTTTGGAGCAAAAATAACTATTGTGTAATTTTTGAGAAATGAAGAGAATACAAGAAATAGCATTTATTTCATCTTATTCAGTGCATTTAGCACTAATTGTGTGTTAACAAGATAATTTGATGAACATGTTTTTGTATTTACGTATGAAAGATTGAGAACCACTTTAGATATCTCTGTTTACTTTACTTTTTTTGTGACATTTTGCCATCATTGAAATTGTTATTTTCCCTCCGGCATTTTCTGCACTTCACTTAGTAGATAAATTACATGAAATAAGTCTTATTCTGAGTGCCACTTCTACATTCTTCGTTTAAATGATGCAAACATTATTTCACAATTCCTTTCGGAAACAGTCTATCATCGTTCTCATAAGTTTTTTTCCTCGTAACATGATACCTTCATAACTCCATTTGTCCAGTAACATTCCTCGACGTTCTTCCTGCCCAAGTTTACAACAGTATATGGTGAGGTATTTATGACTGGCCTCCCGAGATGAATTCGATACAACGGTAGTTAAATAGTCACATAGTCAGGTCACAAATGGATACTTTGGAGGTAGAAAGCTTACAATTTACGTTAAACATGTGCGAATGGGTATTCAGTTCACTGCTAGAAACTACAGTAAATAGAAACATTGAAATAATATGTATTCGTTTTTCCAAAGGTTTTATTAATTTTTTTATACATGCTTGCTTTGAGGCGAACGAACAGAATTACTTATGAGAATCGCACGTCTAGAGTCCCGTAGAAAATAGAAGAATGAGATCAACTCAATAAATTGTGGTTTATATAGTTGTAAACCCCGTTTTTCTTCGTTTTAGTCCTTCGTCCGTCTCCTCTCGAACTCCGATTCACCCCACGCGCAAGCACGGCCTCTTCAGGCTGCGTTGCAACTGTCTTTGACTACTGAACACTGGAAGCCAGCCAAGCGCCGGGCACAACCCATGCTCAAAGCTCACTCTCCGTACCCGTCCGATCTCCCCGTCAAGTTCTCTCTCTCTCTCTTAATCTGCCCCGCCCCCTCCGCCTGCCGCTGCCTCCGCCTGCGTCGCACCGTTTACGGCGCCCCCAGGCGGCGCGGAGGCGGAGGCGGAGGCGCAGGCGGAGGAGGAGGCGGAGGCGGAGGCGGAGGCGGAGGCGCAGGCGCAGGCGGAGGCGGAGGCGGAGGCGGAGACGGAGGCGGAGACGGAGGCGGAGACGGCAGGCGAGGCGAGAGGCCGGGGCGGTTAGGCGGCGCGAGTGAATTCATCCGCCGCCCCTCCACCGCCGCATTGTTTCGCCGCCGGCCGCCGCAAAAGTTCAGACAGCTTGTTTATGACTTAAAAGGCCGCGGCGGCGCTGTGGAAGTGGTTGGCGGTGGAGGTGGTATGGGTGGCGATGGAGGTGGAGTGGGTGGCGCTGGAGATGGAAGTGGTTGGCGCTGGAGGTGGAAGGGGTTGACGCTGGAGGGGGAAGTGGTTTGCTCTGGAAATGGAATTAGAGATGGAATTAGTTAGTTTGCTCTGGAAATGGTTGGCACAGGAGGTGGAAGTGGTTAGTGCTGGGGTGATGCGGGTGGAGGTGGAGGTGCAAGTGGATGACGGGAGAGCTTGGCACTGGAGGTAGAGTTGGGGGCGCTAGAGGTGGAAGTGGTTGGCGCTGGAGGTGGAAGTAGTTGCTGCTGGAAGTGGAAGTGGTTGGATCTGACCTTCTGGACGTTGTTGGTGCTGGAAGTGGATTTGGGAGGCGCTGGAGTGGTAAGGGAATGACGCTGGAGGTGGAAGTGGTTGCCGCTGGAAGTGGAAGTGGTTGGCGCAGGAGATGGTATGGGTGGCGATGGAGGAGACGCTTTTGGCGTGTAATTCTCGAGGGACGCGATGGTGCATTGATAACAATGTGGTAGGTAGTTTGGCACGTAGAACAGTGGGATGGGGGAGTGGATATTTTAGAAACTCCTTTGTGATTGCACATATCCGGCGCAGATTTCGTTATGATTACTGTTATGTGGTTGGTGTAGGAACAAACGGTTGGGAAAGGGTAGATAGAAGTAGATGTTGATGGCGATTCGACAGTGATGTAATCTTTGGCAAAATACTACCAAAATACAAGCAATATCGTACCGAACATATATTTCTGACGTTTTTCACTTCAGACGAAGTTAACAATTGCATATATTTTAAGCAGAACAAATATTTGATAGTAGTGCTGAATGTAATGGCTTCAAATTTGTGCTTCTTTAGGAACACTATGAATGGGGTGGGACGTTTGGAGGTGATGCAGTCAATACGAGTAAGCAGGGATGGATAATGCTAATGTGTATTGTACTAAAAGTATGGTGCAAATGAAAGAGACAATAAGAGCAGTATTTACAGTAATGGCAAGGAGATATTTGTCGAATTCCTGGAGAATACACGTTGAGTGGTGAGACGTAGTCGACGCAGCGGATAGGCGATCCCTCTGATCGATCACTCGCCGCTGTCGTAGCCTTTATTAAGTCTCCCACAGACCGCCGCGGAAGACCCGAAGCTTACGCGGAATGACCGCTGCGGAAATTTCGAGTCTCATGTTGCCTTGTGCGCACGTTCAGACCTACGCGGCAGGCGAGAGACGCGGCGGTGGATTCGCAGCGTTTTCTCACCTGCGGATTTGGGAACGCAGCCGGACACGTTTCGACCGCTGGCGCTCGAGTTTCGTGGAATTCCGCGCGTTTTCGGGAGTCTTCGCTCTCGTCTGGTTCACATTAGTGAGAATAGTTCCACTTAAGGTGCAGGAAAATTTGAGCATTTGGTTTGATGTCAGATATGTGATAAGTATATTACTAGTAATAATAATGATGATGATAATGATAATGATAACGAAACTGTTTCATTAGTAGTTCAATAGTTATGTTCTCATATTTTCCAATGCGTATTTGCCATGTACATGTATTATATGTATCAAAGCAGTATGTGCTATTCATTGTCTGTCGGAGACTGCTTCGAGAAAGGGGTAGATTTGTGACCATAAAGCAAATACTGGGTCATGTGTGTATTATATAAAAGAAAGGAATACCATTCCAGAAGATGCGAAGTGTACGAAACAATTAAACTAATAGGAATATAATGTACGATGTGCTAATGTCTAGAAATTGTCATTTCAATGTATATTGTTTTGCTTGATTCTCAATATTCGTTGCAAATTAACGTATTTCTTTCATTTTTACTATTAGCGGACTGAAAAAATTAGATGTGAAAAAATGTAGTTTGGGTGGCGGTAGATGGCATCTGAGAAGAGCTGGGACAAGACAAAAAAGATAGCCCAGACCAAAGATTTTAGAAAACTAATATGAGAAAGTAGGTGCCATTTTTGAAATTTTCTCACGTATATATTAATTATAAATTAATAAATCTGCCAGTGTCAAATTAAATTTTAAATTAAAATTTTATTGTTTGAAGTTGAAAGCAACTTTAAAACATTTATGTTTAAAAATATTTATTCATCATGTAATTTTCACATAGATGGTTTTATTTTGAGCAGTGATGTTTGGTAATATAGATGTTTTGTTTTCGATGTCACATCGTGCTGTGATGTGGTGCTCGGGGGTTGCAGGAAGAGTCCGAGCGTCGAGCCCAGGCTGTCCCGCTCCGCCTTGCGACACGGCCAAAGAGAAAGTCCGCAGAGAACCGCCGTAAATAAAGCAGCAGTCGAAACTCGTGAAGTATCTGCGGGAAAAAATAGAAATACTGGATTCTTTAGGTTGGCTGACAGTTCGTTTTTCTTTGTCCTTTAGTGCGCGGGTGACTTTCGCCGAAGCAAGCGATATTCGCCCATTATGGCAACTTAAGATTTCATCATCATCGTCATCATCATCATCGTCATCATGGATTCTAAAGCATATTCGACGGTTCCTGTGTTTTCAGGAACTTATCACTTACTGATTGATTCATTTGGTCTATTGTTTTACACTCTTAATCCTCATTATGAACTACTACTCAAACGACATTATGGCGTGATCTATGTGTTGAAACGATGTGTTCATTAATTATTGTGAACTAGGTAATTTCATTATCGCACAACAATTGGTTTACAGAATTAACATTTTTCTCTTCTCTATTGCCTTATTGAAAATCGCACAGAACTTTTGACGTTTAACTTATTTTGGATCATTGACAATTCCAAGCGTCAGTAATATAAAATATGACTCATAATAATCAATCGTCTTTATTTCATGTAAGGAAATGAGATCATTCTTTTTAAAGAAAATGAAGTGGCTGTGTTTCAAATGTTTAAAAATTGTCTCATTAGTGAGCATTTAATTTATTGTTCGAATACCTTTTTTTGTATCCTCTCTCGATTTCGTCTTTGTCCTGTCCCTTTGAATTTTGCCTCTTAACACGATATGTTTATTTTGGGTTCCAAACGCAGCAGGCGTGGCCTTCACAACCGATGGTTTCAAACTGTCTTTCATCATTCGTTTGTGTATTTCCCATCGCAAACATTTATGGAACAGTAAATTGGCTCGTTTTCCTTCGGGTTTGAATTTTGTAGTTATATTGAGAGCGCTACTTGTGTGCCCGGAATTTGACAGCTGCGATACTTCTCTGCTACAAAATGAGGCTAGAGTTGTGCTTCCCATTCTGTTAGAGACAAAGTAATCGTAAAGTTTCGTTACGTGCGCGGTATCTTTGTGCTTGGGTTTAGATTGTCACCTGAAAATGGAAATGAGAGTTGTATTTGAACACCTCTTTGAGGTGCCGACGGTTGCAACAGCTGCGCCCAAGTTCGACTCACAGACAACCCTGGTTAGGTCTTGATTTTCAATTGCGGTTTTTCGTATTATCTCCGAACGAACGGTACATTTTTATTCTTTTTATTCTTTCTGGTTTCTGTCCTCGGAGGCAGTTTCTTGCTAAAACCATTTTGTAAATCCTAAGTCAACTATTGTTAACTTGACAGTAAACGTGGTAGTATTAATATTAAGGATTTTTTTAATAAGAAAGAGAAAAAAATGGAAATTTGCGCTCGACTTCACAGTCACCCTTAAATATCTTCGACACATTAAATACAAAGTGAAGTTCCCATCAAAACAACGGAGAATGACATCGAGATTTGTGCTCTACAAAAACTGGCTTCACACGAACCAACAAATCGTAGGGTCAAAACCTACTCGTCGATTGTATAATTTATTCCTGGAGCAAAATTAAATGTCAGATTCAAATGAGTAGTGGTGTGCCTCTAGCGAAATAGAGATCGCAAACAAACATTCCCAACCTACAACCGTCTGTTCTTTCGAGTTGAACATTGTTTCTCTATCTGCATCTCGCGTGCTTATCAGGATCGTCTCGCTCGTGAACCTCCCGGCCTTCGCCGCGACAGAGCGAGGGCGGGCGCGGCGCGGGCGCGGGCGCGGGGGCGGGGGCGGGCGCCAACTCCGCTCTTCGCCCATGCCTCGACGACGCGATCGCCCCGCCCCCGCTCGAGGCCTCCCTCCCCGAGCTATCACCTCCACGATCTCCCACCTCGGTTCGCCCACCCTCCCGCCACAAACGGCGTTTCCACAGTCACCGCCCTGATTCTGTCCATAGCCACTTCCAAAATCGCTTCCATTTTTGGTCCACGGTCGTATTTATTTTTAACTGTACCACGTACATTCGCTTCACATCACAGACTCCGTGATATTGACATGAGTTGCCTTCCTTCAGTATCTACAGTCTTTCCCATAGTCATAGTACATTGCTGAATTAGTTTGCTTCGTAGTAATGTTCATATTATCGTCGATAGTCTCATCGTATTTCTCTTTGTTTTCCAATGATCTCATTATCCTAGTGTACTCCACACTCTCAATGTCCTCTTCATATTGCCCTTCTTATATCTATCCACATGAAAATGTTTCCTCCCTACTTTTCTCTGTAGTCCTCTCCATATTCTCTTCCATAGTCCTCTCAATAATCTATTTCTATTCCATTGTGTCTTACTTTGTACTCTCGTAACATTTCCTCCCTGGTCCTTTTCCCTTTCATTCAAGACACCTTCCTTAATATTGGCTTATCATTTCTAATTACTTGTAATTGATAACAATTCAAATATCACCGAGAAGGCTTTCACAACCCTGAAACGGGGAACCGTTGGCAACGCAGCCGCCTCACTTTGCTCCGTGACTTCCAGTGACTTTAGCCAGCGTTTCCAACGACGATCTTTCCCTAGTCCTCATTCGAAACACTTTCTTTAATATCGCCCTACTAGATTCCCATTACATCTAACTGATATTTAGACAAAAATACGCACCCACATCCCTCCATTCTTCGTCCGTTGGCAACGCAGCGTCCGCACTCCGCCCCGCAGCGCCCAGGGACTCGCGCCGCCGTCTCCACGGGCGCTCTCTCCGCCTCCGCCCGTGAGCGCGCGGCGATCGCACGCGGCTATAAATCACTCGCAGTCGCGCATTATCGATGGGAGCGCGCGTTTCCGCTCGCGCGGTCGCCCCCGCCGCCGCCGCCGCAGGAACGCGGAGCGGCGCGCAA
>BOPP01000141.1:3066883-3092627 GCA_017312745.1 Gryllus bimaculatus
GGGGGCGGGGCTCGCCACGGGGCGTGCCGTCGCCCGCAGTCCCACAATGCCCCGCGCCCCGCAGTGGACGCTTTCCAGAATTTTCGACAAAACTAACGAAACTCGGTTTTCTCTCCGTCACGGCGCCTCCCCATCACTTTCTTCGCTTTGTGGATTCTCTTTGGTAGGCGATTGCTCAGTAGACTTCCACTGTGTTACGTCCAGTAATTTCGATAGACATAATTTTTTGCTTGAAGGCAACATACTCGTACATCTAGTTTTTCGTGGAGTCGACACGCTTGTCAAGATATCGCTTTAAACTGCCGGTTCCTATGTGATGAAATGCATCGTGTCCATGAGGTACAGACACAAAGAAATTCTGGTTAGTTTTTCGAAGGTCAATTGATAACTGGTTAGTTGAAACGAGTACACACAGCATGCCAAAGACAAGCATGCTTGGCGTTTACTTAATTTAGCAAATTTACAAATCTGTGATTACAATTGAAAGTTTTATTTAAGATAGTTGATTTATACTTTTCCAAGAATATTTGTTCGTATGTTAAATATCATTTAATTTTCATTGATATTGCTTGGAGAACGTTCTATAAGAAAATATTTGAGGAACCCAAAACCGCAAACGAAACTTTTTTCTCAAGAAAGTCGAAATTCAAGTGACTTGAAATGAGATTATTGGCTAAGAAATTTCACATGTTGCAGTCAGAGAAACCAATATAAGCGTGGCGGAATTAAAATATTCGAATATTCTTTCGCCATCCTAAAAGTCAGAAACTCGCACTGTGCAGCAGCCGACGGCGGCCTCGCCGCCTCCATTGACGGAGTGAGACGTCACGGGTTTCGTTTCCTCCCCTGCGGAGGCCCAGATGCGACTCCTGGCCGGGGCCGCCCCCGCCAAAGGAACCCTGCCACGCCGCCGGAGGAACGACGCTTGCACAACGGCCTGGTAGGAGCCCTCCGCCCACAATGCCGCGCCGCTGCTCAATAGAAGTGGAACTAGTGTCGTGATGGCCTCTGACGCTCTCGCCTGTCTTGAGTTTCGACTGTCCGCCTCCACAAAGCCGCTCGTTAGGAGGATATCTTTCTTTCTTTTTTGCGTCATTTCACGGGCAGAGAAATGCTGAGTAAAATAATGTGGAAAAAGTTTGTACTGAGAGTTTTATTTCTTTACGAATTACGTGGTTCGTTTGGGTAACTAGCCAGTGTTTGCGGAGGCTGAGTTTAGCACTGGTTTAGGGGCATTAGAGTGTTAGTATTTTGTTTCCAAGAGTGAATAGCTACAGTCTACTGCACACAGTATGCTCTTTTCTGTATATCATCCCGAGAAAATTGTCGGAACATACATGGAAAAGCGTGTTAGGCGTCGAAATTCGAAACCTAGTCTTCTTGATGTGAAACTGCCTGCGCGTCAGATTCTATAGTTAAGGATTCACATGGATTGCCCACTCGTCTCCAAATTACGATTTATATAAAATATCCCCAGACTGTATTCGCGAATGATTCCAGAATTTCCATCGTAACACTTGATGCGAGATGAAATAATTATCCACCTCCCTCCTCTTCCTCAATATTTTGTATTACATGTATTTTTATAGTACATGTTTTATATTTTTCCATTATCAAAAGCAAAAATTCATCGGAGGAAATGTGTATTTTATCCTAGGAAACCTCATCTTCTCTGTGTGACTTTTGTCATTTCACATTAGTACAGAATTGCAAACTTCTTCAGATTTAAAGATATTTACAATGAAAATATTGGCAAAGTATTCAGCCCAAGAGTATAACGAAGTCATTACCAGTGCGTTTTCCGACAGTCTACTCGACGTCTCCTGCGAACAACGCCGTGGAATGCAGGCGAGGGCCGCCGTTGTCGATGCGACGTGAAATACGAGGGAGGACGCGCTTGCCCGCATTTCGGCAGCCGCCGCTCCCGCTCCGCTCCGTCCCCGAATTTCGCGTCGAGCGACCGAGCGGGAAGAAATTGGAGCGGTTGGGGGTCTCCGGGGCGACCCGCTGGGCGGCGGCGTTCCACGGGCGGATGCCTGGAGCCGGCCTCCCGGGGGCGGGGTATCGAGCAGCGATGGGGGCGGGAGCGATGGTGGAAGGAGCGGGGAAGGCGACTGGGAAGAGTAACGAAATGATCGGGTGACTGAGAGGGGGGTAGGCGGTGGTGGACGGGAGTAATTGAGGTCTATTCCGGAAAAGAGCCACATACGCCTATATTCTAGCAAAGGCTCATGTGCCCTTTTTCCGGAATAGACCTCATGTAGTGGGAAGTGATGGGACGAGTGCGACTGAGGTGATGTTGGCGATTGTGAGGGAATAATAGTGGTGATTTTGACTGGATAATAGTGGCGAGTGTCAGGAAATGTGAGTGGCAATTGTGAATGGATGTTAGTGGTGATTGTAAATGGATGTTAGTAGTGATTGTAAAGGAATGTTAGTGGTGATTATAAAGGGATGTTAGTGGTGATTGTAAAGGGATGTTAGTGGTGATTGTAAAGGGATGTTAGTGGTGATTGTAAAGGGATTTTAGTGGTGATAGTGAGGGGATGAAAGTGGCAATTGTGAAGGCATGAAAGTAGTGATTGTCAAGGGATGATAGTGGCGATTGTGAGGGGATGATTGTGACGATTGTGGTGAGACAAGTTGCTAGAGGATGTTACAGGACGCGCTTAGTAATTGAGATAGTAAGGAGGATTCAGGTAGTGACAGGGATGGCTGACGTGACAACGGTAGAAGCTGACGGAACAACGGTGATTGATGCAATAACTGAAGGTTTTACAGTCGTTAAAGATAGAGTTTTCTGACAAGACAAAAGTAAAGTTACTAAAATGGATATAATGAAAATTATTAGATGGCAGTGTTTGAGATGCTGCTGCTGCACATGATGATCGTGAGCAATGACAATGTGATAAATTTAATATTGTTGAACATCTCATTAGCGGTAACTTCAATTACCATGAAGAAAATTAAAGCTACTGATGGCTATGATTACGTCTTGTATCCATGACGACATTCTCAACCAAAGTAAATATTTCTGAAAGAATTGAAACCAAAACGTAACAAAATGCAGAGAAAGATTACACGAGATTGAAGTAGATATCGCACCAATCCTTAAATATAATTATTACCATGATGATGAAAATTATGTAGTCTTGTTTAAGAGATCAGAATGTTAGAATCAGCAAATACATACTATGATATTGATAATGAAGTTTGACTTAAAAGCGAGTTACTCTGCCGTCAGCGGTAGCAACTTTAATAGTAGCGTTAACGAGACGCGATAACCGCCAGCAATGAAGGTAGTCAAGATCACAATAGAGACCACAACCAAAGCAGCAAGTCTGACCGGCAACCGAAGCAGGCGTCAGCGAAGGGAAATGTGTTGGCGGCAGCAGACGCAACATGGTTTGCGATGGCAACGGAGGCAGCAGGGTTGGCGGCGAAGTGCGCCGAGCGGCGGGCCGTCTTCCTTGGCAAAAAGCGTGAGGCGGCGGCGGCCGGCGGCGGCGGCGGCGGGCGCGGCGCGCGCGGCGGCGGCGGCGCGGCGGCGGCGGCGGCGTTGGCGGGCGGGGGGCGGCGCCGCCGCGCCCCGCCCTGCTTTGTTTCCGCGCTGGAAAAGCGTCCGTGATTGCGACCAATTTGAACAAGCGGCATTAAAGTCCTGGGATTACCCTCGAGCCCTTCAGCGGCCCAACATTGGACGCTCTCGCGCCGCCACGCCACGCGCGCCAGCGGCTCTTTCGTGGAAGCTCCCGCCCGCCCCCTCCCCTCCCCTGCCCAGCCGCTGCGGACGCTACCCGCCGCGCAGCCCGGCCACAAGACCCGCCGGACCACGCCCATCGTCTGCGCTCCCAACGTACCGCTGCTCCTCTCGCCTCTTCTCCCCCCCCCCCTTTTTGCTGGGATGATACCGTCGGCGTCACCTCTTCATTCCGGCTTACTTCATCACGGCACCCATTGATCTCCCTCTAGTAGTTCTGACCGGGAGGTCCTAGGGTCCGCTCCCGACAGTCGCAGGGTTTTTGACACTACCTACATAGCTGGCGGCTTATGGTCAGAGGCTGGCGGCTTATGGAAGAGCAGGCTAAATGGCCTGAGCCTCGCCATCAATAAGGACATTTATTTACTCATTTATTTATAGCTAGGCCGAAGTCAGCCGCTGCCTGTAGGAGAATTCTTGCGGCAGGCGGCTCTGATCGGGTCTCTCTTTGAAAAATTTGTGATGGGCAAAGCGAGCTCTGGCAGGTTTTCTTGATATTATCCCGGTTTTTTACCCCTCATTCCATCATTGCTCCATCATCATCCATCTCATCATCATCATTATCGGTGACACTCCTTATATCGTCACTCGTGGGTATTAGATGTCGAAAGCCCTCTAAATTCCATGAAGTAACTAAATAGATGAATCCGTCGCCCGTGGGGAGTGATTACAAAGAGTTTTACCTTATTTTACACCGTAATGTAAATTTTGGAAGTAGTTTATTTATTTATTGACGTCAATGACAGTTAAAAACTGTGTTATGTCCTACAGAGAGAAGTTAATTTGAAGTTACATTTGTGTCCAGCAACAAAATAACGCGCCATCTCAGCATTTGCTCAAGGATCAGGGAAACCGGTCGATAACCTGATCGAGATGGGAGTCATTGCCCCAGAATCTTAAGTACAATATATGTCACAGGTTCTTTACAATTATACAGTTCTTATATGAAGTTGTTCTAACATGAAACAGTTGTTTTTCCAAAACCACTCTTTCCTTATTATTTCTCTAACAAATATTATGGATGTTTTGCACCAAAAATCACATTTCAATGATAGTTTATATTCCAAACAATTGCTTTTCCAAAACGACGCTTGTCTCATTATTCCTCTAATAAATATTGTGACGCACTTTCTTGGATTTTTGAAAAAAAAATTATCATCTCAGACATGATAGATCGTTTTTCGTGAAACGTGTAAAAATATAGTGGAGTGTGCGTTTCACTTAATAGTCAAGTTAGGTAATTTTTCGTTTGTTTTACTCATTTAAATGCGGGAAGGTGTTCTTTTTGCTCTTTTTCTTGAAGGAGTTTCTTGTATGACGTGTGTGACAAACGAGTTTAGTAACCGTATACATGTTAAATAAATTTCTCTCGAATTTATTATTATTACTCAACTCATTCATAACTTACAGCATATGATTTACATAATTCCAACATATTTGGTAGTCATGAACGAAATATTTAAAATTATTAGACTCTAATCATGATAAATTAACATCGACAGGCCATATAGTTCTTGAGGCTTATCGGAACTCCCGCCAACTTTGGTAGAGATATACAGTTTGCTTCCTACAATCTCGATAATTTCAAATAAAAAATATCGTTTGACGAAGCTTAGAAAAACCTTTGAAGATATGATATTCAAAAATCTTGTCTTATTTGAAAAGTTTGTTTCAATTAAAAAGCTGCTTCCATTAAATACACTTTTAGAGAACTCTATAATTAGTTGACGTACTCTATGCGCTAGTTGTATTCCGAAGGAGTAAGTGTTTTGCAATTTGGAAGGCACTGTGAAAAAATATGACAGTGTGTCAGTAATTAGATGGTGAATAAGGCTTCCAGGCAACATTAATTGTGACAGACTTGAAACTTAGTATCGTTGTAAATTCACATGCCTTCATTAAGATGCCGGACTTTCTACCTGACTCAAAACGAGTGTCTTGGGCTGTTTTGCGACCTCACTCTTGAACCTTTTTTAAAAACATTTGAAATGGGAAAGGTCAGTCATGGTTTAACTGCAATTACGTAATTTATAATAATTAAAATAAATGAGTTTATTTCATTACATTATTTTAAATCATGATTCTATAAATATTGTTTGCTATCGTCAAGGCTTAAATACCTAATTTGTTTTCGAGTAGCTTGTGGACCTTGTGAAATTCTACATAACTGTAGTAAAGGTACGTTACTGTAAAAGTGTGTAATTGTTTCAATAGAGATTGGTCTGTATCTCGAAATAATCTTAATTCATAATTTTATTGAACATTAGACTTCATTGGAAATGAAGGCGTTTAGGCGTAATCCTTTAAATTTCTTTCACCCCTTTGAGCTTCACTATGCCTCCGGAAACCGTTCCACGATTTCAGGGAACACATTACGTTACTCACATAATGTCTATACTTCCTCAGATCTTAAATAATTTCAGCTTTTTTGTGTAAAAAAAATAAATCGTGATTCTATGATGTTGTGGGTAATTGGACCCTGCTTAGTCAAATTACTGATACTACTAAATCTTTGGTAATATCTTTCCAAAAGTAAGATATTTCTGAATTTTGGTTAGCTAGAACTTTGCTAGTAACATTCAGAGGACTACCCCAAACTATTCACATTTGTATCAGTGGAAGTTAACATTAAGTGGAGTAGTAAAACTCAAAGTGGTACTGGTAGCCACCTGCATTACGTTGGTTGGAACAAAAAGCAAATATTACTACACTATTTGAATGAAATTAAACGTGATTTCTTTTTCATTTCTTAGAGCCAATTTACACACTTCCCTCGGTTGAATTCGGATTATTCGCGATCGCACTCAGTGGTCTCTCAGGAGGCAAAGAGCGCATGAGTACATTCGCCAAAACTCCCCAAAATGTTCTTCAAAATGAAACGTGTAAATCGGATCATAGTGTGTGTGTGTGTGTGTGTGTGTGTGTGTGTGTGTGTGTGTGTGTGTGTTTATGTGTGCGCGCGCGGTAGTATTCTTCAAAATGGGGGCGGAGGCAGCCACAAGATCATTGAAGGTAAAGAGAGATGAAGAAACAAGAGTAGTGGAGGCGGGCGTCAACTAGGGAGATAGCAGCAGCAATGGGATTAGAGGACGGCAAAGACTGCTGAGATGGGAGCGTGAGTGACAGGGATGAAGTGTGGTAAGAGTGGAGGCCAACAGTCGGTGGCGATGCAAATGCAAGCGTGGGAGAAGGTGAAGACAACGGTGGCGTTGCAAGGGTCGACCTCAAGGCATAGGCAGAGACATAGAAGAAGGGGCAGACGGTGGGTGGGGTAAAGGGAGAGGGCGAGCACGAAGGCAGGGGGGGGATAGGGATGAGTTAGGGAGGAGGCGGGAGGAAGGACAAGTGGAAGGGGCCGAAGGTGGTGGCTGAGACGGAGGGGGAGGCGGAGATGGGCCCGAAGATTAATTCCTAACTCTCTACCATTCCTCCAAATCACCTCAACCACATATTACATAAATTGGAATTGAGAACACCGGAGGGAGCGGCCTCCCTCATATTAAGGCTAAAACTAAGTTACATATTTATTAATGTCTCAAAACTCTCTTTCAAGCACTAATGCGCTATATAAAAAATGAGTTTGATAATAAAATAAAAGATTAAGGCGGGGACACGTGGAGGTGGAGGCGAGGATGTTGATCGAGATAAGATATTGGTATGGGGTGCAGAATGGGGTCAGAAGGTTGGTTGGGGTGGCGGGGGCGGGGGCGTGGGTGACTTTGGGTGACGTGTGGTGATGTGCGGGATCTGGTGAAGGCGGGGGGAAGTGAGGCCGATAGGTCTTGAATCGGAGGGTGCAATGGCGGGAGGGCGGTGCAGAAGCAGAGCGAGAGCGGGAGAGGAGGAGCGAGTAGGGGTGAGGCGAGATAGAGGTATTGAGAAGGAAGAGCGCGAAGGGGTAGGCGAAGGAGGGAGCAGGATGGTGAAGGAGCGGAGGAGAGGTGAAGGAGGAGGAGGAGGGTGAAGGAGGAGAGGAGAGGAGGGTGGAAGGAGGGAAGGAGGAGGTGAAGAGAGGAGGGAAGGTGAGGAGGAGAGGAGAAGGGTGAGGAGGAGGAGGAGGTGTAGGAGGAGGGGGGGAGGTGAAGGGAGGAGGAGGAGGTGAAGGGAGGAGAGTTAAGTGAAGGAGGAGGAGGAGGAAGGAGGAGGAGGTAAGGAGCGAGGAGGGGAGGGTGAGGCGAGGAGGAGGGAGGGAGGGAGGCGGAAGGAGGAGGAGGAGGCGGAAAGGAGAGGAGGAGGAGGCGAAGGAGGAGGAGGAGGCTGAAGGAGGAGGAGGCGAAAGGGAGGTGAAGGAGGGAGGAGGCGAAGGAGGAGGAGGAAGAGCGGAAGACGAGAGGAGGTGAGGAGGAGGAGGGAGGGAGGAGGAGAAGGATAGAGAGCGAGAAGGGAAAGGGCAGGATGAGCGAGAGGCCAAGGAGTCGGGAGGGAAGGAGGAGATGGAGGGGAGAAAGTGGTGAGCAGAGGCGGAGCGTGCTAGTGACGGGAATAGAGAGCAGTAATGCCGGGCGAGGATGCGAGCGGAACCGGCGAACGGGAGGCGGAAAGCGCCCGGGGCGGGGCGGCGAGCGCCCGTCGCTTCTGGCCGGCGGGCACGCGTGGTCGCTGGTTTCGAGGTTCACTGCAGTTGGTTCCGGAGGAATGCGCGCTGCCTGCATGCTGCCTCGGCACGTACAACGCCTCCCCCGGCGGGCTCCCGGCTCCTTCCCCTGGGCCTGCCGCGGCCGGTCCTGCCCCTGGCGCGGGCGCCTTTTTTCCCCCCGCCTCCCTGCGCCCGCGCGCTCCCCCCTGCCCCCTCCCCCGTCCTGCCTCCCCTCCTCCCCCTCCTCCCCTCACGCCCCCGGCCGGGCGGCAGCGCGGCTCATGTTCCCTTACGTGCTCTGCGGCGATTGCCCGCTTCAGTAGCGACACACGCCCCTTCACCGGGGAATTGGGCCCTCGCGCCACCTGGGACAGACGATGAGGTCCACGCGGCTTCGAGTGGAAGACTACATGGAGCTGGTGGTTCCTGTTTGGATTCGTCTAGGAGAATTGTTGTATGAGATATTATTAACTGTTTTAATTCGAGATTCGAGATACATGTAGGTAGTACTTTCAGAGCGAGGAAATGAATTTTACAGTCGTTTTCCCTGATTTCTATTACAATTATAATCAATAGAATTTAATATACATGATGTATGATACGATAAACACAGACAATTTACCTGAGCTGATCCCGAATATTACCTGGATTCGTGATCTCTGACTAGAATGGACGTAAACCTCTGGTATCGCCTTTATCGACCATGTCCGTTACTTGCTCAATATCGAGCTGAAGACAAGTATTGGCAATGTGCAAAGTCAGGAGACAATTTCCATTTGCAATTAAAAATTGCACAGGTGGCGTTAAGTAGAAATAATAATTCAGCAATACGGAAAAATAATTGTTCTAAGCATTACATTTTTATAACCTCTCCTGTGTCACCAAAGCTCAGGAATCGTCTTTCTTCACGCACGTCCGCATTTTTCCGAAGCGACGCCTTTTCTTTGCCCCGCTTCGCCCTCGGCGCCTTGCATTGGACCGGAGCACAAGGCGCAGTGTCAATATCTCCGTTGTGTCCGGGTCACGGCCGTTTATCCTGTTGGCGCAGTCGCTAACACCCGTGGGGCCGTCGATTAGGGGCGTCTTCCCCGGAACGAAGCGCGAGGAGGAGCGTGGAGGGGGAGGGGGAGGGTGTGAAAGCGACGCCCCGGGGTCCGGGCCGAGGGCCGCCTGGGCGAGGGCCGGCGCGGCGCGGCGAGGCGCGGGCCCTTTGCACTGCACGGGCGGTGGCTGGCCATCCCGCGCGCCCTGTGTCTCGCCCTCCCAGCGCCCTTCAAAGGCGCTACCGGCGGTCCGTGCAAGGGCAGGGGTCTCCACAGCCCAGGAGAAATACTGGAGCATTTCGCTCACTGGAGACCAAACGTTAAGCTAGTGAACTTCTAACAGACAAATGGTGCTATGACTCAATTTTGCGTTCCTGAATAGAGAATGTATTGTATTATTCAAAACATTCGAAATTTTGGAGGAAATACTCTATATTTATTAAGGAGTCCTGACACCAACAAATAATTGTAAATGGTATTGATAATGTATTGTATTGATCAAAGTATTTGCATTTTAATGATGATAATTCCTATGGGAATTAATATCCTTCCAACTTATAAATATATGTGCGTTAAGTTTGATTTTTATAATTTAGAGGTTTTTGGGGGTTCATGATTTGGCTATCATTTGTCGGGATGTGTCACCAATGATACGTGCCACTGAGTCGCCAAGACTGTTACGTTTATTTTCGTGTCGACAAAACCCACTTGCTTTCCGTGCGTTACAAACCGAGGTACAAACCAAGAGGTTTCCGTGCTTGCAAACCGAGCGGTTACATAGCATGGTTTTATTGGTCAATAGGGAAAATTAATTGAATTTAAAGTGGACAAAGCGGGGTTAGAACAGGTCTGCATTGCGTCCCCTCGAAATACATACGTGTTATTCTATCAGTATTTCCTTAAAGAAAATTGTTATTCAAAGGATAATGTCCCTGACCGAGTAAATCAAAATAATACGACGGCAGAAACAAAATCAAAATTTTTGAGACCAAGAGAATATTTGAATCGATAACTTTAGATAATTACTAGATGATGATGATCACAATGTGTGATCATCATCATCTAGTGATGTGATGAGAAACGAATGGTCATCAATGGGAAGGTGGAGAAAACTGGAAAGCTTCGCGGAAAATTGTAGTTGCATTTATTTACTTGGTTGATCTTTGCCACCAGCTCTTCCTGAAGGAACCCAGTGGAAAACAGTAGACAAAAAGGATATTTTTGAGACCAAGAGAATATTTGAGTCGATAACTTTAGATAATTACTAGATGATGATGATCACAATGTGTCAGACTCGCCGGCTGTACCAAGACGAAAGTGGAAGTGTACGTCTTTACATCTTCCTTCCTGTGCAAGTGACGGTACGCCATTGCGTATACGGGATGTAGGGGGTGGTGCGATTAATGAAAGAGAATGAATAATGATGAGAAACGAATGGCTATCAATGGGATGGTGGAACACTGGAAAGCTTCGCGGAAAATTGTAGTTGCATTTATTTACATGGTTGATCTTTGCCACCACGTCTTCCTGAAGGGACCGAGTAGTAATCAGTTGCCCCACGAGCAGCTGTGATGCCTCAAGCGCTCTGGGAGGAGATGTTGGCCAGCCCTGGAGAGTGAGCCCGCGGGGTGGCTGCTGGGCCGGCGCGGCATTTAGCGCACCTCAATCACCTGCTCGGGGCCCGCCTGCCCCCCACCTCCGCCTCGCCGCGCCCTTTGATGCTTCTTATGCGGACGCTCGCTCACCCCGCCTCTCCCTCCCCCCTACCCCGCCCCGCTCCCGCGGGAGTCAAAGGCTCGGAGGATGTAGTCTCCGGCTGAAGACGCTGGCGCTGCTCAAGAGGTCAAGGGCGTCCCTCCCTCCCCCCCGCCCAGTCAGCGGCGCATCCGCCGGCTTTGCTGCTCGATGAAACGGTTTTTCGTGTTAATGGGAGATTTCTCGGTGGCCTCTTGACGTGAAGCGAGTGAAGGACACAAGAGCGGAAAGATTGGGTAGCAGAAAAGGAAATTATTCAGTGTCTTATTTGGAGGACCATGCAGAAAGAATGTTTCACCATGAGTTTATTCATATTTAGTGGCGACTGTACTTTGCCGTCCGGTGTTTAGTGGAAGATTGTTAGGTGTCCTCTTGACGTTAAGTGGGTGAAGAGAACACGATTAGAGGTTGGTGGAGGAAAAGAAAATCTTCGGTGCTTTATTGGGAGGGTCATGGTGAAATCAAAAAGGACATTTCACCATACAAATGCTCTTTTACGGAAAAGGGACTTTGTCCTCGTAATTCATGATTTTGGTGTTGGAACGGAAGGGTGAACGGAACATGAACAGAAATATTGCGAGACAGAAAATGAAATTGTTCAATGTCTTATTCGAGACTCGTTTCTCATATTGACATTCCAGAAAAGGAAGAACAAACTGAAGTCATTACCAACTTGTTCTAAAACATGTCTGAAATGAGGAATACAAAGAAATACCAGTAGCCCTTGATGGTTCAAGCTTGATAGAAAATGGGCAACATTAAATATTTGCTGTACATTCCAATGCTACCGAGAGATGACTTCAAAAATTGATTGATTTCTTATGAATTGTGCGAAATAAATCATCATACTGAGAAGCCCTAAATGCGCACGAAAGTATCAAAATGTAGTAAATTGCATTAATATTATTGCACAACTGTGCGTTCTTTCTCAACATTATTTTGAAGGTGAATCCAAAAAAGAATGTTTCGACTTACGAAGATTTGTTTACAAAAAACAACTAAACTATGCAA
Source organism: Gryllus bimaculatus (assembly GCA_017312745.1). Lineage (NCBI taxonomy): Eukaryota > Metazoa > Arthropoda > Insecta > Orthoptera > Gryllidae > Gryllus > Gryllus bimaculatus. The sequence goes on from BOPP01000141.1 coordinate 3,079,029, forward strand.
ACCTATAACCTATCAAAATTGATGTTTTAGCTCTTGTCACTCAAAGTCAAAATGGTGCGAAAGGGGAATCATTCCGAGTCATATTTCGAGATTCCTTCAGAAAATATAGAACGTTTCGCCCTCAAAATTGTGTGTGTGTATGTATGTATGTATGTATGTATGTATGTATGTATGTATGTATGTACTCTGGCACTACATCATCGTCAGCCTAGCCATGCCTTGGTGGCCTGACGACCATAGACTCGTGTGACCGCTGATAAGAAGTCGCAACTCCGTACCTAATTTATTGGCATTCTCGTTACCTGCGAGAAGATTTCACATTGTCAACCAGGTACTTGAATTGGGGTATGACCGTGAAAAGCGACAGCTTTCATTTTTATCCCATCTAAAATCGAACCCGTGAACTCGGCACGGAAAGCTAGCTTCCTACCCGTGAGTCACCAGGGGAACAAAATATGTCTATTTAGTTTTGCGTTAAAAAGTACTTTAATATACTACTTAACGCCTTCAGTGTTTAATTTTTTTTGTTATTTTGGGCACAACAATAGAAAGGACACCGACAAGAATGAGCGAAGGAAATAGAAATCATTCAGTTTCACAATGTAAGATCATTCGGAAAATAACATTTTGTCGCTACAAATGATTTATTCGTATTCACTGAAGGCTGGAACAAATTACAGATGAATGTCACTAGACATAAAGTTCTATGTTTACATAAAGCAAATAAAGCTTTGCACGACGCAGTTGTTGGTTTTACAACTTTCGCTACCATCCTCGTTACATTTGTTATCCTTGCCGACTGAACAGGTTTGAAAGCGAGCTGCGACAATTGACTATTTGCATGTCATTCAACAAATGAATAATACGTTGCAATGATATATCCGTTTGTTCGATAGTACACGGACGATATTTCCTTTGTATTTCCATTGTAACCCTCTTCTTTTACTTCACAAGATAGACGTTACGAATATAATCCTTAATTCAGTTTCCTGGCAATTCGTCCTCAACTACACTACCTTCGACTTCACAAAATCTTAATGGCTCATAATAATACTTTTGATGAATTCGGTAAAATCGAGGTCATAGAAAATTGTTACAACTCATATTCTTAAAACAATAACAAGCAAACGAACCCAAGCTATATGAACTTCCTGTAAACGATATGGCCGTATTCTCTAAAAGTTATTTTTCATTGATAAAGTACCCATTTCTATTACATGTCTTCGTGATTGATGTTCAATTAGCATCCTCATTAGGAATATTGAATTACTTTTGTATAATTTAATCAATTTTAATATAACACACGTTTTTGCCAAAAAGAAAACATTGATTGCCAAATTGAAGCACTTTATCATCTTAACCAATTATGTTTCATGGTCCTCAATATTTTTTATAGAATACAAGGATATCGTAGAAAAATTCAGAATGTTCGTTTCAACCACTCCTTGAATCCTTGACGTATTTCAATTACGGTTTTATTCCAGTTGTTTCTGTAATTAAAACCAACTGAATAAAATAAACCTAGTTCCTAATCCTTCCTTGAGTCTCGTATTCGGGTAAATATTGATAATTGATAAAACGGGCTCATACATAAGAATCAGTGTGTAATGTATTCAACCGTACTGTACCTCTGTGCGTAGAATAGGTTTCTTCTTGGCGAGCTCTACTGCTGCTCGTCTGGAAACCATAGGCACCCGTGACACGAAACATCAACGCAACAATAAATCACCCCAGTACATTGTAAGTTGAATAACTGGTTACCCGATACAGTACATTGCGTCGCGGCTTGTCTTTGGCGGGGTGCGCATGCATTGCTATTTCTGTTGTTCTCGTACATCGACTCCCGCTCACGAGAACGAATATAGCTGACAATTACGACGCCATTTACGATGAGCTGCGGCCATGAGCGCTGTGTTGCATTCCCTGCCCACTCACTACGCAGCTTGTAAGTTCGCCGCGCGCGGCACTTCCTAGAAAGCAAACACTGGAACCTCTTGTTCTTCTATAAATTTGATTGACTTACAGGTGGAGGTAATAGAAGCTTGTGTAATTGGTGCGTCGTAATAGACGTAGTCTCGCAGATGAGCAGGAAGTATTTCAGTAATAATTCTTGCGAAATGTCATTTCTGTTTCCTGGATCTGATTATGCGTAGACACTCCTTGGACGTGCTTAACCACAATCTGACGCTAATGCTCTCATATACAACCTAAATACTAAACATTTACATTTCCCTTCTCTTTTTTGTTTTAAATTTTTCTAAATTTATTTATTATTTATTTATTTTTGTAACGTATTCTGTCACCTGTCTTCACGACTGAAGTAATATGTGCTACGCTCACTTTATTTTTCTACTTTAGTAAAACGTTATTTGGATTAACGTGTCAGAGTGCATTTTTTACATATGTGTTCAAAATTTTATATACGACCCATTTTAATAAAACTATGATCTGATATTGACGCAGCCTGTTTATTTTTAATTAATACATGTTTATTTCAGCAACACTTCTAAATACGAATTTTTTTCTAAAAAGTACAAGTAAACATTGATCAAACATATGTTAATAAAAATTAATAACTCCTTGCCACATTTACCTTGAAGACCTCGGCGGGATGACCAGCATCGGTGCAGCGGCGTCCAGCTTGCCAAGTGCAGAGATGCGAATGTGGATTGACATTGAATATGACAAGATGTCCTAGAGGACGTTGACTGCAACGCTTCCATATGCGTAGTGTCCTGCTACAATCCAACGCGCCAATCCTGGGAAGCTCGTTGCACTTTGTCAGATCGAGTAGTATCATCAAACCATCCACCAGTGGTTATCGATTTTCATACAACAGTGGAATTTCGATATGTAGAATACAGATCCAAACGACCTTCTGTAAGAATTTCCTATAAGTTGGTGCCTGATAAACGGAAATTCTAGTTCATGAAGTTTCAGATCCATTTGAAAAGTTGCGGTTCGAGATATGGAGGACCTCGAGTTCTTTATCGACCGGATGTTGAGGAAATTGAGTTGATATTCGCGGCAGAGAGGAATTACGTTTTTATGTTCGAAACATTGAAAAATGGATTATTCACGTTCAGACATCGAGGAATGCGAGATATTTTTGTTAGAGATATTGAAAAATTTGAGTGATTAATTTCTAACAAATCTAAGAATACGTATTATTGCCTTTCCACATATTACGGAATCCAAAATTTTTATTTTCGAAATATCGAGGAATTGGAAATATAGGGATTGACGATATCGAGGATCTTCTGATGAGACGGCGGCGGCGTGGAAATCGCCGACTGCGCCGCCCGCGCGCCGTGTCGAGTGCCCCCTCGCCCGCCGTGCCCACGGGCCGTGCCCGAGCTGTTGCCGGGGCCGCAACCGAGGTGAATAAGCGGGCCGCGGGGCGCCGCACGCCTTTGTCGCGCGCATGCCGGCGCGGCGGCGGGGGGGGGGCGGCGGGGGCGCGGTGGAGGCAGGGCGGCGCGGCCGACGGCATTGTCCCGGCCGCCCCGCGCGTTTCCACGAAGCGCAGTAATTGGCCGCGCCCTCAAATGGAAAGGGCCCTGGCCGGCGGGCCCGGCCCCGCCCGGGGCCGGGCCCCTCTTGAGCAAGGAGTCGCGGGGAGCTGCGTTGACTGAGACGTTGCCTCGTCGCCGCGCCTCGTCTCCGTTACCATTCGCACTCCTACTCTGCCGTCACTGCTTCTTTCTCTACCTTAGAACTCACTCCCTCTCAGCTCCACGCGGCACCGCCACCACCATCTTCACCTCTCACCGCTCCCCGACCGCTCCACCACCGCAACCAACCCCGCCCGCCCGCGCTCTGCCACACTCAGCCGCCCCGCCCCGCCCGCCACCCCCCCCCCCGCCGCCCCGCCCGCCCCACTCCGATGACCAGCGCTACTGCCTCCGCCTTACGAAACCACACTGGCACTGCCACGTCTCCACCCTTGTCTCCTCAACCGTCAACACATCTTTTTCCCACTCCATGCCCATCCTCTGCCGCCTCCCTCCTCCTCTCTTCCTCCTCCACTCAGCTCCACCTCGCCATCTGCACCGCCCCACCCAAGCCTAGCATCCCACCTTCGCCACCGCTATTCACCAACCGCCTCGCCTCGCCTCATCCCTTCCGCCACACAACGCGACGCGTTTACACCCGACTACTCCTCGCTCCTGATTCTTCCGCCCCCGTCGCCATGCCGTCCTCTCCATTAGCGACCCTAAGCACCTGCGCTGACCTCCGCCCCGCCCCCCTCAACCGCCCCCCCCCGCTGGATGTTGCCGACAGGAAGCACCGAGGCGCGGGACCCACCGACGATTTCCAAAGGCTTTCAACGGATTTCAGCAAAGCCGCCTGCATTCTTGCGAGGAACGCGGTTGATCAGGGCGTTCACGCTAAATGGGCATTTGCACGGAGGAGATGTTTCGGAGAAGGCCGGAACGGGCTGAAACGGGGCACGCTCACAGGGACGTTTGTGCCATTCATTGCCAGGATATCTGCGATTATCACACCACAACACTTCGTTATCCCTTTTTGAAAATGCGGGGTTGATCCCCATAACAAGACCCGTTCTTTTCATCTGTTAGCGTGTCTGTCATTTGAAATACTTACATGGTTGATTTTAAAAAGGTCTGTGTATAAAAAAGACGTCAAGAAAAGTTAAAATAGGCGAATAGTTGCGGACGTGTTTTACCTGCTAAACAACGAGCGCGTTTTCAGTGACAAGAACGTTGTTGATGAGCAGGGGAAGTATGGGGTTATCCACATACATCTCTTTTTAGTTGTGTTCCTTGTTTATTACTATGAAGCAAATGTTCCTTAGAAAAATTAATTAATTAATAATTTTTTTAGCAGTGAATGCTTTATTTTCTGCATTTTGGTTTTGATTCAAAGATGAAGGTGCGTATTATTTTCGAAGTTAATAAACCTACTATGTAAAACAGTTAATACGGTTGTAATATTAATGAATTAAACAGTGTCAGTTCGTCGAGTGCATATGGTGTTATTTAACTTCCAGTACGTTTACACTGAAAACTACAAATTTTGTGTATCAGGAGAGGAGAAAATCTGTATGCATGTAAAGTAATGAGTTACAAGATAAAGGCTCACTCACTTGTGGCAGGTAAGCAGTAACGCAGGAGATAACGCAAAATGGGAAATCGTTTCGTTCAAGCCTCTGGATTTGTAAGAACCACATTTTTCCAAGTTTCTCATGGTTATTGTTTCCTCCTCTTCCTGAACCCTTTTTACTTCTGTCACTGCTTCCTAACCTTTCAGTTACTTGGCGCCACACTTCCTATGGGACTGAAAGTTTCAATAGAATTAGGACTTTCTATTGGGAATCGACCTTTTCGTATTCCGGGAGAAGGCGAATTGACAGTCTGAATGGCAACGTGATGGCTGATAAGGACCTTCATCTTTGTCTCTTGTAACGAGTTAGCAGTACAACAATTGATATAGAAATGATCAAATAGTTTCCTTGAAATAAGTGCACTTTGATTCAACGTCACATTTTCCAAGTATATCGTGTATTTTTTAGAACGACTTTTGTCGTCCAACCCTTTATCTTTGTCCCCTCCACAGTAACCCTGTGGAGAAGGGGAATTTATTTACTTTTAATTTGTACTTTCGCCTGCTGCTTTGCAGCTTAAGCACAAGTGGAGGGCCTTTGTCCTTCAGCTAATTGTAATATTCTAGACCTAACGTTAAATTATTTGCACTTTGGCATTCCTAACTTACACTAAGATGGGTTTTATTCATTACTAAAAAATTGTTATCATTGTACATGAGTGACATATTTTTTTTTCTCTCTTTGTACATTCACACATCGATCATACTTGTTTCATTATGTACATAACCATTCATTCTTCCCATTCTTTCGCACTTCACCACTTTAGGAATACAGTCTTCCAACCCCCTCTAGAACCGTTCTGACGCTACTTCTGGACGTCCTTGGATCCTCTCCCGCGTCGATCGCACTTGCGCAGTGAGCCCTCGTAGAGTGCTCGTTGCTGTAGGACGTCAAGCTCTCGATAGTCGATGTCGCAACGGTGCCGGTGAGAAATCACTTCTTTCTACGGCTGGCGGCCATCGATCTCACCGCGTTTCAGTTACAGCATGCTTCACTTTTCAACCCTCACTAGCTCTCGCCCTGGCGTGGACTTTGTCTGATACAAAATTTAGGGAGAATTCCAACATTGTGGATAGTTTTCGGCTCTGACCACCCAGAATCGACATCTCTGTCTGGCACATTACCTATTAAGACGACATTAACAGTTTTTAAGAATAATTTGCTGAGTAAAACAGTCACTACAGTGACTCTGGCTGGGAGGTTCAGGGGTTCGGGTCCATATGGTAATGGATTTGAGACACCAGCTACACACGAAGGAAAACTTATTAAGAGGGGCAATTCCCCTAATTCTGGGAGTTTGCGTTATTATAAGATATGCTTTCAAAATCGCAATGTCTCAAGTATAACCATTTCTGTAGGGGAATATCCATTTCTAAAAAGTATATTTTGTGCTCTAGATATCTGTTGTGTTGTTTCATGGCCCATACATTCGCAAAATTTCACAACCTTAACTTAGCACTGACGTAAGCGTTGCTATTTGACCACACAAAATTTAAAGGTAAGCGGTTAGTTCCTTCTCTGATCAGTTTTAAAATTTCCTTTCACACTGAACTCATGTAATGTCACGCGAGTCCAAAGAGTTTATTGACTGTACTGCTGGGATTTGCATCTTGTTCTACACTTCTCCTTGCATCATGCGCTAGCCAGCCGTCATTTCACATGTAGCAATCGACCATCGATCTCGATATATTCCGATTGCAGCACCATCGACTTTTCAGGCAACGACAACTCGTGATGATGTTGCATCTACGGCGCTCTCGCTCCTGCTTCGATAAACAGTTTAGAGAGGTTCTAACACGGTGAGAGAATATTAACTTGATCCAAGCAGGTCACCCGTCACATAAAGCAAAGACTTAGCGGTGCAGATTTCATAAACGCATTTCGGGATGTAAACCAGTTTAGCGGTGCAATATTATGAGTCTTTCAAGAAACAACGGTAACTCTTGGAACTCGGAAAATAATGCCTCAAAACATGCACAAGGATGTTACAAATGATACGTTTTCTTGCTGGTTGTTTATAACATTCTCTCTCTGTCATTGCCCATGATGCGTCGTGAATATGTCAGTCTTTCGTACACTGCTAAAGCAGGTTTGCAGATTTTTTTACTAATTGCAACCAAACATTTTTCAAAACGTAACCTTAATCAGTAAAATGTAACCACTTTTGTGTCATCGATCTGAAAGACAAGAATTGCTAAATTAAGTATTCTCATTTCTTTTAAGTACTGTCACTACTCTCACACACCATTCTGATAGGCTGTATAATTTATAATCTCTTGAATCATTCGATGCTCAAGATCGTAAGAACTTTGATAGAATGATTTGGAAGTTGGTAAACAATTTTCAGTCAATTGTTTTGTTTTCATAAATTATTGGTTTTGTAAACCGAGACTGAACAATTCTGTTAAACACTCTCTGATATTTAGGTAAGGTAAAATAAGCGAAAATTAGGCTGAATTGTTACAAATTTAATAAAAAAATCCATAAGTTCACCCATTGTAGTACCGTATAAAAAAGTATTAGCAAAAAGATAAAACTACAATATTTTAAAAGGGGCGGAACCAGAGACAATTTTTGGGAGGGGAAATTCAACATGTATTGGTCAATGTACCATATTACAGATTTTGTAAAATGCCAAATGCTTTAGTTTAATTCGAAATAATTAATAGTAAAATTAATGGTAAAGTTATTGGGGGGAAATTTCCCTCGTTTTCTTCCCCGTGGATCCACGCCTGATTGCAACCATTTTGGTAGGCTAGCTGTGCGCCGCTTCCCAGTCCTTGCGTAACGCCTGTCTGCATTCCACCGGGGGGCGACTATCGAGCTCGCCTCGTTCCGACCGAAGCACCATCGATTTTCCAGCCCACAGCGGCGGCTCTCGCCACGCTCTCGACCCCGCCTTCATCGATCTGCGCCTTGTCGACGGAAGCTGCGTGTAAAAAAGAGATCCACGATGATAACGTTGAAGGATGGGCGACGTTTAGAAGTATATTAATTAATGCGCGTGTCCAAACAATGCCATAAAAGAATTAAAACCTAAAAGTTATCTGTCTATTACACGCAGCCGTATCAGATGCGTGTCGCTGCGATCTCGCATACCAATACTCGAGCGGTGGTGTTCGGGGCTGGCTGTTATTCGGCACCTGATGCAAAGGCGAAGAGTTAAAAGGCCGAATCGGTAGCGATGTCAGCGGGCCCCTTCCGCTGGCGAAGTATTGGCACTGCAACTGCTTTTTAATACTCTCGACACGGAGAATTGTGATGAGACAAACTCGATGAATGTTGCCTAACAAGTTTATAGTACATTGAAATTGAAATTGATTGAAAGTAAGTAAACAGCAAATCTGAACACTGGACCATGGGACGTTTTATCTGACGAAATATGTTCCTATACAATAACACAACATTAATGCACTTTAATTATTTTAATACTTTTATTACTTAATTGTGTTTTTTATGGATGAAGTTTTATTTATCATGTTTATATTTTGTTTCAGGTAAGTAAACTGATGCCTTATCTGAGCAACTTATGTTGTGGACAATCAGTAAATACGTCTCTGTAAGTACTGAACACACTGCCTCTCTTGGTTTCAACCTTTCTGTAAATATATGAGCTAAATTTTATATTCCAATATACTATCAAAACCTGATGCCTGAACCTAATCAAAACCTCTACCCCTACCCTACCAAAACCCCTACCAATACCTAAATTCATATTTTTTCCAATGTACATTACAAGTATAAACATAAATATTAAAGGTAATGTAAATATAGAATCCGGTGGATAAAAATGTCCGGTACAAAAATATCAGCTGTTCTTTTTCGTGTTGATACGGGTTTGTGGTTGATCGAATCCTCAACATCCTGCATAAAAACCTGTATCACATACCATCTCATTAAACCTATGAATGTAAAAGTTGTTCCGTTAAACCTTTCCGTATAACATGGGCAAAAGTGCGTGTATCGGCCTCATTACACCGGGGGCGACTCTGAACACAACGACCAGATCCCCAGACCAGATCCCCAGACCAGAAACCCTGATACAAGTCTCTGTCAAACGATGTAGAATACTGGTTGAAAAAGCCAGATTCGTTGCAGTTTCTCGCCTGCATTTCATTTCTCAATTGTTCACACATTCCGCCTCCGCTTCCCCTTCCATGGCATTTCCCTATTGCTATTCACTCATAGTGTTCAGATACTACATACAACGTTTGAATAATTTCTTTAGTTTACGGTATGTGATAAAATTTAATTTTCTTAGCATTCTTACGGTTATGCTTTGTACATGTTAGATGTTGGCGAGAGGTCAGGGAAACCCAAGTATTTTCCAGAAAATCGTCGCTGAAATCACGATCCAGGTCCATCCACAAGGCGTAAGTGCTGGAATGAGCAAAGACCGAAGCTCCTGCAGCCGAGCTGTGGGCTGGGATCCGGCGCAGCGAGGGCCCGGTGGTGGGCAGGCCGCGGGTTCGACCGCCGGGCGGGCGGCCGGCCGCGCCTCGTTTGCATGCCTGCCGGCGGCCACCGCTCCACGGGCGCTGTTCGGCGAGATATCGAGCCATCTGCGATGCTATCGACGCACTTTGCTTTCTCGACCCGATCCGGAACTCGGCGAGTCGCCTCGCGTCGCGTCGCGTTGTGTCGCGTTGCCGCCCACGCCTCCGCGAACGACGACGCTTCACCCCACCCGCCCGCCAGTGCTTGGTCCAGCCCCGCCTGCACCACTGCCCAGGCCCCGCGCCACCCCTCCTTCCTCCGCCTCCCTCTTTCCCTCCCCTCCCTCCCTGCCTCAATCCTTCCCGCCTGCCCACCCCGCTCCCAAAGCCGCACCCGCCCCACCCATGCCCCACCCTGCCCACCCTGCCCACCCCCACCCTGCCCCCACCCTTGCCCCACCCTGCCCACGACGCATAAGCAAACCATACATATTACACACAACCACAAGTTCTTATACGCAACAGACCATACATAGCCACTCATACACATAAGCCCATAGATTTTGTACTAGCTAATAGCTGAGTCGCGTTCTGTCTCTGTCGAGGAAATTCTACGGCCGGCTACTCAGATCGGTAGTTTCTTGGTTTCTCTGATTAACACGCAGCTAAAGCGGAGAATACCAATAACAATCCGGACTGATATTCCATCTTCTTCCCTTCCTTCTCCTATTCATATCCCTTAGCTTACATACGTACATACACACACCACATTCACACGCTACCACACATGCCGGAAGACCGTCGGAGCTTCGAGCTTGAGTACCTCATGTACCGCTGGGCGTGCCCCCACTGTTGGAAATAACCTAGTTGGATATCCTCATTAAGCTGACGATGTTGACAGTGCCGGATCTCGCCATCCAGCGGAACCATCACAGCCACCCCCGCCAAAGCATGGCACTTACACTTACGGGGCCAATACCTTAACAGTTACGCGACAAATCAGTAAACAACCAACCAATCAAACCCACATCCGCACACACAATGCGGTGCGTGTACACAAATTAACGAACACACAATATGCATGCCAATCAACAGATCCATAGTTAGAACACGCGTGCGTGCGCTCGGCGACGCGCGCGCATCCCCCGTGGCTCGCTGTGTCGCGCCCGCGCCTCAAACCGCTTATCTCCATCTCGGCGCGCGCCGTATGATTTACTCGGGCGCTGGCGCGCGGGCGCGCGGGCCGCGCGCGGCGCGGCGCGCGGCGCGCGGGCGGCGCGCCGGGCGCGGCGAGGCCGCGCCGGCGGCCCGGCCACACCGAGCCCCCGGCCCAGCGGACCGGACCCGAGCGGAACGAGCCGGCACGCTTTGGCGGGCGGGCGGCGGGAGGGAGCGGCAGTAACCGGAGAGCACTCCGCGCGAAATGGCCGTGAAGACAGCTTACTGAAGTAAAAATGGCTGCGGCGTTCGACATGCGAGGTGGGACTTGCTGCGACCGGGATGAAGAAAGAAAAAAAAAAAGGAAAATGGATTTTGAAAATGGTGGAGGTGCATGATGAAGGGAATTGTGGAAGAAGGGGCAGGTGTAAATTTCAAAGGGTGCTAGTAAAGTCGATGCCTATTCGTGGATGAAAGGTCTAGATTTGTTTATTCCAAATTAATGAAACTTGTGATAACCTGTGAACGATTTGAGATAAATATTTTGTAATATTTGATTCTAAGATCACTTGTAATTTGAGGAATCTTCGGCAGAGACAGGTGCTCGGACGATAAGGCATCGTAGCGACGAAGGAGATACAAGAAAACTAAAATGAACAATGATGTTGACATAGTTTGCAACGGTGTGAAACCTTCATTTAGAAAAAAGAACTGAAAACGTATTGAGCTGTAAACATGAGTTTACGCAAATATCCTTCCATCGGAAGAACGCAAGGAGAAACTTGTCCTTCATTTTGCCTCCTGCTCCTCTCGTCCTCCACATGCTTCTCGGTGCCGCCCATCTCTCGTCTCTCCTTTCCTCTGTCACGCCTCCTCTCTCTTTGACTTCCCGCACGCTATTTCTTTCACCCAGATTCGCCACTAGCGGTAGTGGTACTAGAAGTCGTCCAAAGTTCTCGAATTCGTTCCATCACGTGATGCTAAACCCGAACGACCTCGTCCGACTGCGTCCCAAAACACCGGCTGTGTGCGTTCGTAGGCTTCCGCGGCCGGAGTGAATACATTCTTGGCTACCCGGGATGAGCCGCGTCTCGGTCAATTGCCCTGACGTTTCGGCCATCTTGCTGTGGCCTTCTTCAGAGCTCTACTGCTGGCTGCTGGCTGTTTCGTTCTGTTCCGTCCATCCGACGTCGGCCGTTTAAAATTTCGGCCCAAATCGGCTCCGCTGTGGCCGAAGACCGGGGCTCGAGAGGGTGAACGGGCGTTTGGGCGAACGGCGAGCCCGCCAGCGCGCCCGCCTGCCCTCCGAAACCCGAGCCCCGCGGGTCGGGCGAAGGCAAGGCGAGGCGAGGCGAGGCGAAGCGGGCGGCAGGCCGGCGGGCGCCCGTAAATCTGCCTTATCCGCCCGCCGCATCGCGTCGCTGCCGCCACCGCCACCAGCCAGCAGGAGCAGCAGGAGCGGCCGCACCGGGTGGCTGCAGCGCCCACGCCGCAGAGCTGGGGAGGGGGGCGGCGGGAGGCCAGGTGCGAACAAGGGCCGGAGTACAGTCGGCCTCCAGGCACGTGAGGGTGGTAAACCGACGGATGCGCTCGCAAATGTACGCGTGTCGACATGAAATCCCGAACACGACACGCGGACACTGCAAAGGAGATGGCGTTGAAGTGTGAGTCTCTCAAAATGTAGCCTCTCCGAAAGGTACAAGAAAGCTTAAACGCTGCATTCATAATAGTAGAGATTTCAGGGAACACGTTTTGAGATACGTCGAGAATATTTACCGACATGTATATCACGCGAGGGTGAAATATATGTAGTATTTAATTACCATAAAACATTGAACTTTCAATTGAGGTGTGGTAAGAGGAAGAATTCTTGGAGACGTCGCAATCGTATATGTTTTCATCCTCACTCAACGCCTTCACAAGATAAATGTCTACACATGAATCTTTCGAAGATGTTCTCCGAGATGTGCGGTCACGTCGAAAGAATCAGGCTCTGCAGCATTCTCTATTTAGTAGGAATTTTGCACTTCTTCACGATCAGACGTGCCAGTTTTGAACAGAGCCCTGATTTTAGGGGCGAAAAAAAAACAACTAAATAAAGGATGGGATAGGAGTAGAAGGAAGTCAGTTTTGAGGAAGTAAGTGTTGAGGAAAAATGAGGGGCAGGGAACAGTGGCAAAATTGGAAAAGAATCTCAGAGTCCAAGAGTATGAGAAAAATGGGTACCAAAGTGTGGCTAAATCATCCCCCTCAGCCTATCCATATGTTGAGTGTACGATTTCTCCAATTCGAAGCGGGTGTACGTTATGCGTGCCCTGGCATTATATAATAACGGTTGACATTATACATATATTCGCTGAAGATATGCGAATATTACTGATGGTGGAAGGTGGAAAATTCATGGTTTGTAAAAAGAAACAGTTTAATTAAATGAATGAAGGATGAATGATAACAGGAATAAAACAGAGGTGAGAACATGACGCATGGCAGTAAAAGAAAGATAATTTCGATGGTGCCTTGAACCTATATGACACGTACAAAGTTATGCAGTAGGATAATAATGAAATTGATGGGGCTGATAGAATCTGAAGGAAATGTGGGAAAGCACGCTGGCGAGTTGGCGATTTGGAGAAGAAACATTCCGCTTTCGAATTGCAAATCAAACACAAAATTCTTCTACGGAATGTTCCACAGCTGAATCATCCTGGAGGTCCAACCGAGCCCAGGTGAGTTTTTGGTAACAGGAGCGTGGACGAGGGCCTGGGTCGCGTTGGCGACTTCGGCTACGCAGTAGGAGAAGACTCCACCAGCCCCGCATTCCTCGCGCCCAGTCGCCTCCGCCTCCACCTCCACCTCCACCACCTCCACCACCCGCAC
>BOPP01000141.1:3102619-3214294 GCA_017312745.1 Gryllus bimaculatus
CTGCCGGGGCCCCCGAAAAGCGGAGCAGGGGTCGGCGGCTGCGGTGGGGACGGTGAGGGCGCGCTCGAGGGCGCGTCGAGCGGCGCGACCGCCGCGCCGTCCTCCCCCTCCCCCCCCCCGCGTTCCTCGTTGGGTGTTGGCTTGTGCCGGCCGCTGCGGGAGTCGTTAGGTCGCGCCGGTCCGCTGCCGGGGGCCGGGGCGGGGGATGGGCGGGCGGAGGTGGGGCGGGCCTGTGAAATTAGGGCGCGGGGCGGATTCCACGCCGGCGTCCTGTGTGGCCGCGAGTACTTGATTGTTTCAACATTTCGGCAGCAGGCGTGCCGGCACGGTCAGGCGCGCGGCGGCGCGGGCGGCGCGGGCCGCGGGGGCGGCCAGGAGCTGAGCACAGTGGGCCGGACAGGTATTCCCAGCGCACGTGACCGAGGAAGCGAATTGTTTAAGACTTCGAACGCCACCCTCGCCTCCGCAACGAAAAAAGACTACCATTAAAACATAAAAATGCGTACAAAAAAGATGTCCTTTTTCTCTGAAATTTCCCCCACCGATCAGAATTATTTTTTTCCTAATGGAGATACATATTTTGAATGCCCATTCCCTGTTTTAGCGGATAATGTTTTAATGCTCTTGAGAATTTTTACCCGAATTCGTGTGTTATTATCCGTAGCAATATCAACATAAATGAAGGTCCCGTGTATTGCCGTAAGGGTGGAGGGTCGGTTTCCCTTCAATTTTGTTTTCATTGAATGCTTTCAAAATTTCGATACATTAATAAATTGATACAACTGATTTCTTACGAAAGCTTTCTTTCTCTCTTAAAATAAATTATTTGTATGCGTTTCTCAGGATAATAACAGCAGATCCAAACCGAGCCTCAGCATTTTCAGTTTAGATAGAAGGTATGACAGTAAGCTGTTGCCATCTGTCGTAATTATTTGCTGAATATAAAATGAATAGTAATAAGTATAAACCCTCAAATTCTACCTTAAAAAGTCTTGTCCGCACATGAATAATGATCGCGGGAACGAAGAAAAAAAATTTTTTTTAACCTAACTACGGTTGGAATTTGCACTTATTATTCTAAGCGCTACCAGCGAATTTTAAATATCGAACGGCAGTATTGACCGCATTGCTTCTATCGTTCACCTGTAATTTGCCTCTTCGCTGTAGGTTCGTGCTACTGCAGCGACTTGCAGGCAATTACAAATTGCTTGCCAACAGGATGCAAAAAAGTTAGGTTCGCAGGGAAGCTAAATTCCCTGGAGGACGTGCTGGTGTGAGCGACATGTTTCAAGTACAGAAGACCAAGGTCCGATGAAGTTATGAAGTTTAATTGAAAAATTAGAGGCTGCAGCAGCCAAGCGTGAGTTTTTACACAGCCGAAGTTCTGTCCGCTGTCTGTCTGATATCAAACGCTACCAGATCCTGTTTATATGGAAATCTTGATTTACCGGAGGTCATTACGCCACCCCCGCAGAACTCGGCATGCCCTGGACCGCCAAAACTGACATAACTGTCAGAGGACTTTTGCCCCTTTGAACAAACCACAAGATCCCAAACATTCCTGTTTCCCACGTCTGGATCGTGTTAACGTTTGACGCGTTTGGGGTGCCCATCACCCATGACCTCATGCAGGCGCCTTTGCTCCAGACAGACCCTAATATACAACATGTCTGAAGGATGATATTGCGTCACGTACAGTTTGAAAGAAAATTCATTGCTCTTCTTAAGCAATGCGTTACTTCATATGTACCGTAGTGCATTTACCATTACACCCTCCCCCCTTAGAAAAAGTTCTGGAATCAACAGATTGAACAACTTCTAACGGAAAGCTTTACTGAGCTTCTCGTAAGTGTGCGATATGGTAGATGTTCTTTCTCGCACTCAACTTCAGTTGATGCTTGATAAATTTGTTTGAATGAAGCGGAGATATTGTGGAATTCATTTCTGCCAGTGCGAAGACGGTTCGTGACGTAGTACCCAGTAGTTTTATAACTTACATATTCTCCCCTCGCTCTTGAATAATTCGTGAATGTTAAACATCAATCTTTCTCTTGTTTCTTTCCATCGATTTTCGGCGAACATCTGTCCCCGATAACCAATAAGTTACAATTCTCTTACATCTTTTAACACCAACAAAACACATACGCAACATGAAAGTATTACAACAATTTAAATGCCAAAAACGAACACATGCTATTTCATGAGCGTTGCCAATAAGAATAGTTCTTTCTTACTTGTTCCTCAACTTAGTTTCTCTACTCATTGGAGTGACCGGGGACACTTTCTTTACATACACGAGTTATCTTTCCCTTAATATATTAGTTTCTCCTCTTAACATATATTAGTTTCTTTCCTTTAGATACTATACTCGGTGTGTTTCCCTTACATATATAGTTTCTTCCTTACATATATAGTTGCTTCCTTACATATATAGTTGGCTGTCCTTAACATATATAGTGCTTCCTTTTATCAGTATATAGTGCTTCTTCTTACATATTATAGTTGCTCTCCTTACATATATAGTTTCTTTCTTACATACATAGGTTTCTTTCTTACATACATAGTTTCTTTCTTACACCATAGTTTCATCGCTAACATACATAGTTTAACATACTAGTTTGAAACATTTGATGAACTCATGTCATTTGACATTTTACCACAATGTTGCCTCATGGAATCACTAAACAAATAAACTCTTTGCTTGAACTTAATATACATATGTGTTATTTCCTTTCGGACACGGCGAAAAGGAGGATCTCTAGAGCATGATAGTATTGGGGGAGTAGAAGAGGAATGTCTGAATACATACCACCAAATATTGCTTTAAAGCGTACACCATGGGGGAATCTATTATCTCATATGATTTAGAAGGGGAAAAGGAGATAATCCCAAACCATTTGCAACGCTGCTCTCCATTACCCTTTTTGATTCCTTCATCATAGTAATGAGAATTTGTGGGCTTGCAGCGTTCCTTGCCTCTGCATGGACAAAAATCATCTAAGCAAAACCTTCAAATGAATGCTGACATTCCTCGATTACCTCTTGCAATATTTCTATTTGCTCATTTGCAATCTGGCTATATTTTTCTATCTCACTTCTAATGTATAATTTTTTATCAGTATAATTTGCTAATCTTATTCAAATTCTTGCATTCAATGTTTTCTCATTTGATTATTTCTTTGAGATTATTTAAGTTAACAAACTTAGTGTCGCATTTTATACCGTCATCTTGATGTTTTGGAAATGTGTAAAATTCGCTTTTCCGCTTTTTCTAATTCTTGAAATATGCTTAGTTATAGTCTCTGCATCCGATTGTGTTAGAGTTCCAAAAAGTACCTTTGCTACTTCTCCCACAAAAATTGAATACTCCTCTTTTTTGTTCTTACGCTCTTTTATTGAAAGATTCGACATTCTTTGAATCTACCATATATTCGCTTACTAAATCTCTCAAATTAGTCTAATATCAATTGTTCTTAGATCTCATATATTGCCTGAAAATCTCCACAGTCTGTCCAGATGATACAAATTTGCTACCGATATTTATTTACAATATTCTGCTACCTTCTGTGATGTTCTTTAGTTACTCGTTCAAAGCTCCGTTCATTGGTTCGACATTTATATATGTCTTACTTACTTTCCCATTGCATAGGGCAAAAAAAATGTTCCAGCTTTGTCAAAAATAAAATCCCGGTTTTGCGATATTGCAGCTCGCCTCCACTTGCTGTCCATTTTTGCATTTCCCACCACCATAATAACGCCATTAACTATTACGCCAAATTCCTAAGAGCCCTCATGCTTTCGTCTTCGTTCCCTGGAAAAAGGAAAAAAGTGATGCGTTTCAGTCTGTTGGAAATGTACTTCTGATGCTTAACGTTACCACCTCTTGAATAATGCATTAGTTCCTTCATTCATTTTTACTCATATGCACCGACCTTTTCACATAACTGGTTCTAACTATCCTAGCTCAATTCTTATAATACTTAAATCATTACCTTAAACTTTACAGGATTGGCTTTTGTTTTTCTCTCTTGATTTTCCTTTGAAATTGTATCAATCTTCCTGAGCAATTTTATGAATTCTCATTTAAATTTACATTCTGTATTATGTCATCTAATTATACAAAGGTTGCGGAGTACTTTGTAAAATCCCTTGGAATATTACATCTCCTACCGTATTAATATCTCATAGGTGTGAACTTAGTGATGACTATGCGGAGTAGTATGTAAGGAAAAACACGCAAACGGTAAACCCACGTATTCCAATTAAAAGACTTTGGATTCACAAAAACACGTAAGTACTTACAAGCGTTTATGAGTCGCTCAAAACGCTCCATTACTCTGCGGATGATTACGCTGCAGTATTTATTTTTTCAATCTTAAACAACTTGCATATTCTTAAATACATCAGACATAAATTCTCTCTTGATCAGGGACTATGCGTTGGTTTGGAATACCGGTATTTTTAATATTACCTTGTCACAAACGCATCCTGTTACTTCTTCCACAGTTGATTCTTAATAGATAGCGATAACATATTTACTTAAATTGTCTTGCAAGTTCAAAATATATCTTAAAATTGTCTTCCGTAACTGGAAGGCGGACTCTCCACATCGAGATAAAGTTCTAAAAACGGTTTTCGACCTGAGTATCAGTGACTTCTAATTGCTGTGTTTACTTTTGTGATGGGGGTCTTTATTCATTGACACACCTGGCAATTCCCTAAATAATCGGCCACGTCCTTCTCCATTCCCCATCCAAACTTCGTATATATTTTATCACTTGTCTGTAGTTTCTTTGAATTCTCTGTTGACCAACCTACCGCGGCAATTAGCATTTCTTTAATAAGCTTAATTTTCCTCTCATTGCGTTATTTGCTTCATTCATTTAAATTGCATACATTCTACGGGAACCTACTTAAAACAATCAGCATTTACAAATTTTTATCCCTGCCTCTGTATTTAATTTCATAATCGTATTGCTTCTAAGCAAATAACTGTCCATCGTCAGAGAATCTTGAATCGGCATCTTAATCACATTAAAGATCCATATAGTCCTTTGTGTATCCTGTATACGACCGTTAAATCTTAGTACTAGTAAAATAAGGTCGAAAGTGTTTACAAGCCCAAACCGATTGACAAACACTCTTTTTCCACCGTACTGTAATTAAGTTTCCGCCTTGTTCAGGGTTCTACTGGCGTAAGCTATGGCTTATCCTCAACCTAATTTTCTGTGAAAGTATTGCTCCAATTGCATATCCACTAGCGTCAGTCGTCAATATTAAAGCTTTGCGTTAATAGTCAGGATATTGTAAAAGGGAGGTGCTTCATAACTTTGTGTCTCAGTAAATTCAAAAAACTGTTCTGTTTCCTTTTCTGTCCACTGCACTCGACATCCTCTCTTTAATTAACTCTGTCAAAGGTCTTGCTGATTGAACTAAACCCATCATAAACAGTTTATAATACACCTGCTAAACCTAAAAAGACTTTATGTCCTTCGGATTTTCCCGGTCTGGGAAATTCATGTTACTGGATGAAACCTTTCCGCGGATGCCGGGTTTTACTCCTTTTGTGTCACCAGCATGACCCAAGTAATTAATTCTACCTTCCAAAAATTCACATCTTGTCGGGGTTCAATTTTGATATTATGATTTTCTGAGTTGCCCGGTACTTCCCTTAGACTTTTGTATTGCTCGCGCTAAGGTTTCTTCCCATTATCAACACATCTCGTCCAGTAGCAAAAAGCACTGTCAACCAATTGACTCGTGCAGAATACGAGTTCATCATGCGTTGAAAACGTGAGCAGGAGCTGATTTAGACCAAAAGCATTACGCGTGTATTCTCTTAATGGCCGCTAGCCGTACTAAATTGCAGTTTTGCATTGATCCTCCTGCGTCGATTGGCACTTTGCTTAAATACCCACTGGCACAACATCGCAGAGCAGAAAAGTTAACGCATCTCTCCTATGTTATCCAAAATATTTCCTGATATTTGGAAGAGGACTTACGCTATCTCCTATGTTTACGTCATTAAGTCGTCTAAAATCCACCGCAAATTCGCCACTTTACTTTTTGCCAGTCGCGTCGATCTTTTTTCGGAACTACAAAGCAAAGGGAAAATTCCATCACTCTTACTATGAGTAATTATTCCGTTCATGTAGCATTTGTTCTACGTTGCCTCTGAATTCCTCCCTGAGTGAGCTTGAAGGTAACCTATAATTCTGTAAAGAATTGGGTCTACCTTTAGGAATAGAGGTGTGGGAATATAATGTTTTGCCGCTTGTTCGTACTAGTCAGTTTTGTCTTCCTGCGTTAATTTGAAAACATCTACAAATTCACTAATATTATCTCTAAATAATCTTTCGCTCCTTCCTCTATCATGCTGCAATCTCAAGTTATTCATATAAAATTCTATTCTCCGCTTCGCAACGCGTCTTCATTTCGTCCTATCGAGTTAGAATTATTTAACTGAGTCGGGTTTCTTTAATATTGGTGTTTCTCGTACTACTAACGTTCGGCGTGACATTTCAATAAGACACGGAAACGGTTTTATTCACAATTTCGTTAAAGTTCGCCGCACAGGACTATCCTGGCTGCAAATAATTGTTGCCTACTATACTCACTCCTTTTTCTGTGGTCGGGATATGAAACTTACTGACTCACTAAAGGTGGTACATTGCAATATTTTTAGTAAAACACCAAATTTATTCCTTAAAAGCCATTCTTGTCCTAATTATTAACATCAATATTTCTAGGCAATTTATTTACAACATAATATTTAGATTCAATGGGCTCACTGCAATTAATTCAGAGTTAAATTTACATACCTTTTACCTGATATTTTTTCCACTAATCACCTTGAATTTCCCATTACCTCATCGGCTTTGGGCAAATTTTTTGGACTAATGAGGGATTCCCTTACAATGATACCTGCGGCCCTTGTATCAATTAAGGCTATTCCTATAAGCCTCACCTTTAATTTCCGGACACAATAAATATACCTCGTATGGTCCAAATCACTTTTCATGTAATGGTTTTATCAAAAGGCGTCCCCGTTGTTACGCAGTTAACCTCCGGTTGCGACTCTTGCCGCATCCAGGGTTCATCACAGTAAACTATATCACGTGAATCTTCTATCACAACTGCTATTCCTTACAGTATCTATATCACGCGAATCTCTTTCACAAGCTGTGAATTTCCCCAGATATCCAATATCACCTACGCAGCCATTTTGTAGAGTTACTGCGGCTGCTCAAGCAACTCTACTGCCCTTGTTTCCCTGTTTTCGCAATTTCCTAGTTCATGAATTCGCCTTCCACATTTGGCGCATTTCGGCTTCATTATTGCAAACCCTAGATATATGACCCAGATTCCTGACACTTAAACATTCACAGTAATTACCATAGCAGTAAACATTACACTTCCACTTTTTACTATGCGTACCTTGTTGCTTCCTAGAATCATATTCGCATATTCTTTCGCCTATCGGCGAATTCATAATTGCCCCTGATTATTCGATTTAATACCTTGCGATTTCAACTTCCGCTTTCCTCTTGTAAAGCGGTTCAACTATTGTGCTAAAGATCCTCTCTCCCTTAGCTTTAACAATATACCTTACTCCTTTCATCTTTCAGTCCCGCATAATACGTTCCCTTTAGAATTCTCCTATTAACTGCAGACTCACTAACCTGATAACGCCATTATCTTTCTGTATTCTAATTTTTCCACTTGCCTTTTACTTCCCTTCTCAGATCTTAGTCCATACTATCTACTCGCGAACCCATTGTGCTACTGTTTCGTTTGATCCCTGCTTCGACGCTGAATATACGCCCGCGTAATATCAACCGTAACGACGGACAGAGAAGTTTTCTTTCTAATATCGTCTTACCTGTCCCAAGTTTCGCGTTGTGTTTTCGTGCTAATACCTATCTTTAGCATTGCAGTAATTTTGATTCAATGAATTTCAAGCAATATCGTTTAATTTGGCGGTGTACTACTTCCGTTGCGTTGCTCTCAAGCTCCTCTCTATAAATTCTCAAGATGTCAACGGGGATTCCATCAATAGTTTAGCGCGATAATTTAATTTTTACTGCCTGTATAACTGATATATAATTCTCCTCATCTATCGCAATATCATCGCTTGCCATGGCTGGCGATTAACCTCTTTACCAAGAAAAAGATGTAGATGTGCTTGAAGATGCCAGTTCGGGCCTCCAGTGATGCATTTTGCAAGCTCCCCTCCAGGGTAGAGGACCCTACTCGCGGCGCATCCAGCTGCCAACGGCTGAACACCAAAGACGTCCCGCCGTGGCCTCGTCAGCGGCTCTGATTGCTGGGCTCCAAACACGGACGTCGGCTTCTGCAGGCGGTGTGAACGGTACACCATCGGCGCCCTTGTGGATTCCTCTTGGAGCGTTGTTTCCCTCGAGAAAGGCTCCGGCCCACCTCGCGTACAGCGCGAAAACGTCTCGCCAGCCGGCCGTCCAGCAGAATGTACTTGAATTCGCTTGTGTCCTTCAATCCAAGCCCGCTGCACCATGTAATGCCTTTCGCTGTAGTGTTCTGCTACTAGCAGCGATTGCAGGCAATTACAATGCTTCCTAGTACAGGGATGCAAAATAAGTTAGACGTCGCAGGGAAGCTAGTTCCTGGAGAGCGTGGTGGTGCAGGAGCGAGTCTTCAAGTACACGAGAGACCAAGTCCCGATGAAGTTATGAAAGTTAATTGAAAAAATAGAGCTGCAGAGCAGCGTTTGAGTTTACACAGCAAAGTCTGTTTAGCTGTGCGTCTGATATCAACGCACAGATCCTTATATTGGGAAACCAGGCGAGTTTACGAGGCCATTACGCCACCCCCGCCAGAACTCGGCAATGCCTGACGCAATAAACTGACATAACTGCAGAGACTTTTGCCCTTCTCCGTATTAAACTCACAAATTCCCAACATTCCGTTTCCACGTCATGGATCGTGTTTAACGTTGACGGCGGTTGGCGCGTGCCCAATCACCCATGACCTCAGCAGTGGCGCTCATGCTCCAACACGACCCTAATATAAAACATGTCTGAAGGGGTTGATGATTTCTTTCACGTACCAGTTTGAAAGAAATATTCACTGCTCTTCTTAAGCAATGCGTACTTCATATGTACGAGGTGCATTTACCAATATTACACACAACCTGTTGCGAAATTTCGTCGCAGTCGTGCTGACGCGGAGTCAGGGAGGCACGGCTGAGGGCGAGGGCGGCGCCGCGATAAGGGCGGGGCGCGCGGCGGGCGGGGGGGCGGGGGCTTCGGCGCGGCCTAATTTGGAGTGCGAGCGGGCGCGCAGGGGCGGCCCACGGCAACCTGTTGCTGTTGTTGTTTTCTGGCGGCGGACGGCGCCGACGGGGAGCGGAGCCCGAAGGACCGGCCGGGGGGCGAGGGAAGCTGTCACGCTGTAACCTACCTGCTATGAGTCGGCCGATTGATGGGAGACGAAACGAACTTCTCCGCCGCTGCCCCGCTTCACGCGCTGAGGAATGGCTATATGGCTTCCAGCGCGACCGGTTGTATCCTCGCAAGCGCCCGGCTACCTCGGCCCGGGTGTGCCCGGCCTCACCCGCCCAGGCGACCGACAGCTTATTCCGCTCTTCCGGGGCCGTACGCGACCGTCGGGGTGTAATGGCGGAGCTTTGCGCCGTTGGGTAAGGTCGACATGAACGATCGTAAAGCACGGCGCACCGGCAGATGAACTTTCGCAAATTACGGGTCTGAAGGTTGTATGCAAGAGATAGATCACAGTTTCCTGTCTGGTTCCGCAGCGACTCTGGGATCATGAAGTTATGGAAAAAAAGATTTAAGATGTGCAACGGTTATGCGAACGATTAGATGACCGGTTGGGGTAGTCGAAAGCCTGAAAATGTACTGCAGTGAGCTGCTAAAAACATTATATGAGTATTCAATGACTACTATAAATGTATATTTAAAAAAGTTTGTAATTAGTTCCTGATTACGATGATATACATAGAATTTTTTTGGAAAATCCATTATACTAATTCACAGTAATAAAAAATCGAACATTTTCTACAGTTAGAAACCTGTTTTAAAGAATTGTATTCGTTTGTTATCTCTTACTTGCTGTTAAAAATATTCTGACTTGTTTTCAAAAACAGATTAACTACCATTTTCAGTAATTTATTTATTAACGTATCTAACCTTATTGGGGAATTTTTAAAAAGATGTATATTGAGTCCAGTATTATTAAAGGCTCTTGTTAAAAAATTTCCTACCTATTGGTTTCTAATGCAATTACTTCTTAACAAGTTTGGGAAGTTTAACAAAGTCTTACTTCAATGCCGTACCAAAATTCAAAGATTTGAAAAAGATCAACAAGGGTCGAAACATTATATAAAATAAATTTTTAAACCAATAGAATTTGTGATTCGTTTCTGAGAATGTGTATGCAATTTGTAAAAATATAAAAATATAATAGTCTACAATATCAAATAATCTATCACAGCATTATTTTAATTTTCTTTCCTTCATATCGTTGGACTAGATTGACATATTTAAGGTTTGTATATGCTATTATGTGTAAGTATATTTACCACTCTGCATATATAGAGAGGAGAAGAAAAAACGTCTATGCAGGTGTCTATGAAGCAAATCCTTGTTCTAAAAGGAAGTCGATGCAGGAAAAGTGTTGGTAAGTTCGAACTAGTCAACTTGCGAGCAAAAGGTCTAACACTATTTCTTGCCCTGTGAAATGACGAGATACATTCTATTTTGTTTTAATTAGTTGCTGACAAAGACATTGGCTTGAGCTTTTCACTATTACCTTCGTGAATCATTTATCATTTCCTCTTTACAAAATTTTTCTGTTTGATTCTGCGAAGGTTGCGTAGCGTTGAAAAAAAACTGTTTTTGAGCCGTCTCCACAGAAGGAACAGTTTATCGGCATTATAACAAACGCCACCACCATTGTGTGAAGTTTGAGGTTATCTTGGACTGCGCGTGTTATAAGTGCGCGGCACGAGCTACTTGCCCAGCCTAGGAGCTAGTTGTTGAAATAACGTGAATAAATTAAACGGCTGTCTATAGTTAACATTCTCACTCGACGGACAGCTGTTAAGAAAAAAATAAAAATCCTTTTTGTTTGTTAAACCTTCCGTAACTTGAAAGTAAATTAATTAAATTTATTGTAAACTTAAGGAATACACGATTACAAAATCAACGATTACTTTCCGACATGCAAAAATATATTAAGTATTACTTTCAATTTGAAAAATTGGGAAATCTAGAGATATATTATTGTATTTAAGGGATAATTTATTTTCTTTAGTAGAGAAAGAAATATGGGAATTTAATGTAGCAAAATTTCGTGAAATTAATTGTAATCTAGACTTTGCTCTACAAAACAGTTAATTGAGAACCAGATATCAGGGGGTAACTACTCACGAGAATTATAACCTCATGTTTAATTCGCGCGCCAGTTTCTAAGCGTCGGAAGATGCGCGAACTGTTGTATTCTTACGTTACCTTCCCGTGACCTTGTCATTGGCTTCCTCACTAGATTACCTTAACATCGAGACGTGCAATATTCATGAAGAAATGAGTTGAACCTTGCCGACCACAGATGGCAGGGTGTTGAGAGCTTGATACCGATTCCGCGCTTCTGTTTGAAAGGTCGCGGGCTCGAATCCCGCCTTGGGCCACTTGTGGTTTGTCCCTTGTCTCCCATGTATGTGTTGGATCGCGGCAGGTTTCCGCGTTTTGCTTTATCCCTAGATATAGAAGGGGCCCTCGCATGTTCAGCGTGTGTGTTAGTCTGCCTTTAGTGGATGTCGAATATTCCCATCGGGGACTAAAGGTATTAACGACTGTCGGCTGAGGAAAAAAGTTCATTTCTTACACATGAAGATTAAGTTAATCTCAGAGGTCCCGTCTCCGTGACCTTTAGTGCATAATTTCTCGCGTTCCTTCGTGTGGCGCTAAAACTCCCTGAGCCGAAGTGGCTACTCTTTTTACGCGATTATCTTCCGGAAAGAGTTTTGGAATGGTTTAACACAAGCAATAGATTGAAGTCCATGAAAGTGCGAGCGTGAATGCAACTCATTTTCATCGTATATACCAACCTTCTGGCACTTGATTAGGTGCTGGATTACCTTTGGCCTTCCACACCACAGCTCGTAAGTGAAACATCGTATTTTCCTCCTATCTCGTGTTCACAACCCTGTTTTGTATTTCCACCGAATCTGCGCTACTGAAAATTAACTATCATTGCTAATCCTTTACATTTGATATTACTAACATCATTCGATGTGAATTATCTTATTCATGAATTTATTTTTATTTAATTTTTCAAACATCACCTACTCAGGAAGCAATAATCCAGCCAGCGACGGACAGAATGAATATTGTAAAAACCTACTTTCCCTGGGACTTATTCCCAAATGCGCAGTTAGATAATGGAACTGCGGGATTACACCCATACCCCGTGTACTTCTCCCTCTTATCTGTCAATGCTATTCCAAAGTATTAAAGTATACCCTTCGCCAATTTACTTTACATACGTAAGCAAAATCCTCATGCAAAAGATTAAAGACAAAGTATACCTAGAGAATTATATCAATGCACTTTATTACATAAATTCGATGAGTTTCTTTCTCTCTATAAAACTTACTGTTTTCGTATTTAACCTATTTGTATGGTATTATATCTAAAAACATAATTTCTGTGAGTGACTCATACCAAATATGTTAATATATTACAAATATAGTATGAATAAACTATATTCAATGTTATTGTATGCGTCTGAACAGGGTCAACGCGCCAAAGCTAGAATAAATTTAAAAAATCAAAAGGTGTATTTAGTAATGGTTACAAAGTTATTCTACTAGTACACATACCATTTCCCCTAAACAAGACTGTAGTAATAGACCAACTGAAACAGTAAAGAGTTCCGAATGTAGAATAGAATGACAAGTTTAACTTATTTATTTCCATAAAATCTGAGCTTTCAACCTTGGCAAACCATGCTTGGTTTGAGGAGGCTCTTCAAATTTATCTCCCGCGTCTTGGTCTCTTTCTGTATTAGTTGGTGGATGTAAAATTTCCTGCGTGTCGCGGAAGGGTTCTGCTGCGCGCGTATGGAAATTGCGGGCGAGAGCTCAGTCCGCATCTGGACGTGGTGCTGGCGCTTGATCGGGCGCGATAGCTGAGGATGGCCTGTGGGAGGCTGTGCGCGCAGGTCCGCGGTGAAGAGGGCTGGCGAGAGAAAGACGCGCGCCGCGATGAACTTGTCTCCGCGTGTCGCAATTGATCGGGAGCATCAAGGCCGCGTGTCGCGCTGACAGCACAATGCGGAGCAGAGACAGAGCAGAGCAGAGCAGAGCAGGCGCGCGGCGCGGGCGGCGCGTGGTGCGGGAGCGGGCGTGTGGAAGCGGTGACGGAAGCGGAGCAGGTGGCCCGGGGGCAGGGCGCTGGGTTGTGGTGCGGGGGTCGCATGGTGGTGACGCTGGTTGTGGCGTGAAGGGCGTGGCTCGGTGCGCGGGGCGCTGGTTCGGGAGCGGGGCTACAGGGGCGGGCCATGGCGCGGGCGGTGGGACGGATGCGGGCGCTGCGGTGGCAGTGACAGTGTACGGTCAGTGACGAGGCGTGCATGCAACGGCGATTGAGGTCGCCGGCTGGTGGAGGTGGCGGCGGGGCAGGCGCTGGCGTGCTGTTTGAAACGCCGTGCCGGAGCAGCGGCTATGGCTGTTGAGCGGCAGACTAGTGAGCAGTGAAGGATGACAGGGAATACAAGTATGTGACAACGCAAGAAAGCAGAGGCGTGGAGCAAGAGACTAGTGCTTGGTGCGAAAAAGGCTGTTCCAGAGTGTATAGCTCCATTGACGGCTTTAGGGTACAGTGTCCCCTCCCTTTAAAAATACGTTTAAAACTGTCAATTAATACCTTCACTAGAATAGGACCGAGGAGGTAGAATGATGTCGACGGAGCAGCGGAGATGACGAGATACGCGAAGGTGATGGCAAATATGGAGCGGATGTGGAATCGGATAAGTTGAGGCTAGGGCCACAGAATCGGAGTTTAGAAGAATGTAAAAGCCTAATGATGTATGTGCAGTGAGCTTGATCAGCGGAAGTTATAGCGATGCAGAGAAGTGATGAGCTTGATAAGAAGTGGCGAAGTCGCAGGTCAGTCAAAGGCTGAGACAAGACGGTAGTCGAATGGGGTTGGCCCGCAAGTTGCAATGATGCGGACGTCGAAAGTGATGGTATCTGTATGGTCGGAGATCAATAGTTATGGAGGTTATTCGCGGTCCGGAGAACCCGCGGTCCACTCTTTCCAGTGGAAAGAGCAGTTTCTTTATGCGAGCGTTTCTGGCTCTCCACCGCTTTATTAGCGCTTCGCGCTCTCCTTCGAGAACCAGGCTCGCCAAGCTTCCAAGTTTGTGTTCCAGTGAGGTCCAGAATGCAGGAGCAGTGAGAGTTCTTATCTCAGAGGTTCCGCCAAATCTGATTTCTGCTTCTTCTCCTCTCGTATTTCTTTCGAGTTTTCCTTTCTTCCTCGCCCAACAAGGCAGTTTGGTCTAAAATATTTTCTGTTGGTATTAAACTCTTTTCTTGCGTCTTCCTTTGCAATCGGATCCGCCTGACACATTTTGTATTGTTGTTTCATTTAGCCTCAAAAATATTGTTTGTGTTCCCTTTATTTCGTCTGCCACATCCCCATTCGTTTTTTGGATATTTTATCTTCTTACGTTTCTAGCCCTGTGTAATTTAATCTAGTTCTGCAGCGATCTGAGTTATCCTGAGTCATCGTCTTAGCCGCTCGAGAAGAAAGAGAAAAATGAATGAGACGTATGATTTAATACAAAACAACTCCTGCTATGCCTTCCACACCACATCACATAAGTACCGATGCTGTACGTCGCAATAAGATACCAGACTCCATTCCACTTACATAATAGGGACTCGGTCCATTGAATCATTCTGAGAAGTGGTCTCCCACACACAATCGTCATGATTACGCGGTATTGTCCGCCTTTATCGAGCACAACGTTATGGCCGGGCGAACTGCGCAACAGGTCTTCACCAATAGTGAAACCAATCGCACTGGCAATTACATGGCCAGACTATGGTCTGGATTGGGACAAAGAGGACAAAAAGTGATCTGTCATGATCTACGTGTCGCTGCCTGATCTCTCAACTGTCGACCTAACTCCATCTTCTTTCTCTGTCCCATCGTTTGAAAATTTTTTTTTCCAGTAGACATTATTGTAGTAGAAGGTGTGACATGGTGGCGGGAGCGGGGTCTTTGCAGAATTTTTTCAGCCATGCAATCTATAACTTCATATTTTCCAGACATCGATTCTTTCTGTCCTGCGAGTACCACAAGATTCAATTCACCTCCTTATGTTCCTAAGTGTCTGAGCTCTTCTTATGATTTGAAAATTGTAATCAGCAGCTGATAAAAAATATTCCACCTATGACCCAACATTCGGATATAAGGCTTCGTATTTCAGGAGGCTCTAGGTGTAAGTATTTTAGTGCGGCTGATCGAATGCTCTTTCGCCCACTAGTCTCGTCGATTAATTCCAAATGAAATTTCTGCGAGTTGATCTTTAATAAATGTGCTTATTGTTTTATACTTTGAGAACGATAGATATAATGTTGGTTCCTAGCGAAGTGAGATTTCAAAAAAGTATTTGCAAACAAACTATGAAGCTTAATTTGGAAAACTTTTTATACGAGTAATTAAAAACTGAGAACGAAAAGAAACATTCTCAGTTCTTATACATTAAAAATTATTGACAAAGTGTGGAATAAGCTCGGTGCATTGTATGAGTAATCCGTTTGTTAGATGAATTTCTCACTTTGCTGACTTTTCAATGAAATAGATCATACTCGCTCACACCATGAATTTTAAAATTTCCGTTCACTTCCTCTCAGCGCTGTGCGCAATTTTACAATGGTATGGTGCAAATTCATTTCATTTCAATCACAGATTACCTGCTTGATTATGTTCTTCCTCATCTCTCTTGTATTGTTCAGACGTCTTTCGCCTCTTTTTTGTAATCAGTTGGGAAGACACACTTCAAAATTGACTCCCCGGCATCTGAGGATTACTCCATATTTAACTTCGTCCTCCACGAGTCTGTCTGTCACCAAATTAATATTAATTTCTATGCGATGTAAACTTAGAACAAATGTATAACAGTATGTCTCTTTATTGTTAAAAAATTCCAATGCTTTGTTTAATTATTACAGAATTACATATTGAAGTGTTTTAAATTTTAATGAGACAATGATAAAAGATAAAGTATAATCATATCAACTTTTCTTATAATGTAAAATTGCGTAAATCAGATTGTGATACTATTATGACCACGAAAATGCAGTAGCGTATATTAAAGTAAATTTCAAAGACAATTAAAAAATCAATAGAGAAATGAACAAAAAAGACGCGAAAACTGTAGTATGATACATGCTCACTGCGGCATTTCTCTTTTTAGTGTGTCCTAGAATCATAGAGTTTGATCATGAAACTGTTGGTTCCTTCCAACCACCTTGCGGCGGGGCGCCTATATGTCAGGTGCGCGCACTCGAAAGGATCCAATTGAAAGCGTCTCGAGCGGTCACCGCGCGCGGCGGGCCGTCACCGCCGGACTCACCGTCGGCCGCGGTGGGTGATGAAGCGGTGACGCCGTCCGCGTGGAGACCTAATCGCGTCGATCGGTCGCGCCCTCGCTGTGAGGCAGGGCGCGGCAATAACGACCAGTGGCGCGGCGATGCGTTGAACGGGTGAGCGTACCCGTATATCTGTTATACAAGTCTCGCGGGCTTCAAAACGCTGCCGTGGATTTTTAAGGGCGAAAAAATCCTTCGTTACGGCCTTCCTTCGGAGGGGAAGTAAAGCCGGCCTTCCCATGTTAGTAGATTTATTTGCATTGTAAAAGCATCCTCAAGCCTAAATTCTAAATACGTCTGTTTCTTCGCCCAAGAAAATACCTCCTTTCTCTGCTAGTTGATGCATAAGAGCTTAGCGAAATTTGCGTGGTCAGCACGGCAAAGACGGCGGGCGCCTGATGGGCCTGGAGTTTCGGCCACGTACCAATAATGCAAATTCAATTCAAATTCAATTTCAATTTCAGCGTGGGATGAACGGTGTTTTGATTGTACAGGGAAGTGGTTGTGACGGTTAGTGTGTTGTGTTATTACCTGTCGAGAACCATGTTTCGGGTGCAAACCCTGGTCAAAGCGTGGATTTTTTGGAGCGGGCGCAAAAGAAAATCTTCGTACTCTTTCCTCCGGAGGGGAAGTGAAGCCGGCGTGTCCATCTTCCTGATTTTTTACCTTTAAAAGACTCTCAAGGCCTAATAGAAGTCTCTAGGTTAAAACTGAAAATCACCGTTTTCATCGCGCTGAAGTTTCCCCTTCGCCTTGTTTCATCGCCCTTGGTGTTTTGCGCTAAAACGGTGAAGAGAGTAAACGATTGTTTGCCGTTTTCAGGACGGAATAGCAGGCATCGATAGTCTCAGCTCTTGGGCTTCCTAAAATTCTTAGCGCTTACCTAACATTCATTTGATGAATGATTTGATTTTGGGGGGATGATTTAGCTCTATTCTAGTTGAAGTATTCATCTTTTCTGTAACACTGCAATCGGGAGCCATTGCATTGTTAGAAAGATCGTCATGTAAAAACAAGAGTAGTGGAAGAACTGGCCGGTAACACGTTAAAATTTTACACTTCGTTTAGCGTAAAAAATTAATTCGATGTATAACATTAATCGACAAGTGAAAAAATGTATAGTTTTTTCATATCGTTTTTAATCGTTTTTAATCGTATATCAGACGTATAGGACTGTTTGGGCAGCTTTTGATGCATAAAAAATGCGGCACTTTTAGCAGCAGATGGTCTGCATGATGGAGTACCTGATATTATGGAATGCTTTACTGTGAGGATTTTGAGACATACGAACCATTATCTGTGATTGCAATAATGAGCAAAAATTTGATAATTGACTTTGTGTTTGATTATTCGTAACTTAATTAATTTGCCCGAAATGTTATACTATGTGATATAACTGTTGGCGGCACGCGTTCCTTCCGTGAGAAAGGAATTAGGTCTGCCACATGCTCTAGAAATACAAATTTTAACGTGTTCTGTAACATCTAACCATGAGGCTGAAATTTTCAGAGATCGTTTACCGTTAGGAATATACAACTCCATCCCTCGTTGTGTACTGTCCGTTTGGGCACGGGAAATTACTTCGGAACATCATGTATAATACGGGTGATCGCATTATGAACATACAATGCGATGAATAAAATGCCATTTTATTGTCAGAAATGTTGTTTTCATAAAAGTAATATAATTGCGAATATTATTTCACAATTTTAACGTTTTTCATGAATTTCGCTACAACAAATAACATTTTGCCTGTGACACTGTTCTTCAAAATTTAGCAAATGAGATTTTCAAATAAGTCGGTCAAGAATTCACATTATTTCTCATAAACTTTTTTAAAATCAAACACCTCGATCTTAGTTTATCAGACTTTCCTGTTTTGTGAAATCCTGGCGTTATAAACTCTGTTCGTTTCATTGTGAATTCATTGTTTTGAACCACGTTAACAACTGTTT
Organism: Gryllus bimaculatus; assembly: GCA_017312745.1. NCBI lineage: Eukaryota > Metazoa > Arthropoda > Insecta > Orthoptera > Gryllidae > Gryllus > Gryllus bimaculatus. The sequence goes on from BOPP01000141.1 coordinate 3,121,238, forward strand.
TTCACTCCTTAATCAAGCACTAAACCGACCGGTTCTTCGGCGTTGGGTTCACACATTCTCCCTCTTTACGCATAAAGCAGTCGACTCACCGGACAGGAAAGAAACGGCAATATCGCAAATAATGCGCGTTTCTAAGCGCGTGGACAACACGCACGTGCGCCGGAGCGGCGGGCGAGCGCTGGCGGAGAACGCTCCTAATGTTACGCAGCCACGCAGAGGAGTGGAGGCGTCGAGGCAAAGAATCGCGGGCAAGTGGTCCTTGACCTTAAGTGCGGACCGAGTGTGCCTCCACCGGGAATTCGACCGCTGGACCGGACCTGCCGGTTATCTGAGGGCGTCGAAGCGGCCAGGCCTGCGTTTTTGGGGGACGGTGGCAAAGCTGGCGCTGTGTTCGCCTCCATCGTTCTCCTGTATTTCCTCAGTTCCTCCAGTCGCGTGGCTATCGTTGTTACTGTCCTCGTTGTGTACGTTCGACCTATTGTTGGCAAGTAATTTCGTCACTATTGTAAGACGTTCATAATCTGTTTCTGTCATCATAATCCATGTAATTGTTGTAATCGTCGTCATTGATAACCTGTCTACATTGTAACCGATCGTCATTGTAATCGTTGTCAATTGTAATCGTCGTCATTGTAATCAGTGTCGTAAAACGTCATTGTCGTAATCGTCATTTGTCAAAAATCATCATTTTCGTGTTTGTTTTCCATTGGTCGAATTTCAGAGAAAAGACTGAGCGCCATTGATTCAAAGGCCAGTACGTTTACTGATATTTTAATTTGCATGCAAGAGGAAGACGACTGAGTGTCATGGTCAGTCGCCATCGTAGACGTCGTTTTTTGTCATTTTCGCGTGATGTGGGTGAGCACATATTTGTCCGTTCAATAAACAAGCAGTTTGCTTGGATCTACACCTTGCTTAAAACTACTTCTGTCTTTTTTTCCGTACGTGTGTCTCGTACATTACATCGTCATCGTGATCTACTTCCTTTTTTATATCTTTTGCATTGTGTAGCAGAATTGTTATGCATATTATCTACCTATCTAATGCAGTCGTTATTTACACCAAAGCGTTCGGCTTCAAAGTTATCTGTAAATATTAACGTTCATTTCAACTCTGTGTCATTTTGTTCTATTGCTTGATTTCACCTCAGATATTCATGACTTTCTTCAACTGCTTGACATCCTCCTCTTCGTAGTTAGCCATTTATTGCATTGGAGCTCATAGCCCCCGCCAACCAATCCAACGATCTCCAATGGTTCCGATCAGATTTATCAGAGGAGAGCCTATCACAGAATCAAGCTGATGTCACTGCAGACCCGAATGACCGGTTCTAGAGTTATCGAGTCCCGACTGGTGCTGGATTTTCGGATTTACAACTTGTCAGCATGTCGGAGTTCAGTAGCTGTCTAGGTGAGGAGAATTCTAAGCGGCCGGCTGCTCTGATCAGGTTAGTTTTTCGGGGGTTGTCTCCGATCAACATCCGGCGAATGCCGCCAGCATACCCTAACAACAGGCATAGACCGCTGCGCGATCTTTCCTCTTCTCTTCCATGTACCAATCATTCACCCCTTAACTTTTAACACACTTACATTTACACTGCATTACACTACTACGTATTTCAGGAGATCGGTCGGGAATGTTGACCTTGTCCCCTGTTGAGGCGGTTCTGGTTCGCTCTGTGGCGAAGATACCTGGCTAGGGAAAACCCTGTAGCGACGAGGTCTGCGCAGGTTCTCGCCTTACAGCGGGAGAAGACCACGCCACCTTCCCGAGGCAAAACATGTACTACACTTACAGGTAAATAACCCCCAGCGTTGAATCACTACAAACAATTCATCGATCAGGTTTACCTTTTTATCACAACTACTTCCCCCACCGCCCGTGGTTTTCGACTTCGTTTTCCTTGTAGAGTGGCGTGGCTTTTGCTTTCCGCTTTCCCCCTCTGAGAGGTCCCTCGTGGGCCCTTGAGGTTCACGCGAGCACCTCACGATCCGCCAGTGTATGGTGATCCGTCACTTTGTTCATTGCACGAGGCTCGCCGTCCCGCCTTTCCTTGCTTGTGTCTTTTTTTTGTAATGCTCTGGGCCTCGCGCAGCCTAATTCTTCAATTCGCCCCACCCGCCCGGGCGCGAACCCTCTTATCCCGCCGCTGACGCGACGCCGCTTTGCGATTCCGCTTTGTAGTGGTATTAGTTTTCTCCCTTCCGTGTTTGCACGCTGAGCATCCTCTTTAGCTTCTTGAAGCTTTGCTGGCGTACTTAATCAAGTCGTCGCTAGTTAGTGACCGCGTTCTATCGCTCCCTCGTTCTTGTTTGGACTGCCTTTTTTGACCTCTTACCCTTGAAGTCTGAGCGGTGTTTTTCGTTCCACGCACTCACTCGTTCTACATCCCGCATCACTGTTTCTTAAATGCCCGCACTTCATACTCTCACACGCCCATCTCGCTGGTTTAAGTCATTCTCGCTTCGCTCCATCGGCTTTTCCACTTCGCGAAATTTGCAAGACTGAGGTCGACTTTTACCTCTCATAATCCGTTTTGTTTATTTCAGTGGAGTTTGCTGGCTTTCATAATAGGTGAACTCTGTTATTGTGTTGAAAAAAATAAGAAGCATCTTTTATGATAGTAGTTCAGTTTCTTACTCTGACAAAAAATACAATTTTTATGCTCGAACATTTTTACACAAAAACCAACTGCAAGATGTGCAGTTCAGGGTCTAAAAATTTGTTGTCTATTAATTAATTGGGATCGCTCGTGAGGTAGATACCTTTTTATTTTGATCATCAATAAGATATTGTCTGGTGATTAATACTTACAAGTATGATACCAGACGAAATATCTTAATTGACTTGTCTACTTTTAGCCCTCTTTTTATAATCTGTTTTCTCCATAATCTCCTCCTCGGGTTTTTTGCCCGTTCTATATTTGAAAGTGTAATGCAACAATGAAGGATATTCGTGAACAACACAAAGACCTAGAATGAAATATTTAGACACTCAAAGTTTTTAAGAACGTTTAAAGTACAATAGCCAGTTTTTAATATGTTCAAAATAATTTATTGGACCTGTATATTCTATCTTTCAACTTCTGAATACACGAAATAATTGACATAGGATAATTTAGAGGAATATACGAAACAGTCCTAACAGGGTGATTTCTATGTCTTGATTCGACAATTTAAGCAACTAATGCTTTCCTTTATCCAGGATACATCTCCCTCTTTCTACAAGATGTATTGTCTTACATCATTCCTTCTTCAAAACTCAATTTTCCCCGATTTTTTGCTGGATGGCTCGGACATGACTTGAAACGATTTTTTTTCGAGAATTCGGCTATCTTGTTGCACTTCGCGTCCCCTAACTGCCCTTATGCGCCCAGTGTTTTGTAGTTGTCAGCTTTTGGCGCCACCCTCGGCCACGGCGGCGGCGGGGCTGGCCGGTGGCGGCAGTCGATGCTGTGGCCTCCGCGTTCTTAGCGCTTTCTGAACGCGGGGCCACCCAAACTGTTCCAGAAAATATGGACCCCGGCGTCGTGGCGCCGCACGCCACCCGCGCCCACCCGCGCCACATCCCCGCCACCCGCCGCACCCGCCGCCATCCGCCGCACCCGCCCGCCCACCCGCCGCCACCCGCCGCCACCACGCCACCAACTGCCGCAACCGCCGCCACCGCAACGCCACTCGCCGACCACTCGCCGGCCACTCGCCGCCACCGTCTCCCCACCACTCGTCGCCACCCGCCAACGCACCATTTCCCGCTAACCCGTCGCCACCCCACTCCTGCCACCCGACGCCACCCCGCCTACTTCCACCCGTCCCACTCCACCCGCTTCCACTACCCGCCACCCACCGCCACCCGTTGGAGGTCCCACCACGGGTTCGGGAACGTGGATACGGACCGCTCCACCCCCTCACACCGTCAACGACGCCCCAAAGCGGCGATTCCCCAACAGCGTTGTCTACTCGCGTACGCCCGTTTCCTACTACAAAGTTACTCCCGGTTGATGTTTGTTGAATGCTTCACGAGCGACTTATTCGAGTGCCTTGGCGCACCAGATCTTCCCTTACAGCAACGCCAGCGCGTTCGCCTTATTCATAATCATGCCCACTTCCGCATTATGCTTAGTTCTTTGACCAATCTGTACTTTCTTGACCTCATTCCTGAGCCAACGCTTGTGTGACTCTTGCGCGTCACCATGCTCTCAACGCATCCTGAATGCGTGACTGATTCGTGAAGCGTGACACACGAATACCCATTTGATTAATTCAGGGATGTGTTGAATTTTAAAGAATATCCATAATAATTGTATGCGTGTGTCCACACGTGGTGTCTTACGTGCTAACTACGTTCCGCCAGCAAATTTTTGGGATGTTCTGGTTTCCTCCGCCTCGATTCGATGTTTTCTTAACCCGAACAAGAGTGCAGTGTAGTCCAACTAAGGTCTTGGCCGAGGCAGGAAGCGCAGAAAAAGCTGGAAGAAGGTGTTCGATGGGGTGCAGAAAGTTACTTTTAAAGTACCTATAAAATGCCTCATCTAGTAATGACTTACATGTCATTACTTCACATTGTTACTCAGTACTAAGCCGAATTCCATTTCAATTGTTCTTGATACTGTATAGCAGAAAGATATAAGATTAAATATACCGACGAGCTATGTAATAGCTTTAGAGTTTCTTGTTTCGCGCGGGACCGGGCACTGATTTTTCAATTAGACCTCATCACTTTACTTTACTTTCCTGCGATGTGTAAGATATAAGCCCCAGATCGCAATTTATCTCATTTTGAAACTGACAAGAAAAGACAAGGCCCGCACAAAAGAAGTCCTAAACAATAGTGGAAATCACTCGCGCCCCATTGTCACGTTTGCAAAATGAAGCGTGTTTCGTTACGTGCATTCTTGTACATCCTAAATATCTGTTTTCTGTATTTCTTGCTTCTTGCTCCTCATATCTTTTATTACCCATCTGCCATACTTCTATTCGCCACATGTGTTAGCTTTTAGTTTCCACAAACATAACCTGTTTTGTCGAGAACTACACGTTTAGGGGCAAAGACTCTAAGATGCGTCGAGCTCCAATTTCTATAGAGTCTTAAGATACATTACTTTACTTATATTGCTTTCCCGGAAAACCACTAAGATAAGAAAACACTTTCTAGAGAGGATTGCAAGAAAAGAATAAGAGAGATAGTTAGAGATGTTTTGGGACACTCGACATGAATGGAAGAGTTAGAAAGGTAAAAGTTACGCACCGCTAATAAACCAAAACTATGCCACATTTTAGGGCGTATGATAAAACGTCTTAACGATGGAAAATGAAATTTTTCCGTCAAGCGTCTGCTCCGGGAAAAGAAATGAAGATCGGAATTTTCTTGTATTCACATTAGTACCCCACCGCAGGAATCACACATCTGTCCCGTATTAAAAAAAAAACGAGCAGAAATAACCCGCGGGACGCAAGATAAAAGAGTACACGATGGCGGAAGATTGCCACGCTGCGCATTGGTGCAGCGAATTGAAAGCGTGATTCGTAACGTTCATTTATCAACCCCGCAGTGAGCTGCTGACGATTCCGAGCTGTCACTGCCGCGCTTATTTGGCCGTTGAGCAAAATGAATTTCACTACTCACCGCTGCGGCGCGGCTGCGTGCTCCCGAATGAGCCGCTGGGAGGGGAGGGGAGGGGTCGCCGAGGTCGCATGCCCGTGCGGTCAGGGGCGACGCCCGTTTCCCGGTTCCTGCATTGCCCTAATTGGAGTGCGAGCGGCGCGCGGGGGCGGCCCCACGGCAACCTGTTGCTGTTGTTGTTGTCGGCGGCGGCGGCGCCGAGGGGAGCGGAGCCGAAGGACCGGCCGGGGGCGAGGGAGCTGTCACGGCTGTAACCTACCTGCTGATGAGTCGGCGATTGAGGGAAGACGAAACGAACTTCTCCGCCGCTGCCCCGCTTCCACGCGCTGATGGATGGCTATATCTCCAGCGCGACGGTGTATCTCGCAGCGCCCGGCTACCTCGCGCGGGGTGTGCCCGGCTCACCCGCCCAGGCGGACAGCTATTTCCTGCTCTCCGGGGCCGTACGCGACCGTCGGGGTGTAATGGGGAGCTTTTGCGCCTTGGGTAAGGTGACATTGAACGATCGTAAAGCACGGCGCACCGGCAGATGAACTTTCGCAATTACGGCTGAAGGTTGTATGCAAAGAGAATAGATCACAGTTTCCTGTCGGTTCCGCAGCGATCTCTGGGATCATGAAGTTATGGAAAAGATTAATGATGGTCAACGGTTATGGAAACGATTAATGACCGGTTGGGGAGTCGAAAGCTGAAAATGTACTGGCAGTTGAGCTGTAAAAACATAATTGATATTCAATGACTACATAAATGTATTTAAAAAGTTTGTAATTAGTTCCTGATACGATTATACAATAGAATTTTTTGGAAATCCATATACTAATTCACAGTAATAAAAATCGAACATTTCTACAGTTAGAAACTGTTTTAAAGAATGTATTTTCGTTTGTTATCTCGTTACTGCTGTTAAAAATATTCTGACCTTGTTTCAAAACAGATTAATACCATTTTCAGTAATTTATTTATTTAACGTATCTACCTTAATTGGGGAATTTTTAAAAGATGTATATTGAGTCCAGTATTATAAAGGCCTTGTTAAAAAATTTCTACCTATTGAGTTTCTATGAATACTTCTTAAAAGTTTGGGAAGTTTAACAAAGTCTACTTCAATCCGGTACCAAAATTCAAGATTTGAAAAAGATCACAAGGGTCGAAACATTATATAAAATAAATTTCTAACAAATAGAATTTGTGATTTCGTTTCTGAGAATGTGTATGCAATTGTAAAAATATAAAAATAATAATAGTACAATATCAAATATCTATCACAGCATTATTTTATTTTCTTTCCTTCATATTCGTTGACTAATTGACATATTTAAGTTGTGTATATGCTATTATTTGTGTAATGTTTATGTTACACTCTGTATATTAGAGAGGGAAAAACGTGTGTCTATGAAGCAATCCATTGTTCTAAAAGGAGTCGATGCAGGAAAAGTGTTGGTAAGTTCGAACTAGTCAATTGGCGAGCAAAAGGTCTACACTATTTCTTGCCCTGTGAAATGACGAAGATACATTCTATTTTGTTTAATTAGTTGTTCTTGACCAAAGACATTGGCTGAGCTTTTCACTATTACCTTCGTGAATTATTTATATTTCCTCTTTACAAAATTTTCTGTTGATTCTTGTCGAAGTTGCGTACGTTGAAAAAAAATGTTTTTGAGCCGTCTCCCACAGAAGGAACAGTTTTATCGGCATTATAAAAACGCCACCACCATTTTGAAGTTTGAGGTTATCTTGGACTGCGCGTGATAAAGTGCGCGGCACGAGCTACTTGCCCGCCTAGGAAGCTAGTTGTTGAAATAACGTGAACTAAATTAACGAGTGTCTATAGTTAACAATTCTCACTCGACGGACAGCTGTTAAGAAAAAATAAAAATCTTTTGTTTGTTAAACCTCGTAACTTGAAAGTAAATTAATTAATTTATTGTAAACTTAAGAATACACGATTACAAAATCAAGATACTTTCGATTCAAAATATTTAAGTTTACTTTCAATTGAAAATTGGAAATCTGAGAGATATATTATTGTATTTAAAGGGATAATTTATTTTCTTTAGTAGAGAAAATGGGAATTAATGTAGCTAAATTTGGTGAAATAATTGTCATCTAGTACTTCTCTTACAAAACAGTAATGAGACAGATATCCAGGGGTAACTACTCACGAGTAATTATAACCTTCATGTTTAATTCGCGCGCCAGTTTCTAAGGTCGGAGATGCGCGAACTGTTGTATTCTTAGTTACCTTCCCGTGACCTTGTCATGGCTTCCTCCAGATTACCTTAACACAGACGTGCACTATTTATGAAGAAATGAGTTTGAACCTTGCCGACCAAGATGGCCAGGGTGGTTGAGAGCTTGTACCGATTCAGCGCTTCTGTTTGAAAGGTCGCGGGCTCGAATCCCGCCTTGGGCACGGTGGTTTGTCCCTTGTCTCCCATGTATGTGTTGTCGCGGAGGGTTTCGCGTTTTGCTGACCCTAGATAAGAGGAGCCCGTGTTAGTGTGTGTTAGTGCCTAGTGGATGGTCGAATATCCCATCGGGACGTAAAGGTTAACCGACTGTCGGCTGAGGAAAAAAGTTCATTTCTTACACATGAAGGATTAAGTTTAACTCAGAGGCCCGTCTCGTGACCTTTAGTGCATAATTTCGCGTCCTTTCGCGTGGCGCTAAAACTCCCTGAGCCGAAGTGGCACTCTTTTACGCGATTATCTCGGAAAGAGTTTTGGAAGTGTTTAACACGAAGCAATAGATTGAAGTCCATGAAAGTGGAGGTGAATGCCATCATTTCATCGTAGTATACCAACGCCTGCACTTGATAGGTGATGGATTACCTTTGCCTTCCACACCACACTCGTAAAGTGAAAACATTCGTATTTTCCTCCATTCGTTTCACAACCTGTTGTATTTCGCACGAATCTGCGCTACTGAAAATTAACTATCATTGCTAATCCTCTTACATTTGATATTACTAACATCATCGATGTGAATTATCTTATTATGAAATTTATTTTTATTTAATTTCAAATACATCACTTACTCAGGAAGCAATAATCCAGCCGAAGCGAGCGGACAGAATGAATATTGTAAAAACCTACTTTCCCTGGGACATTCCCAATGCGCAGTTATATAATGAACTGGGCATTACACCCATCCCCGTTTACTTCTCCCTCTTATCTGTTCAATGCTATTCCAAAGTATTAAAGATCCCTTCGCAATTTACTTTTACATACGTAAGCAAAATCCTCATGGCAAAAGATTAAAGACAAAGTTACCTAGAGAATTATTCAATGCACATTGACATAAATCGATGAGTTTTTTCTCTCTATAAACTACTGTGTATAACCATTGTATGGTATTATATCTAAAACATAATTTCTGTGAATGATATACCAAATATGTTAATATATACAAATATTATATATAAACTATATCAATGTATTTGTTATGCGTCTGAACAGGGTCAACGGCCAAAGCTAGAATAAATTTAAAAAATCAAAGGTGTATTTGTAATGGTTACAAAAAGTATTCTACTAGTACACATACCATTCCCCTAACAGCTGTAGTATGGACCAATGAAAACAGTAAAGAAGGCCGAATGTAATGAATGACAGTTAACTATTTATTTCCATAAAATCTTGAGTTTCACTTTCAAACCATGCTTGTTTAGGAGGGCTCTTCAAATTTATTCTCCCGCGTCTTGGTCTCTTTCTTAGTTTGGTGGGATGTAAATTTCCTCGTGTGCGGAGAGGGTCTGCTGGCCGCGTATGGAAATGCGGGGAGAGCTCAGTCCGCATATGGAGGTGGGCTGGCGCTTTGGATCGGGCGCGAGCGAGGATGGGGCGCTGTGGAGGCGGGGCGGGCGCGGGGCCGGCGGAGAGGGGCTGGGAGAAAGACGCGCGCCGCGATGAACTTGTCTCCGCGTGTCGCAATTGATCGGGAGCAGAAGGCCGCGTGTCGCGCTGACAGCACAATGCGGAGCAGAGCAGAGCAGAGCAGAGCAGAGCAGGCGGCGCGGCGGGCTGCGCGGGCGGCGCGGTAGCGGTGAGCGGCGGTGCTGGAAGCGGTTGACGGTAAAGCGGAGCGGTGGCCGGGGGCAGGGCGCGGGTGTGTGGGGCGCATGGTGGTGACGTGGTGTGTGGCGGAAGGGGTGCGCTGCGGGCGCGGCGAGCCTGGGGAGCGGGGCTACAGGGGCGGGCCATGGCGCGGCGGTGGACGGATCGGGCGCGGGTGGAGTGACAGTTGTACGGACATGACGGAAGGCGTGGCATGCAAAACGGCGATGAGGTGCGGCGGTGGAGGTGGCGGCGGTGGAGGCGGCGGCGGTGGTTTAACCCGTGGCGGAGGCAGCGATGGCTGTTGAGGCGGCAGAAGTGGCAGTGGAAGTGATGACAGGAGATACAAGTGTGACAACGCAGAAAGCAGAGGTGGAGATAGAGACAAGTCTTGGCGAAAAAGGCTGGTTCCAGAGAAGTCCCATGACGGCTTTAGGTACAGTGTCCCCCCTTTAAAAATACGTTTAAACTGTCATTAATACCCTTCACTAAGATAGGCGAAGGAGTTAGAAATGGGAATGTCGACGAGAGCGGAGATGACGAGATACGCGAAGGTGATGCAAATATGGGAGCGGATGTGGAATCGGTAGTTGAGGCTAGGGCCACAGAATCGGAGTTTAAGAAGAATGTAAAAGTAATGATGTATGTGCAGTTGAGGTTGAATGCGGAAGTGATAAGCGATGAGAGAAGTGATGAGTGAAGAAGAAGTGGAAGTGCAGGTCAGGTCAAAGGCTGAGACGAAGACGGAGTCGAATGGGGGTGGCCGCAAGTTGCAATGATGGCGGCGTCGAAAGTGATGGATCTGATGGTGGAGACAAAGATGGAGGTATTCTGCGGTCCGGGAGGAACCCGGCTGTGTCCACTCTTTCCAGTGGAAAGAGCAGTTGTCTTTATGCTAGGTTTCTGGCTCTTCCCACCGCTTTATTAGCGTTGCGCTCTCCTTCGAGAACAGTGCTCGCCAAGCTTTCCAATTTGTGGTTCCAGTGAGGTCCAAATGCCAGGGAGCAGGAGAGTCTTGTCTCCAGAGGTTCCGCAAATCTATTTCTCTTCTCTCCTCTCGTATTCTTTTCGAAGTTTTCCTTTCTCCTCGCCCAACAAGTCAGTTTGTCTAAAATATTTTCTTGGTATTCTTTCTTGCGTCTTCCTTTGCAATTGGTGACACATTTGTATTGTTGTTTTCATTTATCTCAAAAATATTGTTTGTGTTCCTTTATTTCGTCTGCCACATCCCCATTCGTTTTTTGTATATTTTATCTTGTTACGTTTCTAGCCCTGTAATTATAACTAGTTCTGCAGCGATCTGAGTTATCCTGAGTCATCGTCTTAGCCGCTCGAGAAAGAAAGAGAAAAATGAATGAGACGATGAGTTAATACAAAACAACTTCCTGCTATGCCTTCACACACATCACAAAGTACACGATGTGTACGTCGCAAATAAGATACCAGACTCCAGTCCACTTACAAATAGGGACTCGTCCATGAATCATTCTGAGAAGTGGTCTCCACACACAATCGTCATGATTACGGTATTGTCCGCCTTTATCGAGCACACGTTTATGCAGGCGAACTGCGCAACAGGTCCACAATACGTGAAACCAATCGCACTGGGCAATGACATGGCAGACTATGGTCTGGATTGGGGAAAAAGAGGACAAAAAGTGATCTGCATGATCTACGTGTCGCTGCCTGATCTCTCAACTGTCGACCAACTCCATCTTCTTCTTGTCCCATCGTTGAAATTTTTTTTCCAGTAGACATATTGTAGTATAAGGTGTGACAGTCGAGCAGTCTGTGCTTAAATTTTTTTTTCAGCCATGCAATCTATACTTCAATATTTTCCAGACATCGATTCTTTCTGTCCTGCGAGTACCACAAGATTCAATTCACCTCCTTATTTCCTAATGTCTGAGCTCTTCTTATGATTTGAAAATTGTAATCAGGCAGTTGATAAAAAATATTCCACCTATGACCCAAATTCGGATATAAGGCTTCGTATTTCAGGAGGCTCTAGGTTTAAAGTATTTTAGTGCGGCTGATCGAATTGCTCTTTCGCACTAGTCTCGTCCGATTAATTCCAAATGATTTCTGGAGTTGATCTTTAATAAATGTGCTTATTGTTTTATACTTGAGAACATAGATATAATGTTGGTCCTAGCGAATGAGAATTTCAAAAAAGTATTTGCAACAAATATAAAGTTTTTTGGAAAACTTTTTATACGAGTAATTAAAAACTGAGAACGAAAGAAACATTCAGTTTTATACATTAAAAATTATTGACAAATGTGAATAAGCTCGGTGCATTGATGAGTATCCGGTTTGTTAATAATTCTCACTTTGCTGACTTTCAATGAAATAATGAACAAAATATCCGCATCCATGTCCAAATTGTGGTGAAATTATTTCTACATCATAATTACTAGTTGAATGTCCTTTCACGAGAGAGATCAGGAAAACATTCAAAATTGAGGCAGATATCCATTTAACTTCGCAGTGTCACAAAGTTATTGAATTTCTATGCGATGTAAAATTAGACAAATGTATACAGTATTTCTTTTATTGTTAAAAAATTCAATGCTTGTAATATTAACAGAATTTAATATTGAATGTTTTAAATTTTTAATAGACAATGATATAAAAGATAATAAATCATATCAACTTTCTTATAATGTAAAATTGTAAATCAGATTGTGATCACTTATGACCACGAAAATGCATAGCTATATAAAATAAAATTTCAAAAAATTAAAAAATCAATAGAGAAATGAACAAAAGACGCGAAAATGTAGTATGATACATGCTCCACTGGGCATTTCTCTTTTTAGTGTGTCCTAGAATCATTAGAGTTGATCATGAAATGTTTGTTCCTTCCCAACCACCTTGCGGCGGGGGCGGCCTAATGTCAGGGTGCAGCTGCACTCGAAAGGATCCAATTGAAAGGTCTCGAGCGGTCACGCGCGCGGGCCGTCACCGCCGACTCACCGTCGGCCGCGGTGGGTGATGAAGCGGTGACGGCCGTCCGCGTGGAGACCTATCGCGTCATCGGTGCGCCCTCCGCCTGGTGAGGCAGGGCGCGGAATAACGACTGCAGGTGGCGGCGGCGATGGTGTAACGGTGAGCGTACCGAACTGTTATACCCAAGTTCGCGGGTTCAAACGCTGGTGGATTTTTAAGGGCGAAAAAATCCTTCGTACGCCTTCCTTCGGAGGGGAAGTAAAGCCGGCTGTCCCATGTTAGTAGATTTACTTGCATGTAAAAGATCCTCAAGCCTAAATTCAAACCGTCTGTTTCTCGCCCAAGAAATACCTCCTTTCTCTGCTAGTTGATGAAAGGAGCTTAGCGAAATTTGCGTGGTCAGACGGAAGAGCGGGCCTGATGGCCCGAGTTTCGCCACGTACAATAAGGCAAATTCAATTCAAATTCAATTCAATTCAGGTGGGGATTGAACGGTGTTTGATGTACAGGTAGTGGTGTGACGGTTAGTGTGTTGTGTTATACCCTGTCATAACCATGTTTTCGGGTTCAAACCCGGTCAAAGCCGTGGATTTTTTGGGGGCGAAAGAAAATCTTCGTACTCTTTCCTCCGGAGGGGAAGTGAAGCCGGCTGTCCCATGTTCCTGATTTTTTACCTTTAAAAGACTCTCAAGCCTAATAGAAGTCTCTAGGTAAAACTAAAATCACCTGTTTCATCGCCCAAGTTGTCCCCCTTCGCCTTGTTCATCGCCCTTGTTTTTGCGCTAAACGGTGAAAGAGAGTAACGATTTTTGCGTGGTCAGACGGAATAGCAGGCATGATAGTCTCAGCTCGGCTTCCTAAAATCTTAGCCTTACCAACATTCATTGATGAATGATTTGATTTTGGGGGGGGGATGATTAGTCTATTTAGTTGAAGTATCATCTTTTTCTGTAACACTGAATCCGTGAGCCATTGATTGTTAGAAAATCGTCATGTAAAAACAAAGTAGGAAGAAGGTAACGTTAAAATTTTACACTCGTTGCGTTAAAAAATTAATTCGATGTATACATTATCGACAAGTGAAAAAAATGTAGTTTTTTCATATCGATTTTTTTAATCGGTTTTTTAATCGTATATCAGACTATAGGACTGTTTTGGAGCTGATGATAAAAAATGCGGCACTTTTAAGAGCAGAGGTCTTCATGATGAGTACCTGATATTATTGAATTGCTTTACTGTTGAGGATTTTGAGACATACGAACCATTATCTGTATGCAATAATGAGCAAATATTTGATAATTGATTTGTGTTTTGATATTCGTACTTAATAATTTGCCGAAATGTTATACTATGTGATATAACTGTTGCGGACGCGTTCTCCGTGAGAAAGGAATTAGGTCTGCACATGCTCTATAAATACAAATTTTAACGTGTCTGTAACCTAACCATGAGGGAAAGTTCAGAGTTCGTACCGTTAGAATATACAACTCCATCCCTCGGGTGTACTGTTCCGTTTGGGCACGGGAAATTACTCGTAACATATGTATAATACGTGGATCGCAATGAACATACAATTCGATGAATAAAATGCATTTTATTTCAGAAATGTTGTTTTCTAAAGTAATATAATTGGAATATTATTCACAATTTTAACGTTTTCATGAATTTCGTACAACAAATAATTTTGTGTGACACTGTCTTTCAAAATTTAGCAAATGAGATTTTCAAAATAAGTCGGTCAAGAATTCACATTATTTTCTCAAAACGTTTTTAAAATCAACACCTCGATCTTAGTTTATAGACTTTCCTGTGTAAATACCTGGGCGTTATAAACTCTGTTCGTTTCATTTGTGAATTACATTGTTTTGAACACGTTACAACTGTTTTTCACTCCTTAATCACATAAACGACCGGTTCTTGGCGTTGGGTTCACACATTCTCCCTCTTTACGCAAAAGAGTCGACTCACCGGACAGGAAAGAAACGGCAAATCGCAAATAATGGCGTTTCTAAGCGCGTGGACAACACGCAGCGGGCGCGGAGCGGCGGGCGAGCGCTGGGCGGAGAACGCGTCCGTAATGTACGCAGCCACGCAGAGGGTCGGGGCGTCGAAGGCAAAGAATCGCGGGGCAAGTGGCCTTGACCTTAAGTGCGGAGCCGGTGGTGCCTCCAGCCGGGAATTCGACGCTGGACCCGGACCTGCGGGTTATCTGAGGGCGTCGAAGCGGCCAGGCTGCGTTTTGGGGGACGGTGCAGCTGGCGCTGTGTCGCCTCCATCTTCTCCTGTATTCCTCAGTTCCTCAGTCGCCGTTTGCTATCGTTGTTACGGTCCTCGTTGTGTTACGTCGACCCTATTGTTGGCAAGGTAATTTCGTCACTATTGTAGACGTCATAATTGTTTCTGTCATAATCCATGTAATTGTTGTAATCGTCGTCATTGTAACCGTCGTCATTGTAACCGTCGTCATTGTAATCGTTGTCATTGTAATCGTCGTCATTGTAATCAGTGTCGTAAACGTCATTGTCGTAATCGTCATTGTCAAAAATCATCATTTTCGTGTTTGTTTTCATTGTCGAATTTCAGAGAAAAAGCTGAGCGCCATTGATTCAATAGGCAGTACTACTGATATTGTTAATTCATGCAAAGAGGAAGACACTGAGTTCATCTCAGTCGCCATCGTAGACGTCGTTTTTGTCATTTTCGCTATTGTCGTTACACATATTTTTCGTTGCCATAACAAGCAGTTTTTGTTGATCTACACCTTTGCTTAAACTACTTCTGTCTTTTTTTTTTCGTACGTGTGTCTCGTGACATTACATTCGTCATCGTGTCTACTTCCTTTTTTATTATCTTGCACTTGTAGCAGAATGTTTGCATTATTATCTACCTATCTACTGCATCGTATTACACCAAACGTCGTCTTCAAATTTATCTGTAAATAACGTTCTTTCAACTTTGTGTCATTTTGTTTTATTGCTTGATTTCACCTCGATATTATGATTTCTCAACTGTTGACATCCGTCCTCTTCGTGTTAGCCATTTATTGCCATTGGGAGGCTTCATAGCCTCCCGCCAACCATCCAACGATCTCAATGTTCCGATCAGATTTATCAGGAGAGATGCATCACAGAATCAACTGATGTCACTGCAGACCCAATGACCGGTTCCTAGGTTCGAGTCCCGACTGGTGGCTGGATTTTCGATACTAACTTGTCAGCTATGTCGAGTTCAGTTGCTGTCTGGAGGAGAATTCTAGCGGCCGGCTGCTCTGATCGGTAGTTTTTCGTGGTTTCTCCGATCAACATCCGGCGAATGCCGCAGCATAACCCTAACAAACAGGCCATAGACCGCGCGCGATCTTTCCTCTCTCTTCCATGTCCAATCATCACCCCTTACTTTTACACACTTACATTTACATGCATTACACTACTACGTATTCAGGGAGATCGGTCGGGAATTTTGACCTTGTCCCGGTTGAGGCGGTGTTCCGCTGGTGGGAGATACCTGGCTGAGGAAAACCCTGCTAGGCGACGGTAGGTCTGCGCAGGTTCTCGCCTTACAGCGGGAGAAGACCACCGCCACCTCCCGAGCAAAACATGTACTACACTTACAGGGTAAATAACCCCCAGCCGTTGAATCACTACCAAACAATCAATCGATCAGGTTTACCTTTATCACAACTACTCCCCACCGCCGTGGTTTTCGACTTCGTTTTCCTTGTAGGAGTTCGTGGCTTTTGCTTTCGCTTTCCCCCTCGAGAGGTCCTCGTGGGCCCTTGAGGTTCACGCCGAGCACCTCACGATCCGAGTGTATGGTGTCCGTCACTGTCATTGCAGAGGCTCGCCGTCGCTGTGTCTTTGTTGTAATGCTCTGGGCCTCCGCAGCCTTAATTCTCAATCCGCCCACCCGCCCGGCGCGAACCCTCTTATCCGCGTGAGCGACGCGCTGCGATTCGCGCTTTGTAGTGGTAACGGGACCGTGACATTTCCTCTGCGAAGTGCTCTGCGCGAAAGTTGCGCAGATGCGGTGCCTCGCTGTTTGACTGTTGCTCACTTGAAGTGGTCGTTCACGCATCACCTCGTCTCGCAACTGTTTGCTAATCCGCACTTACTCTCACCACGCCCATCTGGTTTAAGTATTCTCGCGTCGCTTTCACGAATCTCTTCAAGATGTAGGTCGATTTACCTCTCCTTATCCGTTTTGTTTATTTCAGTGGATTTGCTGGCTTCATAATAGGTTGAACTCTGTGTATTGTGTTGAAAAATAAGAAGCATCTTTTATTATAGTAGTTCAGTTTCTTATCTGACAAAAAATACAATTTTTAGTGTCGAACATTTTTACACAAACCAACTGAAGATGGCAGTTCAGTCTAAAAATTTGTTGTCTATTAATTAATTGGATCGCTCGTGAGGTAGATACCTTTTTATTTTGATAAATCAATAAAGATATTGTCTGGTATTAATACTTACAGTATTGATACCAGACAATATCTTAATTGATTTGTCTACTTTTGCCTCTTTTTAGTAATCTGCCCAAATCTCCTCCTCGGGTTTTGCCGTTCTATATTGAAAGTGTAATGCACAATGAAGGACATTGTGAACAACAAAAGACCTAGAATGAAATATTTAGACACTCAAATTTTTATTTAAGAACGTATAAGTAAAATACCAGTTTTAATATGTTCAAAATTAATTTATTGGATGTAATATTCATCTTTCAACTTCTGAATACACGAAATAATTGAAATAGGATAATTTAGAGGAATAACGAACAGCCTAACAGGTGATTTCTATTCTGATGACATATTTAGCAACTAATGCTTTCTTTATCCAGGATAATCTCCCTCGTTTCTACAAGATGTATTGTCTTACATCATTCCTTCTTCAAACTCATTTTCCCGATTTTTCTCTGGATGCTCGGAATGACTGAAACGATTTTTTTCGAGAATTCGGTATCTTTTGATTCGCGTCCCGACTGCCCTTAGGCGCCCAGTGTTTGTAGTTGTCGAGTTTTGGGCCACCCCTCGGCCACGGCGGCGGCGGGGGCGGCGGCGGCGGCAGTCGATGCTGTGGCCTCGGCGAGCGCCTGAACGCGGGGCCACCAAACTGGTTCCAGAAAATATGACCCGGCGCGGGCCGCACGCACCCGCCGCGACCCCGCCACCCGCCGCCACCCGCCGCCACCCGCCGCCACCCGCCGCCAGCCGCCGCACCCGCCGCCACCCGCCGCCACCCACCGCCACCCGCCGCCCACCCGCCCGCCACCGCCGCCACTCGCCGCCACTCGGCCGTTCCCACCACTCGCGACCGCCACCCGCGCCCCACCACTCGTCGCCACCCGCCAACGCCACCATTTCCCGCTACCCGTCGCCACCCACTCCTGCCACCCGACGCCACCCGCCTACTCCACCCTCCCACTCCACCCGCTCCCACTACCCGCCACCCACCGCCACCCGTTGGAGGTCCCACAGGGTTGGGAACGTGGATACGGACGCTCCACCCACCGTCAACGACGCCCCCCAAAGGCGATTCCCCAACAGCGTTGTCTCTCGCGACGCCCGTTCAACTACAAAGTACTCCCGTGATGTTGTTGAATGCTTCCACGAGACTACGAGTGCCTTGGCACAGATCTTCCTTACAGCAACGCAGCGCGTTCGATTATTCATATCATGCCACTTCCGCATTATTTGTTCTTTGACCAATCTGTACTTCTGACCATTCTGAGCAACGCTTTTGTGACTCTTTCGGTCACCATGCTCTCAACGCATCCCTGAATGCGTGATATTCAGAAGGGAAAGAATACCCATTGATAATCATGATGTGTTGAATTTTAAAGAATATCATATAATTGTATCGTGTGTCACACGTGGTGTCTACGTTGTAATACGTTCTCCAGCAATTTTGGATGTTTGGTTTCTCGCTCGATTGATGTTTCTTAAACCCGGAACAAAGTGCAGAGTAACAAGGTCTCTGGCAGGCAGAAGCGCAGAAAGCTGGAAAGAGTGTAGATGCGGGTGAGATAAGTTACTTAAGTACCTATAATGCTCATCTATAATTACTTAATGTCATTACTTCATTGTACTCGTACTAAGCCGAAATTCATTGTTCTTTGATACTGTAGAGAAAGAAATAAGTAAATATCCGACGAGCTATGTAATAGCTTTAGGTTCTTGTTTTCGGCGGAGGCACTGATTTTTCATTTATGACCTCATCACTTACTTACTTTCCTGCTATTTTAAATATAAGCCAATCGCAATTTATCTCATTTTGAAACTGACAGAAAAGACAAGCCCGCAAAAAGAAGTCTAACAATAGTGGAAAGTCACTCGGCCCCATTGTCCGTTGCAAATGAAGCGTGTTTCGTTACGTCATTCTTGTACATCCTAAATATTGTTTTGTATTTCTGCTTCTGCTCCTCATATCTTTTATTACCTCATCTGCATACTTCTACGCCACATGTTTAGCTTTAGTTTCACAAACATAACCTGTTGTCGAGAACTACACGTTTAGGGGCAAAGACTCTAAGATGCGTGAGTCCATTTCTATAGAGCTTAAGATAATTACTTACTTAATATTGCTTTCCCGGAAACCACTAAGTAAGAAACACTTTTAGAGAGGATGGCAGAAAAGAATAAGAGAGATATTTAGAGATGTTTTGGGACATCGAATGAATGGAAGAGTTAGAAAGGGTAAAAAGTTACGCACCCGTAATAAACCAAACTATGCACATTTTAGGGCGTATGATTAAAACGTCTTAACGATGGAAAATGAGTTTGCCGTCAATGCGTCTGCTCCGGAAAAGAAATGAAGATTCGGAATTTTCATTTGTATTCACATTAGTACCCCACCGCAGATCACACATTGTCCCGTATTAAAAAAAAAACGAGCAGAAATAACCCGCGGACGCAAGAAAGTGTAACGATGGCGGAAGATTGCCACTGCGCATTGTGCAGCGTAATTGAAGCGTGATTCGTAACGTCATTTATCACCCCGCGTGAGCTGCTGACGTTCCGAGCTGTCACTGCGCGCTTAATTTGGCCGTGAGCGAAAATGAATTTCACTACTCACCGCGCGGGCGGCTGCGTGCTCCTAATGGAGCCGTGGGAGGGGAGGGGAGGGGGTCGCGAGGTCGAATGCCCGTGGGCAGGGGCGACGCCCGTTCCCGTCCATTGCCTTGCGCCCGACGAGGTGGGGAGGAGGGGGGGGGCGCCGATCATGTTGTCCGCGGGGATTGGTGATGCTAATGGACGTCTCTCAATAGGAGTGGATTGAGAGGATAGGCAGTCTAGGTTCAGATCAGAGCGTGCATTAGACTGTGATCGAAAGGTTCAAGGGTTCGTGTCCCGACGATGTGGATTTTCAATTCCAGCTGGATAGCACGGTCAAATTCAACCGCGAAGAGAATTCTAGTGGCCGGCTGAACTGATTGGAACGTTTTCGTGGTTTCTTCGATCAATACCAGCCAAATGCAGGAGCAGTATCCTAACAAACGGTCCATAGACCGCGCGCGGTCTTTCGTTCTTGTCCTTTGTGTTAGCTCCTCCCCTTTCTTACACACACATACATGCTCCACACTACCACAATTGCCTGGAGACCAGTGAGGTGTTTAGAGTTTGTCCTGACTGGCGCAGTGCCTCGTTGGGGAGAGATATCTGAAGGAGAAAATCCCTGAAAAGTCCACGTTACAGTCAGCGTTGGATATTACTATCCAGAGGGGAAATTACACCGCCACAATACCTCTAGGCATAAAAAGTATTCACTACACCAGCGAGATTAATGACCACAGCGGTCGACGTGTCAGGAAAACCAGTTAATTAGTCATTCAGGGTTCCTTGGACACTACGTGTGCATAAAATATCATGAAAGTGAAAAGGCTGAAAACATTCGTACAGAACCAGAGACGGACTGAAAAGACCGGACTGAATGATAAAAAAAAAAAGACGGGGCCGTGATGTATTGCTCAGGACGCTGACCTTCCACCTTTCCGTACAGGGCTTCAAATCTCTGGTGATCCATGTGGAATCTGTGATAGGCCGAGGGGCGTCGCGACAGGTTGCCCAAACTGTGGTGATCGCGGGGGTTTTGCCTCTCCTTTCTCCGTTGTTTTTTTAATTTTTTAAAGAATTTTTTTAATTTTTTATATTTTTTAAATTTTTTTAAAAATTTAAGGTCGCATTAACTTCTAGGTCTTTAGCGACCACTATCGTTTGTAACGGTATGGTAACTATGAGGATGACACGATATGATGATGATAGGGGTGAAAGGACGAACACAATACAGCCATGCCCGAGGTGGGACTCGAACCCGCGATTCTTCGCACTACTGCCTACTCCGGACCGGCTCCTTTCTCCGTTGTTCCTTCATTCACATTGTATCATCACCCATCTCCAATCCATCAGAATCAATTACGAATCTTATCTTAGAAATGCACCAAACGATTAGGAACTGAGGGTCTTAATAAAGTATAAAACTAATATGAATTTCAACAAGTACTTTTATAGAATTATTTTTAGAAGACCTAATTTGCTTTCTGGATTCGAGATTTAATATTGGGTGACTTATAATTTGTTCAGATGTGCTATTTGGTTCTCGATTTTAACGATTCTTAAATTCTACCCCTCCCCCTAGTTCAGATACCAATACTGTCAAAGTATATATGAAAATTTTGTAGCAATTTCAGAAATATTATTCTCATACCATGTATTTGGAATTATATTTTGATATAATCCTCAAAGAGAGGAAAGTCAGGAAAATATATTCTTATCTCCATGGATTATACATAACATCACATCAGCGAATGGATTAGGAACATAATCGTAGATAATGGAGTCATCGTGCATAATGTGTGTTTAGGCTTATGAAAGATATAAGGAAAAATAAGGAAAATAGTATTTGCTATTTCGTACGATTTGTGGTTGAGCAGAACAAAGGCGCCTTAAAAGATTAATTTGGCCGGGAGCTTAAACGTCTTCCCAGTAACTTCGGAAGTACATGTTTAATGATCTCATAACTGAACATTGCTACACCATTTTCGGGTCTCTATTACAATCATCAGTGATAGTAGTCATTAAAGTGGCTCTCCTTCCCTTAGTATGGTCTTGTAATTGAGTCAATTTTCTTTATTGATATTACCGGTAAAACCTAACGACCACACGAACAATGCATGGGAAGCGTGTGTTTAATTTTTGTTGGTAGCAATAAGGGGAAGGGATGGAGTAGCTCTCTGTTACAATCCGACTATAGTGTGTGGGGTAGCAAGCCAGTTTCATTAGCAAGTCGTTGTTATTGAAAATTGATCTAACTATATACTGAAAGTGGGAAAATTAAAAAGTTCCAGGAGACTTTGTAAATAAATATTAATTTATATTCAATATTATTGAATGTAATTTGTAAACAATATTATACAATATTTGGCGATATGCAATATGTGGGTGGTAAATGTATCAGGCTGCAGTTATACCATGGAGAACGCTTGTGGAGTATGAGCGTGTGTGGAAATATCTTTGTTAGAAAATATACCAGGGTAATGAATTTTCGAAATAAAATAATTTTATGTGATACGTGTAGAAACAATAGTGCTCGTTGCGATGTGCTTGAGTCGAACGTAAGTGTTCAGTGGAAACGAAAGCCGGAACCACGTGCGCCGGGGTTGTATTATATACCTCACTCGGTCACGACGCATACAATTATGTAAGTAAGGATTCAATGTAGACTTTTATTTAACTTGGTTTTAATTGATTTTGGTTGCTTACATTTTAATTATAATTTCGTATAATTAATTTTGGAAATTACATTTCCGTCATTCGATTGAGGTACAACCTCCTGTCTGTTGGGACATCGGCCGCCACTGTGGTCGATCTCCCTTGCCTGACAGCTTGGTAAAGGCCTAGACGCCCAAGTACTCACTCCAGACAAGGCGAACCCACCTGTCTTCGCGCAGAGCTCTGAATTATTTGTAAATAGTATGTGTTCAGTATGTTGTTGACTATAACTTAAGTCGGAATGTGAAGATAACTTGGCAAACAAATCAGAGAAAGAGGTAAAGAATAACATCGCCTGAGTTTTGAGAAGGAGTTACAATTATGTCTATGTATTTGAAAATTATTATTCTATCATAATTATTTTGACATACTTGTAGCTTTGACTAATTTATTTATTTTCTACTTTTTCAGGTAAGCAATTTTCCCTTATTGCAAAAATTCGCAGATGGGTAAGCTCAAAAAATGTCACATCAATATTATTACAAAATAGCAAATAATACATTCTTTATATTTTAGTAGAATGACTGTCATTGTTACTGATATAATTCTGTTAATTTCTGTCCAAACCATAATTGAAATGCTGTTTCCTACGCATCACATCCTATGTCATTTCGCTTGTGATAGAATTTACGACATGCGATAAGAATTTTCCATTGAGTTTTGTTAATGTTATTTCAAAAGATAATGTGACCACATGCGTTGAATTGATTTCTCACGATTCACAAGATTTTATTTCTTAAAATCTAAACGACTCGCACTACTTCTATCATCCATAAGTGGAACATTAAAAGTAGAGCATTTGCATGACATGTTCACACTGTAAGTGAATACATAAGTAGTGAATGTAAAGAATACATCACCAAACAAACAAGCCTACAGACAATGTATTTCCCACAGATTTTCACATTCAAATTTATTATGATTATGATGATAATGATTTCCTGAGTTGGCTTACTTGGAATGGTCAGTGAATACATATGCTTATAGTGTAGATTCGATTTTTATTACATCCTCTACATTGCTGAAAATGGCAAAAGTTACTTTTTTCGAACTTCCAATATAGCTGTCGTATTGAAGCTACAGAAGTTTATCGTCAGGAAATCCATTCTCCAATATTAGAACTTTATTATCTTCTATATGAGGCCATGTACAATATTCTTTTTAATTTGTGAGAAATTTTGTTCCATTATTTTCTTCAAGTTTAATTTGAACTACACAGCAGTTGTTAGAGACTTCTCTGTTTCTCAACACCAATAGGAAATTTTCTCTCTCACTAACAACACCTTCTGAAATGAAAGCAGTTTTTATTCTTTGACCATTAATCCGTTAGTTTGCTAACTGTTCAAGTCGTCTGCTATATCTTTTGGAAATATGCAGCCTGTGGTGCACGGAGTCTTAAAAGCGCATCTCACTGCGTCTGTGTGGGCGCGAGAGGCCGCGAGTGGGCACGTGGGACGGGCGCTTTGTGCGCGCGTCGGAGGCGCCGGCCTCGAGCGATTCTTTCCGCCCCGCCCCCGCCCCTGGGCGGCCCCGCTCCGCTCCGACTGGAACCCTCTCTCGCCCGTGACCCGACCCCGCCCAAGCGAGCCCACACCCACCACGCATCCCGGCCCGCCCCGCCGCTCCCGCTCGCCGGAACCCGCTCCGGCCCCGCCTCCGACTCGCCGCCGTCCCGTCTCGGCCGCCTGCTCGCCCGAATAGCGTGCGGCCTGCGCCGCCGCGCGGCGGGCGCGGGGCGGCGGGGCAGCGGGGGCGGCGCGGGCGACGGGCGCGTGGCGCTCTGGCGGCGGGCCAGCAGCATCAGGCGGCGGCGGTGGTGGCCTCAACTTCGTCACAATGGAGAGGTTCGCGGCCGGCGCAATGCGAGAACGAAGCCCCGGAGGTGATACGCGCCCAATAAAGGATTCCCCAGACCAGCGCGGAAGTACCGCAGCCTACGCGAAATGGCCGCAGCGGAAATTTCGCGTCACATGTTGCCTTATGAGCGCGTTCAGACCCACGTGGCAGCGGATTGGCAGCGTTTTATTACCTGCGGACCCCGCTGATCTATCACTCGCCGATGTAGCGTATATTAAGGCTCCCACGGACCGGGCGGAAGACCCGAAGCTTACCTCGCAGAGGAAATTTCGCGTCACGTGTTGCCTTATGAGAGCGTCGCGGCGCTTACCTGCGGATTTTGGAACGCATTCGGACGCGTTTCGACCGCTGCCGCTCGAGTTTCAAGGCATTCCGCCTGCCTTAAGGCTCTCACAGATCTGCGCGGAACATTCGCAGCGGGTGCGGCGCCGAAAGTTCCGCGCTAGACGCGGCGGCGGAATCCGCGGGACCATTCACACCCGAGCGTCAATTACGAGTCAGCGTTTGGTGACAGGTTTCCTCATCCGATATGCAAAGGCACGGAGACTCCTGCGACGCTTGCCCGCCGCGCAGTCTAAACACTCATAAGGCAACTCGTGACGCGAAATTTCCGCTGCGACCATTCAGCGTAGGCTGCTGGTCTTCCGCGCCGGTCTCCGGAACCATACGACTTCTCCACCCCGCGCCGCCATCTGCAATATAATACGATTTATTTTGTCGTACTACGGGGACGTTCAAGCTCCCGATTGAATGAAACCGTGAACAGCAGATTTACGTTAAGGGCACGGTTCAAGAAATCCTAATGTGGACTCAGCTTAAGGGGGCGAGTCCCCCGTTGAGACCGATTTCTTGTGGTTTAGCTTCTGCCGTGTCTTTTGTCTTCGATTCTGCTGTAATTTTTCATCTTGTGTGTGGTTTCCCTCGCCTCTTTAACCCCTTCGTCCCATCTGCTTTCTTTCGAAGTGCCTTCTGTACCTTTTTCCGGCGTCCTTCTTTCGGCTTTGTTGTACATGATCCCTCTCCTTATTTTGCTCTCTTCCCATCTCAGTTCCATCCTCTTATTTCTCCTTAGACTTTGAACACATGTTTCCATTTCTTTTCTTACTGTTTTGTTTTTATCGACTGTGCCTCTTTCTTCTAGTACATCAATATTCGTGAACGCTACTTAACACAACAAACCTAAAACTTTACCACAAACGTAGTGTTATCTTTCTTAGATTCTCTACGTCATTTTTCCCTCGTTCATTCGTTGCAGACGTCCAATAATCTTTCGAAATATGTTGAAGGACATGCACTTTAAACGTACGTCTTTGAATATTTGTGTGAGAGCGAATCTTTACAACTTATATCTCGTTTGCTTTCTTGATACCGAAACTTTCAAGACAAACTGTAATTCAAGTGCGCAGAAATAGAAGGTCGCTGCTCCCATCCTTGGTGTTTTTGGTCAGGAATTGTGTGTGTGGCTTTGTCGTTGTATGTAAAAACAGACAACTACTATAGTCCGAACCGTGTTACCTTCTAGTATGAGAAGGTGAGAAAGTAAGAAATGGCGGAAGTGAGGACGTGCATGTGTAAGGATGTATGTGGGAATGTGAGGGCGTACAGAAGTGGGGATGTGGGGAAGGAAGAGGAAAGGAGTGGGAGAGAGGATGCGAACGAAAGCGGAGAGAGGGTGAGAGAGATCGGGTCGTTTTAGTCGATCTTTCTTTGTCACAGCTGTGCCCTGAGCTCTTCTGCTCCTCCTGTTCAACGTATTTACTCCAACTTCCAACTCCATCTTTCATGAGAACTGAATTTCTCTGTTCATACATCGGTCTTGATACTTAATTTTCCATCGATATCTAAGACGTCTGTGTTATAGTAAAGTAATTACGGGGTGTGGTAGAAGGGTAATAAAACGACAGATTTGTCCCTTTACAATATTTCAGTTCTCATTTGACTGATCAAAGATCAAACAAACTATTTCAAACCTGTTTCTTGTAAACATTTCACACTATCTTGTCTCTCAATCTTCGATCTGAAGATTATTCCAATTTTCTCTTTCCTGTGGGGATACGTAAACGACGATTTCCAAAATACTCGTAACTTTAATTTAAAATATTGCACAAGTTCACCTCAAACTATTACTGCGGTTAGAACGCCCACGTTTGATTTCCATAATGGAAGCTTTGTTCGGTTTTACCCGTAACGAATTCGAGTCATGTACTTAAGTAATTGTGCTTAGGTTCAAATCATTTTATAAAAAAATTATAATTTGTGTTGTTGTACTGGCTATGCCACGGAAGCCTCGTGTTTGTTACTTGTTTGGTGTGTACTTTTAATTATATTCATACGCTACCTGGCCAAGCAGACTAACTAGCCGTATGCGTAACCGAGCCTTGACCCCACACCCAGCCCTCGAGAAGCGTCGGCCCGAGAAGTATGTAAACGAATCGGAAAGGTCGCTGACTCACCGCAATTTGCTTTGGCCCCCGAGGTGGTTAGTTGGCCGGCACCACGAGGAGAGGCCACTCGCTACATGTTACGGCGCGTTGAACTAGTTAGTCACAGAGCTCCGCTGGTTCTTATTTATACGTATTCCTCCCCAGTTGATTATCACGTCCTCTGAATGAACGACTGCGCTCACGAACATTTTATTGCTCCGTGACGTGTGGGTGGAGAAGGCTTCGGGTTCGTATGACGTACTAGCGCCTGCCCCTCACATGCTTGCGTTGCCCGTCCCGCGGCGCGCTCGTCCTGTCCGCCCCTCCCCCTTATTATTCCGGCGAGCGTTGCATACGGCTGGGAGAGCCCCGTAATGTGTAACTTGGCAGTCGAGCACGCCAATCGCGTCCGATCGAGGCCACAAAACATTCGATTACTCGGGCGATTGGCTATCGCCGGGCGCTCTCGGTCGCCGGCGCTCGCTTGTTTTCTCGACGATCGAGTGCAACCTCTCATGAAGATCGCCATAAATCGTGGGCGGGCGGTGGGGTTGGCGGGATGGGGCGCCCGCTGCCCGTCAGATGGGTGGAGTGAACGCTCGCCGGCTCATACTCCCAGCCGCCTCAGCATCCGGCGGGCTGGCGTTCTGACGTCTGGCCGACCGTCCGCTTCATCGTCACTCCCTGCCCATGCGATCAACCCCGCCCACCCTCTCAAACGCTCCAACATTTACTTCCACAACCAGTCAATGATTCATCCATTTAACCGTTCAAGAATCTATCCACTCCCCTCCATCTTCCCACTTTCGTCAAACACGCTCTCAACTAATTCACTTCCACCGCCATTCGAACCTCAGTTCAACATCCAGTCAATGATTTTTCCCTTCAAAACTCGAGCCACTCCCCTCCAACTGTTGTCAAACACCCTCTCAGTCCCTCGACCTGAACGACTATTTAAATCTGCCCACTCTCCTAATTTCCCCACCATCGTCAAACTCTCTCCCAGCCCCCCCCCCACCACCATGACCATCTCAATCTCACCTTCACAGCCATTCAGTGAATCTTTTGTCAAACCATTCACCCTTTCACCTAACCACCCTTTCCTTTCCATCCTCCTACCATCACCCTCATCTCACTCTTTGAAACGCATCCTCTAAACTATCCGAATATCTGATTTCTTAAGTTGCCAGCAGCTCATTTGCTCAACCTCACAACCAACTATCTAATTACCTCTCTTACTTGCTAAACAATATGATCGCTGATCTACACTCCGCAACCCTCCCCATTTTCAGATATTACCCATCATCCCAACAACGTTTCAATCGTTCCAATAACTTTCATATGTTTCATCCACTGTCCATTGTCACGATTCAGCCACTTATTTGTGTTTGTTTATATTTAGCTATTATATATCCCGTAAAGAACAATTGGCTTCGACGCTGTTTGATCCCGAGGTTCCTAGTCGCTCACCTGCCCAGGAACCCAGGTGACTTCTTGAATTCGCTAAACTTGTGTGACTTCACGAAGTTAACAAATTCGGCTAGCAACGCCAGTTTCGCGGTCGTGGCCTTTCAATACAACCAGCATTCACCTGGGTGATCGAAGGAAACCACGAAAACCCCGGTCAGAATGACCGACACGGGGATTGAACCCGCGCCTCCCGAATGCGGAGTCAGTTTACTACACCCTGAACCACTTCGCTCTGTCAGCCACTTATACTGTCTGGTACAAGACGTAGTATGCTCGATGTATATCTCCACATAACTTTTGTTAAGGTTTCCTTGTCAGCTAAAATTGTTGTTGTGTATGACTTCTCCGAGCTTCTATCTTAATCCTACCAAATCCCTGCCTTTCTTTACCTTTGACCTCTGCTGCCACATTCAATTTACCTCACTCGCGGGCTATTAACATCCACATTTCGTGTCTGTGAGCGCACGTGCTCCTTCCCCAGAGGGCCTTCTGATTGTTCTTTCCCATGACAACCTCATTTTTTCTTTCTCGTGACTAGATGCCGTGGATTCCACTCCCACCCACTCCCACCCACTCCCCTTGGGCTGCGCCTGTTACTCTTCCTCGTCCTGCAAAGAAGACTCTTTTGTTCTCGGACCCTCTCTTCGACTGAAGGTGCCTTCTTTTACATCATACTTCTCTTTTAATGACTGTCTTACTACTTTTATCTTTCTCTGCCTAATTGCTTCACATTTGCTTTATCACTTTCCTTCGAATCCAGTTTTGCCATTTCTTTCACTTTTCATCTCTTCATCTCTTTTCTTTCCCTTTTCGTTTCATCTTCCCATGTGTCTCCTCTTCATATATTCAGCTCTCTTCGTGTCTCGTACTTCTTTTGCCCTAATTCACTACCTCCTTTCCCTTTCTTCTACCTTATCTCCTTTTTTCTCTATCGCTACATTTCTCACCCCTTGTTCCTCTCCACCCGTTTGTTCTGGTCGCTCATTGACTCATTTCCTCTTTCCTTTCTTTCTTCTGTCCATCTCCCCTCACTTCCTCTCTCCCTCTCTTCTGTCCATATCCTTTCTTCAGTACCCTTGGCTTCATCGCATTCTTTTCCTTTTTTCTTTTATTTTCTTCCAGCTTCCCTCTCTGTACTCATATATTTTCTTCCGTTTCCTTATCTCCCTTCTTCCCCTCGCGTTCCTCACTGGACATACCCCGCCCATGCAAACACGCACTCACGCGCCAGCCGAACCCGGCGCCCAGCGCCCGTCTCCTGTTTCCGCTCCTTCCCGCGGCCCCCTGACGTCACGGGGGCGTGGCGGGGCGGGCGGGGCGGGGCGGGGATCTGGACCGGGGTCAGCGGCGCGCCGGGCGCGGTCACGCGCGCCCATAACTCACGCGCGTGGCGGCGCAGGCGGAGGCGGCGCTGGCGGAGGGCGCTCGGCCGAGGAGGCTGCGCCGCGTTGCAATGCGCGAGCGATGCCGTCCGCCCGCGATATGCGTTCGCGACCCGCCCTGGCCGCTCCGAGCCGTTCTGCGACGCTTGCGGGCCGAGCCCGGAGTTTGAGGCAGGCGCCGTAGGGAGTGAGCACCTTTCTGAATTTTGTTCCTCTCTCCTGTTCTCTGGCGTTTCACCTTCGTCTCTCTGTCATCCTCTTTTCTCTCTTCCACTACATGTCTCCCCTTCCTCTTTCTTCTCCGATTATACTTTACTCGCATACACATACACTTAAATGCATTCTACTATCAGACTCATCGGGACACCAAAGAGCCCAAAGCTTCTCCCCGCTTAAGAGAGATGCCTATCAGGGGAAATCTCTGCGAGTGGACGTGCAGGTTGCCGCCAGATCTCGCCATCTCGCAGGGGATCACCGCCACTTCCAGTGATAAACATATGCACCACACTTACGAGACTAATCACCCGCCCGGAATCAATGAATCAATCTTTCCGTCGTTTCCGTTCTTTCTTTTGATGTTGACACTTATTTATTTTTCCTTCTGTGTCATCCATTTCTTCTCCGTTGTTCTTCTGATATGGTAGAGTCAATTATTAGCGATTATATGCGAAAAATATAATCCCAGTCTAGTTTATGTTTAAAAATTATAGTATGGGTTCTGAATGGCATTGCAAATTAAGATCATCTGCTGTGCATAATTCAAATTGACGTTGTTCACCAGCTTCTAGAAAAGTATTCTCTTTTAAAACAATTTAAAACAAACTGCTCTTCTGTTTCATTTACACTTTGTGTCCTCTATTACCATTCGACTCCAAAGCCTTCTCTTCATCAACTTCTCTGGGAATTCTTCAGAAACTTCGGCCACTTCTTCTGATGTTGAGAAAATATGGGTATCAGAAAGTGTTAATCGATACAAAGTAAAAAACATTACAAGGTGTGGAATTGCAAGATTTGTGACTGGAAAACATTCGTCATTTTAAATTATTTCTTTTTGGGAAACTACGTGTGATCGTATTTCAAATGATTGAAGGTACAGAATTGTAGACAACCAGTTACAAGAGCATTAGGAAATTTTAAAAGGTAGTTTGTGGAATGTGTTAATGAGTTGATAAGTCACATCCAAAAACGATCGAAAGCAGATGATTACCATATACAAATTATCACAGAAAACATTTAAATGTACGAAGATTCAGAGCCGTAAACTCGATAATCATTGCACATAAATCTCTTTCCGATGTGTTTTTCATTCTTAATTGAGTGTACCCAGCGCAACGTATAAATTCAAGTCGAGATAAGAGCGAACACAGCTATAATTACTGCACGCAGCTAACGAGTTTGCTTTTCGGAGGAACACGTATCCTGTCTTACTACCAGCAGAACCAAAGATTATCTGGAAATCACATAGCGAGTACTTGAATGGGGGGCGTATAGAAACAGGCAGCACTTTTTCTTCAATAAAAATATTTTCCTGAAGGTTCTGTGCAATACGAATTATTCGCCTCAAGAGAAATTTTCAGTCAGTTCTGACAAATAATTTCTAGAATTATGTTTCTCATCTAAAAGTATCTTTGGCGTCTCTGCTCATGTTTTACAGCTTAGTGTATAAATAAAGGAACTATCATTTATATAGCTAACGCAAACTGTGCAGGAGTATGAGATAGGAGGTTTTTTGACAAACAGCTAATGCAAAAAAAAACAAATGAATAAATGGACCACGTGTAGAATAAGAGCGGTTAATGAAATATGAAAATACTTCATTAGTAGTTACGTAAGGGAAGTGAGCCCCGTCACAAAAAAACCTAACTGATTCAACCCGCACAGAATGGTTTCTCTTGCGAATTCCGATTCGGCGCACCCTGATCGATTGTGTCCAAAGTTTCGTCACCACGAGGCACTTCATTTTTCTTCATTGAAGAGTCTCTTTCTTCACTATACGCTTACGAATTCATGAGACCAGAATATCATACGCGATACTGTAAAGCACGTGACTTTCAGAGGTCAGAAGGTACTGTTTTATCGCCTGTATAAGAGTTGTACCTTTTGCTGGTAAAACAAATGTGACTCAAGTAAAGACACAGAGATTCTTCATTACATACAAATCACAGTATTGTAACCAGAGGCAATTCGGCAGGCGCATTTTGAGATTTTTTTTTTTCAAAGCGCCACTGCTCCTTAGTGGCAAAATGAGACATCATCTCATTCCATGTTGCCATTCCTTGTTGCCTACTCTGGGCTGGTTGGAATATAAATTGGTCGCTCTGTAGTTCTTGCAGACATGAAAATTATTTACAATGATATTCTTGATACACTCTGCAATATGCAGACCAAACAATGTTGTACATTAAGCGGAGAACAAAGCCAGGAGCATCAGTGTGATCTACGATTCCACGAGGCGAGTTTATTTTTTTTATTTCCAGATGAACAATTGCACGTGTTATTTGATATCAGAAAATGGTACGTTGCATAGGCACAAGGGTTAGTAGTGGAGGCAGAACTCCCAACATGTAATTTTTATTAAAGAGTGTATTTTACTAAAAGTTAAATTAGTTAATGAGCTTCGGTTTCAAACCAGTTTCGAAAGAATGTACGCGTTAAACGCCGAATATCTATTACTACCAAATACTGTCATTTCTGGCAGAAATGTTTGTCCAGGGGGTAAATAGTTTCGGAAACTGACGGCACTTTAGTCCCGACGATGACTGCCGCGCGGTCGCGGATTACGTGTGCTACCAAATAAAAATCGACGTTTTGACACACACCACGTCTTCTATAAAAGGTTAGTCAGGTATCAAACTCAATTTCTTTACATTACCATCCTCAAAAGGAACCGAGAAAATTCGTAATAAACCCCGAAATCTATTCCACGCGGTCTTCAAGTCGTGAGAGCGAAAACTAAACAGGTCAACGGAAGTGAGTTGGGTTGAATGATCACTGATCACTTTTCATACGTTTCATTAGGATTTCATGCTAGTAAATTTATAGATACATGTGGAATATGTCATCCTCAATCAAATCAATAATATCGTAATAACCAGTCGTAATATCCAGCCAGATTGGAAATATTCAGGTATTTGTGTGATTTTTGATCTGACGCTCATGATCCCAGATCTTTTGGTTGTTGTCTAACATAATAAAGCTATACGCCCATTAACCTCTCGCTGCATTCCGCTTGCAAGCAATGGTTTGCCATCACCTATGATTTTGCATTTTGACTCTTAGGTAGCAACACTCAGTAAACCAGCAGACTCACGATACATGCACGGTTCATTCTTTCATATCTGAAGAGCAGGAAAGCAAAAATTATTTCATTGTGACTCACAAAAATAATTTATACAAATGTAACTAACATGCATATTACTTAAAATCTAAATAAATTTAAATAGGAAAATGTTTTGGTGGTAGCGCTAGCATGCTCCACCGGGTACAAGCGGCTGTTGGTTTCAGATCTCTGATTCCATCGCGCTCTGTGCAGAAGCAGCCCGCAGCGGTGCCCGCCTGAAGCGCCCAGGGGCAGAAGCGGAACCAACGCGGTTTATGGCTGAGGCGAAGGCTGAGCAACGGTGGGGGCGTGGCCGAAAGTAGCGGGGAGGGAAATCTAGCGCCCGGCGGGACTGGGAAACGGGAGGAATGATAGGGGCATTGGCGACGGTGACGATACCGAGTTGTGGGAAGGAGAACCGAGGAGACATGTTGGTGGAAAAGTGGTTGATGCAGGAGAATGGAAGGGCTATGGGCAAACACGGAGAGGAAGAACGAAGTTGCAGAATGGGCAGAGATGAAGGGTCAATATAGTGGAGTACGAATGAAAAGATGAAGTATATGATGGTTATGTAGTTAACTTACATACAAAGATGTGCAGTACCCATATCATTATGTTTAAGTATATTTTTTCTCGCGTATGCCTCTACATTCTCGTTTCTGCGACATGAAATTTGGATCCATGTTTTTAGACCATATATGTGAATAATGTATTCTGAAAGATCGACGATTCTTAGTGTTGGAATGTCAGCGCACGGCAGCAGAACATCAGGTCGTTTGGTCCTTCTGGCTAAGGCGGTAAGATGGCAAGCTGAACCAATTTATCTCCATAAAGAGGAAGTGCAGAGCCATTGGATATTTGTAGCTAACATGCAGAAATAATTCGCACGTTCCTTGCTGGAAGCGGTGAAATGACATTAACAATGGATCAGATTTATCGTGTAGGAATTGCGAGAAGAGAAATATTGTAGATTTTATAGGATATGTAGTTGATGTAATTAAATGCACAAGTGTTCACAATTCCACCACTTGGTCGGACAATTTGATAAAGACACCTTGGTCTGGGGCTGAACATCAGCACTCAAGCCATGTGTCGCATTTGTGGCTGCTAAGAGCAGTAGGGGTGGAGGAAGTATCAGTGTTGATGGTATGAAAATTGCTGCTATGTAGGCGGACGCGGTGGATGAGGGAAAGACTCAATCGGGGTCTGCAGCGGCGTTTAAGGTGAAGACAGACGCGGAGATCGGGGCGAAAAAGGAGGATAAATTTGTGAAGGTGGAGGTAGAGGCAGTTGAAAGGCGTTGAGGTTGCTAGGAAAATGAAGGAAGATGAAAATATTGACAAGAATTTGTAGCATAATGTAGTGGAAACGTGGGAAGCGCTGACAAAAGTAGAGGCGGAAGCAGAAAATTTCAGAAGATCGGGAAGAGATGAAGGTAGTTCCGGAGATTGTACCAGTGACTGAGGCGATCGAGATCGCAGTCAAGTGGAGTGGAAATTGGTCATTTTGTCCAGGGAGGGACGTTCACACATTTACGAAAGTGACCAATTAGAGGTGATCTGACGGAACTAACATTTACATTATTTACTAAGAGCGGATGTGCTTATCAACATTCTCACTTGTGATCTCTGTTCCTGTAAGTGATCTCTATAACCTCTAAAGTCAAATGGATGTGCCTCGTCGTATGTACCTTGTTGGGGAAGATCCTGCACGGGTAGGTAGGCCGGTGTTGGATCTCGCCGTTGTGACGTAGTGAAGAAATAAGAAATAAATTTCAATAACAAAATAAAATAATATATTCAAAGATTATGTACAAGTTACAATGAATTGCTAATATTAAAACACTCCGGCAACCTTTTCCTTTCAGAACACTGCTTTACCGCAGAAAACACAAGCCACGCGTGATGCGCGCTGTCGGACCCCCGTCCCGTGACAATTACCGTCACATGGCGTGACGCCAAAATTTAGCCCGGTCGTGGCGACCGTGTGCCTACAGCACGTGAGATTGTCTGGCCCTTACTCTCCGGACATCTCGCCCACACTCCTACACCCCTTGTACACACACGTAGAAGCTTCCCGATGCAAACTGAATGAGAACGCGGGCGCAGATGGCGCCGCGTTAAATAGTTGAGGCTGACACCCCCACCACTGTTCCATAGGTAGGCTCGCCGGCTGGCGCGAGACTCGCAGGCCAGCAGTTTGGTTTACGCCCACACACAGGGTTCTCAGGTTGGCTGCCTGCTTCCGTAAACGAGGCTCGCCGGCAGCATCCTCGGAGTTTACAGCCTCCGGTATTTTTGGCTCTGCGGCACTACCTGAGTCAACCGCCCGAGCGCAAACTCCCGGATGTTCAGGCTCAACCCCTTCCTCCCCCGCAGCGTACTTTCACCGACCTAACGGTTCTGGCCCTCGGGTTAACGACGCCACACCGTCTAGCGAGGGATGATCCCGCGAAACACAACTTGCACTACACTCACGGGACCAATTACCTCGGCAATTGCCCCTCCCGGAATAACAATTCAATCAATTTAAAATTGCGCTAATTTACAATTACTTGTAACTTCGAGCCACTATTGATTTTTATTAAAGCTAATACTCACTAGTAGAGTAATGTTCATCACTGATATGGTGAACTTAATTTTTTTTTAAATTTGCACTATATCTCTCATTTATAATTTTCC
Source organism: Gryllus bimaculatus (assembly GCA_017312745.1). Classification (NCBI taxonomy): domain Eukaryota; kingdom Metazoa; phylum Arthropoda; class Insecta; order Orthoptera; family Gryllidae; genus Gryllus; species Gryllus bimaculatus. Next base: position 3,156,756 of record BOPP01000141.1, read on the forward strand.
CTCACGTATCTCACTTCCCTCCTTTATCACCTCGTCCTCTTCGTTCCGTCACCGTCTTCCCTTCGCCACCCGAGCGGGCGAGCGCGAGGTGCTCTGTTTAATTAAAGCGGCGGCGGCGCGGGGCACCTGCGCAGCCGGCAGCCCCGGCACGCGGGCCCTGCAACGCCCGCCCCAGCCGCCTCCGTGACGACCCGTGGGGTCCATAACGTTTTATAACTTTTTCAAGCCGGGTGTCGGCAGCTGTGCTGTGGATTCGAAGCCCGCGTGCTGGTGCGAATGCATAAGGCGATTATTTTAGTGGCGCTGTTGCTACAGCTCCGAGTGCCTCAGGTGGTCTGGACGTGGGATGGCATTCGCTCTGGAATATGCTCCGTGGGGTTGGTAGTGCATGAAATGCTGTGTCGTTTTACCAGATGAGAGATAAAAATGGAGAGAAAAGTGAAAGATTCGAGATCCCCCATCTTCCACCTTTATTAAGTGCTCTTAGAGTTTTGCTCATTATTTTATAATCTATTTATTAAAAAGGGTCGTATTGTATAAGATTAGCAAGCTAAACCCGACATTCAGTAACCATCAAGCTATACAGTCTTTTGAAAAGTAAGTTTTCAAATTATCTAGGCTCCGCCTCAATGTTATATTAAAACTATCATGTTGAAAGAAAATTCTAATGATCAATTAATTCATTACAATTCCTAATTCCTGATGTTTGAGTCACTGATATTAAACATATTTTCTCCATCTCGGGCCTGCTGGCGCTGCTCCGGTCTGTACATACGAGGCCGCCACCTGTGAAATGAAATTAGAGATATCAATGGTTTCGGTCTTCTACTTTTAACCGAGATTCCTAGGACCTGCGAATGAACCGATATAACGCTGACATCCGAGTCACATTGTTGGTGGAGGAAGACGACAGGTCTTCTAGGTTAAGCCGTCGACAGTCCGACTCTGAAATGAAATTCGTGATATCACCAATTCGAGTTTATGATGCTTGGATTATCAAGGGTGTCAATAACGTCATTTTAAATAAGGTGAGTATTACCTTCGATTCCTAATTCTAAGCATTATTGGAGAAGTGGGGTGATGGAGAAATTTTCCAGCCTGAACCACTCAGCCGCCCGTTCGCGTTTAAAAATTCAGGATACCAACGAATTCCAATTATTGATGGCCTTAATAGGGTCTTTTACGAGTAGCACCAATTGACAGCAATATCGCATCATTGTGCATGCGCAGTTCAAGTTGCGCAAGCGCAGATGCTCAAAGTTGGCATTGAGTGAGCGAGAGATTGCTGTCGATTACTCTACGCTAGGAGTGCTAATAAAGTCATTTTGAATTAATCGATGAATAGTCCAATTCTCCGCGTTGTTGGTGGAGGCGGAGGTGAATGACAAATTCTCAGACTTGGACAATTGTTGGCTGACTCTTTTCTCACCCTTGAAATGAAATTTGAGGTTTCATGAATTCAAGATTTTGATGTTTGAATGTCCGAAGACCTGTCAAATTAATAACGGCATTTTGAATAACGCAATGCATTTCTGCCTTTCGAGTGTTCTAAATGTTGATGGCGTAAGTGGAGGTGGACATATTCTCAAACTTAAAGAATTGTTGGTTGCTCATGCTTGAAATAAAATTCGAGGTATTCACGAATTCAAGTTTCTGATAGTGGAATGACCAAACCCATGTCAAATTAACAACAGGGTTTCGAATAACGCGATGTATCGCTGCATTCCGTGTGTAATTTTCCTCATTGTAGACGGAGTCCAACAATGCATTCTGGAACTTGCAGAAGGATTGATGAATTGGTCGTCAGCCCTTGAAGTAAAATTCAAAGTATTAATGTTAGAGTTACTGACGTTTGCAATTCGAGTTACCGAAGTCCTTTCAGATTAATAATGCGTTAACATTCAGTAACGCGATGTATCGCTGCCTGGCATGTGTAATTCTCCGCGTTGTTGGCATAGGCGGAGGAGAAAGGCGTATTCTCAAACTTGACGACTTGATTGACTCGCTCTCGAAATGAAATTGGAAGTATTAACTGATTCGAGTCACTGATGTTCGGATTACCTGTCAAATTAATAACGGCAATTCGAATTACGAGAAGCGTGGCTGCCTTCCGTGTGCAATTCCCCGCGTTGCTGGCGCGGGCGGAGGTGGGCGACCGGCATTCCCCAGGCGGGGCCGCTCGGGCGGCCGGTCGGCTGCCCACGGCCTCCTGCCATAAAGCGCCGCCGGTGGAAAACGATGCTGCGCGTTTTATGGGCAGTGATCACTTCGTTCATTAAGCCGATGCTGCAACGATCTGCGTGAAAAACCTTCCTCGGAACGTGGTTCACACCTAGTCGAGGGTTTGTGTTGTGTTTTTTGAGCGAGTGAGTGGAACGCACTTCGTTGGAAATATTGCGGCTCGGTCGACATGTGTTTTTGGATATAAAACGTTGGAATGATTTGCGGACAGTACTATGTGTTTCCAAATTCCTTCTAAAATGTATAGTTTTCAGTTAATTTTTGTAGTAACTATTTTATATTCCCAAATAGGAATTTTTCGAAGATAGTTAGATCAGTTTACGGATTTTTAAGTGCTGCAGTCCTTTTATTTTTGTTGTGACGTATATAAAATGGCTTTTGTTATTGTTAGATTGTGAAATGTTTTCGCAGATCTTTTGATTTTTAACACAACACTTTGCCCCCAAAAGGAAGATTTTATAGAATGTTCTGTGTTTATTTTGAACTTTCTCTTGCATTAATATCGTAATATGCATTAATTGTCTTTAATTTATACTACCATTACTTATGTAATGTTGATATTGTGAAACATCGAGAAAGATCACTCAGTTTTCTATATTCACACATAAGTTTGTAGACACCAGAGTTTTTTCGGTCAACTTCAACTACATCTTCCTCTTTCTGCATCCCTTTGCCTCTTTTACCTACATAATCATCACCTCCATCTTTTTCATTCTACCCTATTGCCATCGTACCTCCCCTTACATTGCAGGGTTAATAAAACCCCGAACATCGCCAAATTCCATAACAGTTTTGACATTTCCCCATTTCAACAATTACCATGGAATATCTCCATCCCCTTCGCGTCCATTTTTTTCTTATTATCTTGGCCACTCTCAAAAACACTACCAACTATCCACCATCAAACCTTCCACATTGATCGGCAGTAGCTCCTTCAGCTCCAGGTCACTCTCCCCTTACAATTATCCCATTACAACCACCATCACTACACTCTCCCTCCGACCAACTTTATCAGCACCAGCACCATCATTAGTACTAATACCATACCTCGATCGTCTTCTTAGTCACCATCACCAATTTCATCATCACCTTCTCCATTAACATCGCCAAGTCCAGTACATTTAAGCCCATAAGAATTTCTGTACCAAAATCATCACCAACACCGCCATCGCTCTTTCAACACAACCTCAAACACCATCACCGTATCAACCACCATCGCCTATACGCATTGCCCGTTAACACCCATTGTTCATCAACACCCATGTTCGTCGGCACTCCTCGTCGTCGTCACCCATGCTCATCGATACCGTCTATGCTCGTCAATACTCATGGTTGTCGACACCCATATTCGTCGACACCCATCGCCGGCACGTATCGTCTTGGACAACCGTCGTCTTGAACACCCATCGTCGTTGACATCTATCGTCGTCGACATGCATGGTCGTCAGCACTCATTGTCGTGAACACCTATCTTCGTCGACATCTGTCGTCGTGGATAACCAGAGTCGTGGACAATCATTGTCGGGACAACCATTGTCGTGGAAAACCATTGTCGTGGAAACCTATTGTCGTGGAAACCTATTGTCGTGGACAACCATTGTCGTGGACAATCATTGTCGTGGACAGCCATGGTCGTGGACAGCCATGGTCGTGGACAGCCATGGTCGTGGACAGCCATGGTCGTGGACAGCCATCGTCGTGGTCAGCCATCGTCGTGGACACCCACCGTCGTCGATACCAAAGCGTCAAACACCTCACCACAACGCCGTTTCCCCCAGACCAAATCCCCCGCTGCCTTCTCGGCCTGCCCGTGCGTCCCCAGCGCTTGACCGTTTGCATCGCGCGATGAAGAAATCTCGCGTTTACGAGCGCCTACACGTGTTACCTGCCGCGGGCGGCGGTTTACTGCAGGCATAATTGGCTCGCGGGCCGCGCTGGCAACGCGGCGGCGGAGGCGGCGACGCCTCGCGTGAGGCGGGGGCGGGGGCGGCGGCGGTCGCGGCATCTGGCGCGCGGCGGAGATGGACGCAGATACGCTCGAGGAAGGCGCGTGGGGTGGGTGTGAGGACTTAGCGCGTGCCCAAATATTGTTTCTTGGCGGAGATCTTCGGATGATGTTGTTTAATTTCGACGCATGCATAATATCAAGTCTGGAAGTTCCACGTTACCATGCTTTCTTTGCACGCACGTAAAGAAGGATTTTGGGTTCTTGAATGATGATTGATGGTGATGCGATGATACAGCGGTAGAATATTTTTAACTGCAAACTCTGTGGAATGTAATATATGCTTCATTCTGAAAGCTGTTTGTTGTTCAAATAATTTTATTTGGTAAGAGATGTTTGTACTACACAAACATTGTTTTGTAGTATACGAGTTTTTATAGTATACGAGTTTTGTAATGCGCGTGTTGTAGTATTCGTATCAGACAGGTTAAAATTAATGCAACACCGACACTTATCGCTTAAACATTTAAATTGACTGAATTTTTCATATCATACTTTTGTATATTGCCTTGAAGCACATATTTCTAATAAAAATTAAATTAAATTTAATGAAAATGTATTGAATAAAAATTAAATTAAAATGGATTTGGACATAAACAAATTAAGCGTATGTGCCAATCAAGTAGAAACGTAAAAACACATTTTGCATCAAACTTATTGTGTCGGAAGGAATTTCTGAGGGTCTTCATCGCCTTAAATTTCCATCGTTTACATCAACGACCATCCGTGATTTATAGAGATATCCGAGAATAATGTAGAGCAGCGCAAATGGCAGGGGGCGTGCGTGCCAAAGCAGGTGAGATGCTTTGCAGAGGAGATTGATGCAAGGACCATCGCCTCTACCCGCGGCGTTGGTCGCATGATGTCGCCTCCGCCATCACTCATGTCCCACCATCCACGCTGATTTCCCCTCCGCCATCCCTGCCGCCATCGTTGCCAACACCCACACCCACACCCCCACCCACATCCCCGCCGGCGTCCCCGCCGTAATCCCCGCCAACACGCCCGCCATCCCCACCGCCATCCCACCGCCACTTCTGCCATCCCCGCTGACGTCCCCGCCGACATCCTCGGGACATTCCCACCCACATCCCCGCCGACACGCCCGCCATCCTCGTCGCCACCGCCGCCATCCCCGCCGCCGCCGCCGCCGGGCGCTGACATTGGCGCCGGAATGTTCACGCCTTCGGCATCGTGTGGCTAGCACCCAATGGAACGCTGCCATCGCGCCTCCCTCCGGCATCAGTCTGCCATCATTACTGCGGACAGAGTAAACAGAGAGAGACAGAGACTGCGTCATGTTTGCAGCTCCTGGGCGCAAATCCTGTGAAACGACTTCACGGATGTCGCATCGACGTAAAGTGAACCGTTTATTTGTTTATTGCCGAAGTGTCATTTGCACATTATTTATGTACACTTAAGTACTCTCAGGAAAGATGGAAACGACTGCCCGTAGAACGCTGATGAGTATCGTCGTGTACGTAGACTTCTCGTTCGGAAGCGGCAGTTAAGAACTGTATTTGATGTTCCTTTGTGGGAAAAGTACACTGAATGCATTTTCAAGTCTTCCGAAATCCCTGTCTCGTCCCCCGCGCTTTTGACACAATCATTTAAAAAGAAACATTTTTTTATTTCAAAATTTTTTCACAAGCAATATTTTTTCCCGATTTGCAGCTGCAAATGACCAACATATGTCGCCCTCATCGTGCTCCACAGATTTACGGGAGAACATAATGAACGATTATTTGAGTTCGTTATTTTAAGTTGGTGGGCCTGTAGTCTAAGAGAGCGAGTCTTGCATGCGTATATATGCATTATACGTATGTTTGCGGCGTGGACGACATACCAAAAAGTAAATCATTTGAATTACCATGCTAAATATATTCATGCATCGCTCATCATTAATCACTCATCATTCATCCCTCATCATTCGTCGCTCATCATTCGACGTTCATCATTCGACGTCCATCATTCATCGCTCATCATCATTCATTGTTCAAATTCATTCACCAACGATAATTCACCGCCCATCATCAATAACCACCATTCACCGCCCATGATCATTCCTCCCTCGTAATCATTCCTCCCTCGTAATCATTCCTTCCTCGTAATCATTCCTTCCTCGTAATCATTCCTTCCTCGTAATCATTCCTTCCTCGTAATCATTCCTCCCTCGTAATCACTCCTTCCTCATTATTCACTGCTCATAATCATCGCCAGAGTTCACATGAGAAATTTAAATGAAGCAATTTTTAACATAATACCCTCATGAAGACTTTGGTGACTAACATGTCACACTGCAGCAATCATTTATTATTTGTTACACGTACGAAAACGCTGTGGATAGATTTGGGAAGTAATTTGCAATGGTGGTTCTATTTATTCTCTTGTGTAAAAGTATCAAAATACATATGTAGGTCTCAAATAGTGACATGTATCCAATGTTAAATGTTTCATTCTCAAATGTATCACCTTAGAAACAAAAGAATTGAAATGACCCACTTCTTATTGGATGCAAATTACGATTTACATGATAAGCAGTTTATTTTAAATGCGATTTCCTTTCCCAAATATTTTTTGCCAATATTATTATGTTGAATGGAATTACACTCTTAGTACCCTACTTGCCCTCTCAGTCTGAGCGAGATCTGTGTAAGTGATTTTCCTAGAGACCGGAAGTGCCCGTCTCGGGCAGTCGTTTAATTCGAGGAGTGCCTGGGGGCGGAGCGCGCGTTGCCATCTGGATCGCATGCCACTTTCCGGCCCTTTCTGCACCGTCACGCTGTAAGCTGATACGGCGGCGTCTGAGCGAGCCAGCGGGCGGCGCTGGGGGAGGGGTAGAGGGAGGGGAAAGGGTGTTGGAGGGGAGGGGGAAGGGGAGGGAGGCAGGCCGGCGCACCTGCATGGAAGCGCGGGTGGCACCTGCGTCAAGCAAGTGCCGTGGCGCGCTTTATACCCATCGCGTAGTATTGGCTTCCTTCTCACCACGGCCCTTTGCTGCGTGCGTCAGAGATCCATTAACGTTCGAGATACCAGTCATTTGTACCTGTGCAGGTATGAGCGTCTCGGGTTTAAACGTCATTCCTAAGGCGTTGAAAGAAGCAAAAACTGGGAGTCTGATTCGGGATTCGGTAAAACCCGAGATGCACAAACATGAGCGGATAAACTGTCGCTTCCGAACGTATACGGGTCTCTTAATAGAACAATTTTAACCCTCACAGGTCTAACAAAATCATGCATCTACCATTCTATGAGCACACACGTTAAGAATACGGTCTACTACGAACTCATATCCTGAAGGAAACAGCAGCGGAAGAGTCACGATCGTGGAAGATTATCCGTGAGTTTGCTGGCCTTCCTGACGGTACAGATTATATGAATTCATAATCTTTGTAAATTAACTCATATTCCCACGTAGTTTCGGCTATTGACATTGTTTGTGGAGTATTGTGTAAATTCCAAATATTTAAGTAAAATATCTCTTTACCAATATTTTTGTTCAATATTAGTGTCTTTTGACGGCTTAGCCTTATAGTATCAAATCTCATCTCTGGAAGCCCGAAATTCTTCTACTTAATTACTACTCGAAACTACCAAACTACCATCATGCGCTCACCGACTCACCTCTCGGGTGGCAACTCACCACGATAGTAAAACCCAAATCCACTCGAACGATGTGGCGATGTGATTGTCGTTCTCTAATGCCTTCCCCGCTGTTCGGCAGTAAGTGCGCGGAGCGCTGTCAGCTACTGCCATCCCCGCAGTCACAAGAAGAGGAAGAAGGAAGTAAAGGAAGGAAGGAGGTAAAAGAAAAGGTGAAGGAGGAGGAGAAGAAGAAGAAGAAGAAGAAGAGAAAAGTAGGAGGCAGGAGAGAAGTTGAAGAAAGAGGAACAGAGATGTAGAGAAAGCGTAAAAAGACCGAGGAGAATACAATTTCTATTACCAATTCGTATCACTGTCGATTTTTAGTTTTAATTCCCAACTTCAATGGTTCGAAAAAAACTAACACAAATAGTTATCTTCAGCGTCCCCCCCCCCTCTGCCTCCGGCGAGCGCAGGGCAGCCGACGCAGCGCCCCCAGCCCAGCCGCGCAGTCTCTTTCCGAAACTGCGGAGCCCCGCTGCGCCAGCCCGGCCCTCCGCCGCCCGCCCACCCGCCTGTCCGGCTGGCTGCGCCGCTTCGGAAGGCGCAGCGCAGGCCGCCAGGAATGCGCCCCTCCGGGACGGCAAAGGACCCGCCAGCGGCAGTCGCAGGCTTCTGGGGCCGACTCGTGCACACGCGCTTCGAAGGCTGCTGCGCCGACGATTCAGACGGTTTAACGCATTACACTCGTATTGAGAGTGTTTATGATCGGGAGGTCCTAGGATTCGAGTCCCGACAGTGACAGAATTTTGTACACTAGCTAAATAGCTATGTAGAGTTCAGTAGTTGCTTGGAGTAGAATTCTAGCGGCCGGCTGCTTTGATCGGTAGTTTTCCGTGGTTTCTCCGATTAACATAAGGTGAATGCCAGAGGAGTACCCCAATAAACGGGCCACAGACCGCGCGCGACCTTTCCTTTCTCTTCCTTGTCCAATCTTCACACCTTACTCACATGCACACACTTATACTTCACACACTACACCACCACACATGCAGGGAGAACAGTCGGGAGCTTAGAGCTTGTCCTGGGTGGAGTGGTGCCAATTTGGTGGCACATATCTGGTAGGCCTGGTTGGCGAACCCCCTAGCCGACGTGTAGGTCGACGACGGTCCTCACCATGCAACAGAGGAAAATCTTCCCCTCCTCCCGAGGAAAAGCACTCACTACACATACGGAAATAATGGCCTTAATGAAGCACTAAGTTAGACTCAATGAATAATGCTCATGCTCAGGACATGGCATAATGCTCAGGGCTCTATGTTTCGATCTGTCCGTTCTGGGGTCTATCGCAGGCAATGCATACGCAACATGTGGTAAGCAAAGTCGTGGCAATGTGGCAAGCGTATTCTCAACATGTTCACTCGAGTTACTTCGTCTTAAACATGATTTCTTTTAATGTCATTACTCGTCACTTCATCGTTTATAATAGTCATCATTCACGTTATTGTTATAGTGTGGAGACACGGCGCATAACGTCTGTCAAATTCATTGAGGTGTCTGTTTGATGACTTATACGCAGTATAATATTTTGGTATGATAAAAATTAATTTTTGCGGAATCAGATCTCTTTCCAGCTTCAGGATTGCTTCGAATCTTCGGCGTAGCTTTCGTGGCGATTGTTTCAGCTCCCACCGGCTTGATGCGATTCTAATGGCAGTTCAAAGCGACTTATCTTATCTCTCTCTCTCTCTTTCTCTCTCTCCCTCTCTCTCTCTCTCTCCCTCTCCACTCTCTTCCCCATTTTCCCTCTCTTCCCGACTCTCCCACTCTCCTTTCCTCTCTCCTTTCCTCTCTCCTTTCCTCTCTCCTTTCCTCTCTCTTTCTTTCTTTCTCTTTCTCTCTCTTCTCTCTCTTTTCTCTTTTTCCCTTTATTTTCTCTTTTCCCCTCTATTTCTCTCTCTTTCTTTCTTTCTTTCTCTTTCTCTCTTTTCTCTTTTTCCCTTTATTTTCTCTTTTCCCCTCTATTTCTCTCTCTTTTTCTCTTTCCTTTCTCTCTCTTTTTTCGAATTTGCCTCTCTTTACCTTTTTCCTCTCTCTGCTTCTCTCTCTAATGCAAACGTAATGAAGCACGCTCACACACACGCGCACGCGCGACCGCGCAGACACAAGCGCGCGCACACACACACACACACACACACACACACACTCACCGCGTCCTCAACGCAGTTTTCGCACCGCCCACTGCACGCGGGAAATAAAACGGCCAGGACGCGGCGTCGCCGTGCGGCGAGCGCGGCGCAGCCTCCGCCAGTATGGTAATACGCCTTCTTTCAACCAGCGTGTCTACACGCCGCTGCTGCTCGCCCCACCACCTCAGGCTCCTAGCGCCCCCACACACGCTCGGGATGCGTTTGGTTTTAGCCGCACATACTTTTTCTAATTGATGCGGATTACTCCTGTTACGAAAATATGTGTCACCACCTCCTCGTAAATAAGCATAATGATTCAATTCTTCTTTTTGACAAGTTTTTGGCAATTTTTATCACTGACTTCTTGTTCAGCCATTAGATTGCCACTTTTTACATAATATGCTACGCGTCGCTAAAGTTTCTTCCCATCTTTATGCTACAGTATAATACATCACATATTGTCGTATGTCAATGTTTTACTGTAGGGAATGGGAAGACCTTTTCGGGAAACGTTGCAAATTGTGTAATAAGTGACAATCTGATTGTTCAATTATAAATAAAATGATAAAAATGTGTAGTAAATATATAGTGTTCAAAATGTTAAGTTGTCTAAAAAATGTTGAAGCATAATGTATCAGCAGGGGCGCTGGTTGCGTGGCTTAAGTTTCCTAGATCGGGAGATCTTGGGTCCTTGGTTCGTCCCAGGAGCGAACGTTGTCCGATTAGCGATTTTAGGTAAAATTCGCATCCAACATTTTGTGGGGGACATTGTGCTCGGGGTAAGTTTTAGGTTATTATCTTTCACGATACCGACCTGGATGGCCGAGGTGGTTAGGAGCGTGTACCAACTCACCAACTCAGCGTTTCGATCCGGAAGGTTGCGGGTACAAGTCCCGCCTAGGGCTTTATGGTTTGTCCCTTATCCCTCACGTGTGTGTTGCCGCGTTCTGCTGATCTCAGATTCGAGAAGCCCGCGAGGCTGTTGATATCTAGCAAATGGTCGAATTTACGTCCCAACGGGACGTAGAAGGTCATCCGGCGGACAGCTGGATAAAAGCCCTATGAAAATAACCTGTCACGTTCTTTAATTTTATTACAACTCTGATTTCCCTGCACTGTTTTCATTACAATTGCTGCTTCTACCTCCGTTATCGTGCCCCTCAGAACCACTACATTTGCGTCCCAACAACTTTCCTCATAACCGTCCCCCCTGCCAGCGGCGTCGGCCGCCCCCCCCCTCGCCCCGCCCGGCGCGCGCCGCCCTAAATTCAAGCCGCCTAATCAGAGCGACGCCGCTTTGTTGTCTACGCGAAACAGCGGCGCGTTATGCTTAATTAACGCGCCGCCCTCCCCCCCTCTTCGCCCCCTCCTCCGCCCTCGCCTGCCTCTCGCGGCCGCCGCCGCCTGCGCGCTGACGCGGACCAGGCGGTGAGCGGGGCGGAGGGGGGGGCGAAGGCGCAGGTTGTGTGGACGTCTGAGCAGTCGCAGATCCAGGGGGAGCATGGGGGGCCTTGGCCACCCCCGAAAAGAAAGGAAATTATTCAAGGAAGTCTCTGTCTGTGTCAGATAGCCGAGCAGCGGCGATCAGCTGTGAATCTGCCGAAACACTAAATGTGCGTCGCGTTGAGACAACAGGAATATTATAATTTGTAATTTAAAATTAAAAAATCAAATTTCTTGAAAAAGAAACTTTGGGTGAAGTGAATATTGTTTAAATATCTACCGAGATCCGACATTACACTACATGTATACTGAATTGTTGCAAAAATAAATGGCACTTTTATTCCACTAATAGACGATTATCTTGTATTATTATAATCGTAGGCTCTTTTCTGACGTGTCGGATTAAAACCTCAATGTTCAAGGGTAAATATAATAAAACGTTTTTCTGAAGCTTTAAGTACCACTTCATTGCCTTTTTTAACGTATAATCCTTGAAATGCTTTCTTAAAAATTTGCTTTTTAAACGGACCACAAGGAAAAATATTTGCGAATCGCACAGGTGTACACAGTATTTATGGCTCACAATTAATATTGCTATTAACAATATTGCGCCCTTACAATTGCATTACTATTTCGTAAGTTTGTATTTTTCTATTTTAGTTGCATAACTACCGATCTACGATGTAGTTTCGAATTACGGATTACAAAGAAATAGTGTTTTCGGATATGAATTGTATACTACATGATAGAGCAGATGGTGAAGTCGATGTAGGCCTACAGCAGATGTTATGGCTCCAGCCAAGGTGTGTTGGAACAGAGTGCATAATGGAGATATAAAAACAAAACATATACAGGACTATGAGAGTGTTGAGCAACTATCACACGAATAACACCGTTCACGTTTGCCTACCTGCAAATGAAACTGTAGTAGTGAAGGTAATTAACAATTGTTCAAAAATGTGTACAAGTGAACTGGTGGTAGCCGCCATAACGAGCAATGAGGATTATTTGTGCAACGATGACAAGTGATATCCACAGAGACAGATGTCATTATGATGACGAAAATGAAGTTAATACAATTGCTGGGCGGGGACATGCACTGGGATACGTGAGGGACGTGGGAGGCTGAATCGAAAGAGAGTGCACTCACATTGTGCCAGAGACGTCAGGGAAGGCGCGGCGCATACGGGCGTGGGAGGAAGGTGAAAGCAATCGTGCAGACGTTAATTGAAGCTGAGATGCAGATGGTGGTGACGGCTCAGGTCATGCCATTGGGGGGAATGAATGAAGGGGGACGGTGGTGTAGTAGAGTGGAGACAGTGGTGTTGTAGAGTGGAGACGGTGGAGTAGTAGAGTGGAGACGGTGGTGTAGTAGAGTGGGGACGGTGGTGTAGTAGAGTGGAGACGGTGGTGTAGTAGAGTGGAGACGGTGGTGTAGTAGAGTGGAGACGTTGGCGTAGTAGAGTAAAGATGATAAAAAAGATAGAATAAATAGTGTCTGTGTATTTAGCATTTCTGGGAGGATCACCTAATTTGGCCGTTAGCCCTGCAAGTATGATACTTGTTATAGTTAGGAGGTATCAATGTTCCTCCCTACTGGAACTTGATATCCAACGACAATCATACTTGGCTTGCTACATTCCCATGTTCAGGTATCTTTCCGAAGCGGGGCACCACCTTAGCTGGGATAATCTACAAGTTCCCTACTGCCCTCCCAAAATAAGTGTTAGTGGAGTGCTTGTAGGTGCAGATGTGTGTGTGTGTGTGTGTGTGTGTGTGTGTAAGGAAGATGATGGGACAATAATGTGGCAGGGAACTGTGCGCGGTCCATGGTTCTTTTGTTGGATTACTGCTCTGGCATTTGCTTGGTATTTATCCAAGAATTTTCAGAAAATTACAGATCGGAGTAGTGGGCTGCTATAATTCTCCTCTAGGTAGATTTGGCTGAATCCAACCACCAAGTTATATAGCTCAGAGTCAAAACCCCTGCACAGTCAGGACCTAAGCCGTAGAACTGCCCGGTCAGAGGTGCTTCAGCGGCATCTGTTGTAGCTCTGATCCATCTCAGCCGGTAAGAGATTTGGTGATGCGAATGAGGAGAACTACGACAGCAGACGAAAACGTCTTGAGAAGGATCTCAGCAGCAGGTTAATGGCGAGGTCCATAACAGCTGACGATGAAGAGAGTTTGAACATGTGTGATTGGCGTTGCTGACGTAGCATCCGCTCGAGATGATGGGGGACACGAGAAGACACGGTCAGCAAGGATTGACCCCCCCCCCTTAAGAGTGGCTACAGGGAGCGGTCGTCATAATTGGGCCGACAGGCTGTGGTCTAGAGAAAGGCAAGGAATTGAGGACAGGATAGATATGACGGAGATGGAAACAAGTCTCAAACAAGTGATTGAAAGAGGCGCGGATGCAGAGGAAGCCAGAAAGTGGTTGCGGAAGAATTGTTGTGGAAGGATATTTCGATGCTCGAGGACAGCAATGGAGAAAGACGCGATTTTGGAAGCAGGAAAGTGGGAGCGGCAAGGGGGGGCGGGGAATCCTGTGTGGAGGCAATGGCGAGAGTGTCGTAGCTGGGACTGCTGAGGACAGGGCGGCGTGGGTCCCGGGGCTGGTCGCAGTGTTACAGGTGCCTCAGGTGGTACGGGTGTTGAGGCAGCACAGATTGATTGGTTAATTTCGAGGGCGCCATCTGCAATGGTCATTTGTCCCGTAACTATACCGCATGTTTTGTATCGCTCGGCATCCCCCGCTGGATAGAGAGATCCAGTGCCGACTTCCGAACAGCGGGGCAGCGCCCCAGCCGGGACACGCTGTAAGCTCCCAACTGGTCTTCCGGTAACAGTAGTAGTGAAACCTCCAAGTATGTAAGTGTAAGTGTGTGGAAGAAAGGGGTGCGGTTACGACAAGGAAGAGGAAGGAAAGATCGCGCGCGGTCCGTGGCCTGTTTGTTTGGGTACTACTCCGGTTTGGTGTAAATCGGAGAAACCATAGGAAACTACCGATCAGAGCAGCCGACCGCTAAAATTCTCTCCGAGACAGCGGGGCAGCGTGGAGAGGAGACTGGCAGCACAGACGGCACACGCGGAGTGGCGGCGGGGGCGGCGTGGCTCAAGGGGACTAATGAACCGTCGCGGCGTCAAACCCTCCCTCCCTCCCGCCCACGCTCCACGCCCGCCAGCCCATCCGCCCACGCTCCCCCGCCCGCCCTCCGCGCCCGCCCCGCTGCCCGCCCGCCCCCCCGCCCGCGCCGCCCTCCCCTCCCCTCCTCCCTCCCCCCTCATTCCCGCCCGCACACGCCCATTCCCGGGCGATAGTGCTGGGGCGGGGTTGTGGCGGGCGGCGCGAGGGCGCGGGGGGGCGGCCGCGGGAGACAGGCGGTGGCGCGCAAGCGGGCAACGAAACGGATCCCATGTGGGCGCGCCGCTCGGCCCACCCGCTCGCGCCGCCGCCGTGGCGGCCGCGTCCACCCGCCCGCAGCGCCCCCGCCCCACGCCACAGCGGCACCCGCTCTGGGGCTCTCCGCCCCACTGCGACCAGCGACACCGCGCGACACATACGCTTCGGGGTTTTGGTGCACTCGTTCAGGAACTCTCACAGATGGAGATTCTATCCCACGAATCATTATGAACGGTAATATGTGGATGAAGCGTGTTTATTTACATGAAGAAGTATTTGTTTCAGTCTAACAAATGGATTAATTTTTGTAAAGAAAAAGTACAACTCGATATTGCTGAGGGAAATTGTCTTCCTTTGTCTACATCTTATTTTTTACGATTGCTTTGGTGGGAGAACCACAAAAGAGTTTTATAATTCAGAAACATATACGATAATATTTGAGCTAGTAGAGGGCAATATACAAATAAAATTGCACAAGTAAATTGACAAGTACTCGTAAATTGAGTTGAATATCAAATGGTCAGTTCAATCCCATATAGAAATCTAAATTTTCCACATGTCAGACTCTGTACCCTTACCACGGAGTCCTATCTAAGGGCACCTAAATTTCCCGAACCCTAAAAAAGGCATAGATGGTTCCAAATAATCTCGTTTTGCAGATAACGGAATGAGAGACATAACTCATGGCTCTCGCCTCGGAAAAGGGATCAATGTGTTGTGAAAGAGGCTTACGTGCGAGAGAGGTATACCAGATTGTATTTTCGAATGCCTGATTTAGACGTGTTTTTCAGTAAATGGTTAATATTTGTTGAAATAAGTATAATTTGACACCTCTCCATGTAATTCTTTCTTTTGACCCCATAGTATGAACCCACTCTGATTAAGATTTTTTAAATACCTCCTGGGGAGATTCAATGTCCTCGTAGCTATACGTAATAAATATAATTTCAATGTACGTTGTCCATTTTTCAGAGAAATATTACAACGAAATAAAGAGAATGGTACATGTCCTTGGTTACACTTCGGATCGAAACTGTGGACAAATGAGGTGATGAGAGGGCAGTAAAAATGTTACAGTAAAGTTTCATTTTCAATGTATTTAATAACAACTCTTTAATTTTTTGCCGTAAATAATAAAAATTAACAGAAGATTTATTTGTAAATGGTAAAATGTTTGGAGAAATAATGCATTTGCCCGGAAGCTCATATTTTAGTTGAATTTTGCTCGGAATGTTTTCACCATTGGTTGAATTATTGCAGTTCTCGGTATTTTCTGCGCAAATGAACTCTCCGAAATGAAAGAAGACCTGAACCGTGTCTCTCTTGATTCTAACCGCATACGCATAAAAACGAAACGTGCACCGATTGCATTGTGTTTAGGGCAATGTACTTATGTTCAAGTCAACAGTAAAGCCGAGATGAAACACATGTATTATTTCTTGCGCACTTGCTTGATTGAGCCTGTACAGACATGCTCGACTGGATTAGTAACGCAAAGAATGTTAATGAGTTACCACGTTCTCAGAAACGTGTGACCAGTACAGTCTGAAAATGCGTGAAGAAACAATAAAAGTCGTTCTGCTGGTCTTGCTTAGTCTCCGCTTGGGTGAAATTCCGAGATACGGGACCAGAAGAACAACCATTTAAGTACAAACGCTCATTCTTTCGATACAGGAATTTTAACATTAAGTTGATCCGTGGAAAATCAGTCGACTAGGAAATAGCCTGCAGTCATAATGTGAACTGAAAAAGGTCAAACTGTATAATTTAAAAAAGAGAATAATATATTTCTAAATGTCAAAAGAACTGAAAATATAATAGCTACAGAAGTCTTGAAGAAAAATATGTTAAAAATTATTAAAATAGCAACTGGAACTGTAACAGCTAAAGGCTGATGATTTGTAGAAATGCTACGTGCTAAATAATTCTCATTCAACTGCGTTATTGTCATCTCAACATTCAAACCAAAGGGGAAATCTAGCCTTCCAATTTCGTCGGTCAATCACTTTGTCATAACACAAATATATTTTATACGAGTATATTGATGTTTGTGGCCAGTAGAACATTTTTTAAAATAAAAATATATATTTTATAAAAGTACCTGTTCAACAGGTCAAACTTTGTTAAGCAAAATTTTTTATCAGAAATAATAATATATTTATAATAAGTAATACATTGTTTTTTATTGTTATTATTTGGATTCTTATGAGTTTTCAACAACCAGTTCTGACGAACATGCTCGACCAGTGGCCTCCACAACACCACCCCATCATATTTCTCCAACACTTGTCAATGTGGATTTTGCTTACAATTGCTGCTACAAACATACTATTTTTTCGGAGCCTATATAGCAGAAAATATACACCCGATCGTTCGTATTTCGTGATACCATGTCTTTCGTGGCCCCCGTTAACATTAGTGGTGGTAAAACAGCACATACTTTCTCGCCCGTATTTTCATGCAAAATTGTGCGTAAAGAACTAAAATGTTCGAATCATTGTACTTGACCTTAGTTCAAAACCTATCTTTAAGGAACAGAATTCATTAAGAAAAAGAGCTCTATCTTTAATATTTTAGTTGTAGGAAGATGCCGAAAAGAGTTGAATTTGCGTAGTTTTTGAAAAATCAGGGTTTTTAACGACATTAGACCTGCGCCATTTTCTTAAACGTCCTCCACACTACCCAACAATAAAATTTAATCTAAAAAGATGAAGCCATTTTTTGAAAATTTCATAAATATCACGAAGGCTTTATGTACAGCACCTCCAAAAATTAAATTTTCGATTTAAATTCAACGGCCGATTCAATTTTCGATTTAAATTCAACATCAACCAAAGCAATTGGGGAACATCAATTTTGAAGAAAATCGAGTGAACTGTTTAGCCTTTAACGTTGGTCGCAGGTGAACGTTTTGCCGTCAATCGATTTTTCGGTATCAAGGACCCACAAAACATGTATTCTGGCTACACCACATCTTAGAGAACTTTACGTCTAAATTTAGCAAGTGGATTTATGCACTTTTTCGCTATAAATGCCCTGACATACGAGTTTTGCCGAAAATTCGCCATTATTTCGCGCAGCAGTACATAACTTTCTAGGTACTGTGTAAGCGGTACTAGAGAGAACGTGAAAACTGCCCGTCCGCTGCGAGCGGGTGCCTGCGAAACCCGAGCCACCCCCTCGCCCCCCCTCCCCCCCACCACGGTCGCGATCTTCCGCTTCTCCGCTCGCCACCTGATTCAGCGCAAAGCGTCCCGCATCGGCCGCCGCGGCACGCCCCCTGCCCTCCCCTCCCCTCCCCTTCCCCTCCCACCCACCCCGCCGGGGCTAAGGATCCCCGGTGCGTGGGCGCGTGCGCACGCGTGCGTGGGGCGTGCGTTCGCACGTGCGTGCCCGCGCCGCTCGCCAATCACAGTGGGCTGGGAAGGGCCAAAACGCGCACACTGGGAAGAGTAGCTTGTCCGCAGTTAACAGGTTCCTGTGCGGTGCATGCCGGCAATCAGTTGAAAAACCAAAAAAGCGAAGTAATCAGTTTGCTGTAGCAAGGTGCATGCTCATTACACAATTAACTGTAATATGGCCTCAGTTCAAACTAGTATTTCCCTTTTTCATACAAGCACGTACATCTATTCTGACGTTGTAAGTTATTCATGCTTTTTTTTTCTTAGTGCGCTTACGAGGAAAGACGGATGCAACACGTCAAAAATTATTTAGTTAAAACGAGCTATGTTTGAACAGGCTTTGGTTGTTTGTATAACAATGAATTCCATAATAATACAAAATGAAGTCTCAGTGGAATCTGAAATGTATTTAACAAGCTATCCCAAATTACCTATAATTAATTAATAACTATATTTTATGATCCAAAAAATATATAAATAATTTAACGCTATTTTCACTGTTAATGGTTAAGATGTATTATTTATCCAAAACTGTTGTTGATGTTTTGTTGTTTTTTTTAAAATAAAAAAAATTAAATATAAATTCTTGTAGTTATTTGAAATTTCTAGAGTTGTTTATCAATAAATAATTGTTTAAAAATGCGTTTCGGAACAGCATGATTTTCATAACAATACAAAATGAAGCCTCAGTAAAATGTGAAATGTATTTTACTAGCTATACCAAATTACCTATAATTAATGAATGGCAATGTTTCATGATTTAAAAATGTTATAAACAATCTAACACTATTTTCAGTGTTAATGATTAAGAAGTAGTATTTATCCAAAACCGTTAATGTCAAGATGTTTTTAATTTCTTTTAAAAAATAAAAATTTGTAAATGTGTATTATTGTAGTGATTTGAAATTTTTAGAGTCGTTTCTGAATAAACAATTGTTTAAAAGTGCGTTTGAGCGCAGGCGGTGCAATTGGGGCCGCTTCAGAGCGGAGTGCGCCGCGCGGCGCGAGGGCTCTCCAATCGCCGGATGCGGCGCCCGCATGACGCCGCGAGGCCCACGGCTCACTTGGCCGCTTCCGCTCGCGCTGCTTCCCTCGAATCTCTGCCGACGCCCCTTCTCTGCGCGCCTGCCTCTGCTTTCGGGCACTAAACTCAACAACATTTTAGTATTTCGGTTTCTTCCACCACGAGTTGCAACTACAGCCTTGGGATACACCCTGCTTATAGTTGTTTTTCGAAACTCCGCCGCCTATCAGAGATTTCTTGAATCACTGTGATGAGTCTTACGAGGTGGTTAGCCGATTCCTCGCCCATGTGAATGGAAATAACGATGGGATAGGAAAGAAAGGATGAATGGTGATCTGTGGCTCGTATTTTAAGGGGCTGCTTTGGTATTCGACTGAAAGTTATCAGAAAAAAAAATCAGGAACCATTCCCTAGTGCATGTGGCCACCAAATGCGATCCTGCCTGTCGAAGCTGCAGTACTGTTGTAATTGACAAACATTAGGCATAAAGTCACATTACACAGGGACATGATAAATTAAATTTTCATAAATTCCATTGAACTATTTATAAATTATTATTATATCGTAATGAAAGTTTCGTTTTATCAATAATTTCAAACCATCACAGAGTATGTTTGCAGGATAATGGAAAAAATAGTTCTGTTATTGATGGGTAGAAACTGACAAAATATAGGAAAAGGTCCAACTTCCAATTCTGATATTCGTTGTTCTTGACGCCATATTTGTTACGAGCTCTGTTTCTAAGCTTTGACGTTTAAACTGGAGCTATATATTTACGACAGCTCAAGGCCTTTTATATTACTGGTTTTTATTTTACATATAAGAGTACAAATTTACATAATGTCTGCCTGAACTTATCAATTACTCATGGCTATTTAGGGTTTAAAGAATGCAGAAAAAACCATAAGCACTTTCTTTACATTATTTACAACCTCTAACACACAATTACATTTTCCTCCTAGCCACCATTAGCGACAATGGCCAAAATGCGAACATCAAATTAATGTTTCAAGTGCGAGGTTTACTCCATGTCCGACCATAGGCTTGTAGTACGAAGCTTCTACTTAAACTTATTCATCTCGTATGTAACAACACATTGTTTATTATTTATGGCCGCTTAATGATTGTTTAAAATATAATAATAAAGATTACCATTTATCTTTCTCTCCTATCGCGTAGGCCACTGGACTCTGTTTCCGAATGCAATAAGACCGTCATCTCTGGCCATGTTCGTAACGCAGTGACGGCCGAAGGGTTGCGAATTAGGAGGGGCAGCATACATGTCCAAACTATCACATACATATTACCCCTTAACAATACTTCCTAGACGAGGGAAGCTTTGGCATGTAGAGCACAGCCGACTTCCACGTACCGGCGTTTTAATCCTCGACTAAATCAATTTGTACCGTGAAAACGGAAGATACAATTGTACTCATGCAAAAATAGGAGATTTAAAAAAATCCAGCAAAAAAATAGTAATTTATGAAATTAGATGAAAAGGCCGGTATTCGTAGCTTAGTTAATACCAGCGGGCTCTGCCGAAGGAAACCCTAATACGAGAACGCTGCCCAAACCCAACTCCCAGTAGCCCCACTGTTCCTCAAGCTTCCATTGCCTCGCATGCACCAGCTACTGACGGACTCCTGAAAGGCCACGATGCGACCCATTCCAAAAACATTTATCTTTCGCTTACGCGGGTAAAACTAAATGTGTTCTAAAAAAAATTGCGCTGGTGGTGTGCACAAATTAAACGAGTCGAATACCTAATTAACGAGTCGAATTAACAAATTAAACAAGTTTAATACCTAATGCAACTTTTCCCGAGATTTGTTTTTCTGGAAAGGACACCGCCCTTGAGTCCTTAACCCTTCAACTCTGTTTTTCAAATCCTTACATGGACTCTGTCTGGAGTCTTTTTGACCCCAAATGTTTTTCACAACGATTTACAAGTATTTGATGCAAGAATAGTATTTGGAATTATAAATTGATAAAACGGTTCGATTTATTTGCTTTATTTACTATATTGTACTGAATAACAAAGAATAATCTTATTTCCAGAAAAAAAACATTCTAGCATATTCTCATCACGATACATAGGTGTCTATCTTACCACCATGCGAATTTTAAAACAGGGCTACCAAATTGTAATAGACAAATACACCAAATTATCACTCAGGAACCGCAACATCACGGAAAAAAGAATAGTTGCAGTACACCAGATCCATGATACTGCAACAAAGGAACTTGTTACAGTATCATGGGTCTCGTACACTGCAACTGTCTTCTTCGTGTAATGCTGCAAAACGGAAATGGACACGTTTTTAGAATTTTTCTTGTAATTTAGATGTCAAGTGTGGCATTTTTGACTCCAACATTATATCCAAAAAGATACAAACCTTGAAAACTGAAAATATTGCAACAATGTAAAAGTAGACGTAAATAGCGCATCTAAAGGGAGAAGGTTTTTTAATGAATGAATGAATATATATATTTCATTCTAGCTTGGCCATTGGCCCTTTGCAGCCGCATAAAAGAAGAAGTTCATGTGAATAGTTGTCTGAATGTTGTGAAACATTACTTGTCCTTGTGGTCAAAAGAGACCCCAAAGAGAAGACCTAAAGGCTAAGGAGCAGCCGCCGTCGGTCCAGGCGCAGTGCGGAAAGCGAGAGCGGTCGCGATCTCCTCGCATTATGCAGATCTGCGATTGGGGCCTCCGCCGCCGCCCGTGACACACCTCGCCGGCTGGCGAAGACGGCATTCCTACCCCCCCCCCCTGCGCCACGGCGGCGCGGGCGGAAATCACCAGACTCTCCCCACGCGCGCCTTCAAAGCCAGGCTTACCACTTTGGGGAATTTTATCCCCGAAATGGTGATTTTTTTTTCGTTGTGGGGAAAGAATGGGGAACATAAATGGACGTGTTTGGGGATTTTTTTTGAGAAATTGTATTCATCCGGAGTTGAGAGAATAATATTTCTATCTCAATTATTATGAATAAAAAAGAAACAATAGACGTTACTCTCATTTTATGTATAAAAATTAGAAAAAAACGGACGGCATAGAGAGAGAAATCCATGGGAAAAACGAAGATATAGGGCTCCAAGCAGCTCAAAGGAGGATGTTTGGTTGATTTGAATTATTTTAGTTTTAAGGCGACAGCCAATGGAAGCCAAGTCTTATGCGTTATCTGTATCTACACAAATTTGGAAGTTTGCAAAAAATATGGGCAATTTGGAGATTTTGTGTGTGTGTGTGTGTGTATGTGTGTCAAAGTTGGGGAAGTTTATTTCATTGAAGAGGCTACTTGCAGAAGTTCCGTGTTAGTGGTGGGGAAAGAGCTCACAACACCTCTGGCAACCCTGTTCAGACCTCCGTTCAAACGACCGTCAAACATTCAACTACTAATTTTTTTAAGCGTTTGGTAGCATTTTGCATTTTTAGTAATAGCGAAAATCCACCATATCTATTCATCGTATTCGATAATGCGAAAATAAACGTGAAAACCTCCTCAATGCTTCATTTTGTAATTACAAAAGTTCAGAAAAACAGCCAAACGCAGGGAATTCAAAATATTCATGTAGCCTTAAAAGAGTAATTTAACTGTTTGCTACCAACAATTTTTAATAATATACTTCTCGCATAACCTTCTCCAGCGTCCGTTCTTTCTCGACACGACTCTAGAGAATTCCCACTCGAAATATTTTAGTTCAACCCTTGTGAGTTGATACCCTTGAATGACTCTCTTGGCCGGGAGGAACTTTCTTCAGTTGTAAACTCATTGTCATCACTCTCGTTTTCTTCTGATGTGGAAGTTCCTTTTTCGTTTTAATTTAAACTGTTCAACTCGCGAAAGTTTCGGCCCTACTTGGACATTCATAAGGACTACACATCAAGGACAAAATAACCATTTAAAAATCCCATTACTACGCATTCTATATCATATTTCAATTGTATAAACAAACACGTTATTGATAGTACTCACAATTTACATACTTCGTTTCACAACACCAAATCACCTAAACATTGGGTGTTGCATCCTATATATTTTTCTTCATTATTGTGTGTTTAATCATGCTCTTATTTCATTGACTAAAATTGACCAATATTAATAAAATATATTTGACAATGATCCATTGTAAACGTTAATACAATTAATATGTGTCGTATTTCACTAAGTTATGCTAAATCTATTAACTCAATTGCGCCTATGTACTTTTACTCTGAGTTTCTTAATTATTCAGTTTAGTAGTCTGATTACTAATCTGCGCCCACAAAACAAAAAAGGATGTAGCAGTCTTAACATGGAGAAAACAGTCATGTGTTTAAGAGAGAAACCCGTCAGCACATATGCTGTCCCAGGGTTCAATTTATTCGGTGCTAAATTTAAGTTTCGAGAAAACAAGTGTTATTATTCGACCATTTTACTGAAAGATAACGTGAAAAATGTTTGTGTCATCACTATTTTATTTTATGCTGGTTAATTTGTGAAAAAAAAGGTCCAGATATTTTTTCCTTGAGTCAGTTCATATTATTTCTTCATGTCGAAGAGTTAAACAAAGATGATCTTCATAACATGGACCATTTTCGTGATTAATAACTGTGACGGGAGGTTTTGAAGCGAGTAGCAAAGCCACTTGAAGCTTTCCTAGCTGTTTAGCTAGCAAACCTTGAAGTAGCTTTGCAGTTACTTTAAATACACTAAGTATTGAGAGTGCTTACAAATCTATTTCTAGATGAATATTGAGGTCCGGCCGGCTACCTCTTTCAGCGGAGGCATCGCCGGCTGCGTGTGCTCTCCTTATTAAACGTACTCGGTGAAGACTTCATTCACCGTCAGATGCCGCGACCTTCGAGTTCCGCTGAACGGGCTTCTCCTCAGAGGCACCCGCGCCGCCCTTCATTAGAGGCGAAAAGCGCTGTAGAGCAGAACGGAGAGGATCGCCCCCACAATGCACCTCTTCCACGCGGCCTTCGCGCCCCAAAGCGCCCGGCGGAGCGTGAGGGCGGGGCCTCGCCCTCGCCCTCGCCCACGCCCACGCCCGCTCCCGGCGCGCGCCCACGGCCGGCTCCCGAACTACCCCCTGCCCTTTGTTCGCCCCCCCCCTCCGTTGACCACCAGCCACAGTCCCTACCCACAGCTGTTTTTTCTTCCTCGCTACCGCTACTGCCGCTGAGAGAAAATAATGTAATGCTGCGCGAAAAAACAGCGCATTTTTGGCAGAAAATACTCTCTATTAGAGACCCAAGATAACGAAGAAGTGCATAAATCCAGATGCTAAATTTAGAAGGAAAAAATCCTCTAATACATGGTGTAGCCAGAATCCATGTTTGTGGCTCCTTGATACCGAAATATTGATTCACGGCGAAATGTATGTCTGTCCGACCGACTGTCTGTCTCTCTGAGAACAACGCTGGCGGCTAAACTGTTCAGCCGATTTTCTCTTAAATTGATATTCAGCATTTAATCTGGCTGGTGTCGTGGCCCCTTGAATTTGAAACCGATATTTTAATTTTGGGTGTACTTTACATGCAACACCTGAATAGTTTTCCAAATTTTAAAACAAATGGCTCCATTGTTTTTTTTTTATTAAATTTTGTTGTTGGATAGTGTGAATAACGTTTAAGTGGTACAGGTCTCACGTTCGTTGAAAACCTTGAGTTTTTGAAAATTTCAAAAGGTCAAAATTTTTTCAGTCTTCCTACAAATAAAATATTAAAGATAGAGGCTTTTCCCCTTACTAAAAACTGTTCCTTAAGGATAGATTTTGAAATAAAGTAGTGTATAATTTTTAAACAATTAAGTGCTTTTCGCGAAATTTTGCTTCAAAATACGGGCGAGTAAGTACCTGCTGTTTTAGCACCACTCGTTTTTTACCCGTAAAGGTGGTTACTACCACCTTGTGGGCTTATACCGACTGCATCCCATGGACAACTTTTCCTAAGCTGTTTTCCTACCACTCCAAAACGTCACAGCCCCACTGCATCCCGGTAGGTTTCCTCCTTAAGATTGATTTCTTACGTTTACTGTGAGATGCTTAGTATTACATTGATCGATTGTAATTTATCCAATTCTGTTTTCAAGAAACATTTGCATACCTTTTAGAGCACTGCCAACGTTGAGAACCACCGCTTAAAGATCGGTGGAATCAAAACTTGAAACCTGTCTGAAGCATCTTGTTCCATTGCAGACTTAACATATATAATTCCGAAGACTCTCTTAGGTTTACTTGTATTTGAGGTTTTCTCTGGACTGGTGCGAGAACATCTAATTGCATTACTTACGAATAGGAACATATCAAAATTGTTTACTCCGTCCTATATATTGGATGAATGAAAGGGGATGCAGTCGGGCTCTGCCTTCTCAGGTAATGCAATGTGAAAGGAAATAGGACAACTGATCGCGGGATGCAGTCGGACGATTCCTCATCAAACAGCGCGCGGTGTCATTATTTTTTACCTGTGAAGGCGAGAGATTATTTTTTCAAAGGGACATTTACAGTTTACTACTGTGGAGCTTTAGTAGTTAGAGGGAGATCTTCAACATGCTGGCTAAAACTACTTAGTTCTAGCTAGTGAACTGTGCAAACAGCTACAAAACAAACCAGAAAATGAGCAAACGTAAACTAATCGAGGAATTAAATGAACTGGAATTAATTTTTTTTCAATTGCACTTCGACCTGTAGAATTCTATTTTCTCCCTTTTTTCTTTTGTGCTTTCTCTTTTTTCTATTCTCCTCTTTTTTTAACAGTGTACGATGTACCTACATCAAACACGAAATACACATGAAGAATGTCAAACCTTGTTGTAGTTGAAAATAAATCAAATCATACCCCGAAAATATTCGAGAGAATAATGGGAGTATTATAATAATATTCGTTCTACTCGTGATGCTGATAATGCTGAAAGAATGATCTGAAAATCTACAAAACACTTCCTATTCGTTTCTGCATAATTTATTTTCAAGGTACAGTAATGTGCATTGTCATCCTACGTGAACGAGAATTTCTCCCTATAAAGTTTCTTTCTCTCTCTCGCACACACATTCACACACTCATATCACACATACATACCCATACACTCAGTCAATCACATACCCGCATATACACACTTATTCACTTTTTCGAGTCAAAAGTCTTTTGAGTCAAGAGACACGAGAAAGCCTTTCAATAGCTGCACTATCCATCTTGCGTGGTTTTCCAGCAAAGACAACGTCCCATGAAACGCTTTGAGAACCGAACTAAAGACCGGGAATCGTTGGTCCGAGCGCATCCCGTCAAATCCGCACTGCGCTGCGTGATGGCCAGGCGGGCGCGGCGCTCCGCGCTGGGCACTGGGTGGTGGGCGCGGGGCGGGCGGCAACCGTAGCCGCCACGATTGCTCTATTAGAGGAACCGGATTGGGCCCGGGGAAGCGGCGGACCCGGGCGGGGGGGCAGCGGGGGGACGCGGGGGGCGGATTGCGCGGCCCTCCCAGCACGGACCCCGTGCGCCGCCGCCGCCGATTGAAGACGTCGCTAAACCCATTGCTCTTTCCCCTCTCCTTCAGCAGCGGTACCCAAGCGTGTTGATAGTGGGTGGGGAGCAACGCGAGGCGAAAATGGTGGTTGTGTATTGTTGGCACCCGTGTAGCCGACCTATTGCTGGCACCCTTGTATCCGACCGGGATCACGCATATTTATGAAATGGCTGATTCCGGCTCATCCAGAATTGTGGGGCTCTCCAGAATGATTTTGTGAAGTTTAGTAAGGCGTGTAGTAGATTTCGTTGGAAGATTTTAATTGGAATGTGAAGGGTATGGTTTACCCGTGGCACGAATTAGGAAGACAGGATTTTGTATTGTCAAGCAAGATATGCTTTTTGAGATAGCGCGTCTGTACTTGTGGGTAGTATTCATTATGATGTATTTGATTTCTTTGTGTGAAATAGCGTACAAATGACAACAGGTCTTTATTCAGCGTGGATTCTTTCTAGAAAATTTCGTATGGAAATCAAAGCATGCCGACTTTCAAACTTACGTCCAATTATTGTGGTTTCGTAAAATTTCTTCCACGGGTAAACAAACGTATCCACAAATTTCGCTCCCAGCTGCTTCTGCCGCGAAACCATGTTTAGTGAGGGCCCTGCTCGCAGCGCGTGTTTCTTCGGATAAACATTTCCGGGTTACGAAAATGCTCCCAGATTGCTTGGTCGAGTGTATTGCTTCGCGATGGCACCGCCCCCCATTACCCTCGCTGTTCAATTACCCACCTGTCGCCAGACCCATTCTCCCACCCACCCCTCCCCTTCCCGCCGTCCACACAGACGCAGTCACTGCTGCATCGCGATGCTTTCACCATCACCGCCCAACCCTATCGTCACCTCGAATGCCGGCTCGCTCCTGTCCCCGCCTGCTTCTGCGATCACCTCGAATCTGTAGCGCCTGATTGCCTGGTCTCCCTGTTCCTAAACTGGTTGCCACCGGCGGACCCGCCAGCACCCCGCCGACCACCAAGCCACCGGCCCCACACGCCTCCGCCCACACCACTTCGCCTACCTCCTCCTCGCCCCACACCGCCTTCTCCACAATGCCTCCTCCCACAATTGCTCCTCCACAATGCCTCCTCCACAACGCTTCCTCCAACAATGCCTCCGCCACAACGCTTTCCTCTCACACCCCTCCCCAAAAACCACCGCCTTCCCTCCCAACACCACCTCCTCCCACTCCCCTCCTCACCGCCCCACCGTGTCCTTCCCACACCGCCCCCTTCCACGTTCGTGAACTTGACCGCGACCCCCCCAGCAACCACCAAGTTGCCAACCCGCGCCACTGCCTCCACGCTTGCCGCCACCGCCGCCCCCACCCGCACCTCCGCGCCACCTGCGGGCGTCGGCCCCGCGCCGCCGGTTAATATATGTCATAAGCAGCGCGGCGGGGCGCGCGTGGCGGCGCGGCTGCGGTGGGGGCGGCAGCGCGCGGGTGCGGCGGGGCCCGCTGCGCCCGCTCCCCGGCCGCAGCGGGCGCGCAGCATAGCGGCCCCGTCCGTGGCGGCGGCGGTGGCGGCGGCGGCGGCGCCGGGCGCGGGCGCGGAGAGGGGGCGCGGGCGCCGCGTGGTGAGGGTCGCGCGCGAGGGAGGGGGAGGCAATGGCGGGCCAATACGGGCGAGCCCATTTTGCATTGTTTAGTTGAGTTGTAAACTCGGCTGTTCAACCGAGCGGCCGCGCGGGACCCCGCGGCGCCGCCAGCGGCGCACGGAGCACGCAGCCAGCAGTGCGCGTGCAGTGGATGCGTGTGTGTGTGTCTGTGTCGCGAGTCGCGTGCGTCGGGGACGCGACCAGCGCTCGAGGGAGGAGGAGGAGGAGAAGAAGAAACAACAGTGGTGGGAGGCGAGAGGGAAGGGCAGCGGGAGGGAGCGCCCCGCACCCGCCGTCGCCGCCGCCGGGCCGCGGCCCGTGCAACTTGGAGGCCCTCCTAATCCGCCTGGAACCCGAACTGATTTCGCCCACGCACCACACGCGCCCGACGGCCAGCGTCCGCGCACGTGTCGGCTCCGAATGTCTCTATCGGCGGGCGCCTGCGCGCGCCCGCCCGCCCGCCCGGGCCACCGCCGCCGACGCCTGTCGACGCACTCGCTCCGCTAAGCGCCGCCCCCCGCCACGTGTTTGTGGGTTGTGTGTGTTTTGTGCGCGATGCCCGAGAAAGAGCCGGTCGGCGTTCTACAAGCGCCGGGCGCCCTGTGCGGCAGGCCTCCGCTGCAGTTCCGTCCCGCGCTTTCGCGGCGCTTCCACGCGCCGCTGCCGTGACCAGCGCACCCACGAGGCCGCTACGTGTGGGACCGGCGTCGGGGCGCGTTCGGCCACCGGCGCCCCCGGCCGGCGCCTTCCACCCGCCGGCCGCCGCCGCGGCCGCCGCCGCCGCCGCGGCCGCCGCCGCCGCCGCAGCCGCCGCCGCATCCCACGGGTGAGTGATCGCTCTGCTACTTGCATGCGCCTTTTGGCCTTTGGGGGTGACATGTCCACTCTCAGATCCCTGCATGACCACTTAAAAAAAGGTTAACATCGGTCCGATGTAGCGGATTATTCGTAGTGATCAACAGTTAGGTTAGGTTGCGTCAGGAGAAACTGATATCAACAATTATGCTACGAAAGATCGAGATGTAAATTCAGTATTATAGATTTCATCAAGCAAATTATCCAACCTGACGCCAGTATGTTTACCAAATTCTGAACACTGTAAATACACTCTATAAATGATAAAATTCAGTATTGTATTTTATTAAAAATCAAACTTTCAAATGCATTTGGCTGCTATGCTATATTTTGCCAGCTGTTTCCGAAATGTGTTATAGGGAGGTGCATGTAAATAGCACCGGCCCAGTACGATCCATTGCTAAGCTTTTGGAAGTAAATAAAAGACCCTCTGATTAACTACATTCAATAAATTATAGCTATGACATGTCGTTCAATATGCCGTGCAATCAGGAATTGTAGAAATATCATGAAATGTAAAATTTCTCAACAAAAGTATAGCGAATAACGGGAATTGTTTCTTTCTTCGTTGTATGTTGTCGATAAACACTTGTTTATATTGGTAGTTATTTTGTCTGGGACTTATTAGTAAAATAGGCTGACATTTGAAGCGACGTTTTGTAGTAGGTCCTCCCAAGACGTTTAAATTATTTGTTGTGCTAAACAGCTTTTTGCAAAACAAGAAAAAACGTCGTCGAATTGAACCACACAATGTATGTATCCAGAAATTGAATTTTCTTGCCAAGACCTCTGTCAAAGAAACCAAAGAATATTATTGAAGACTGAATCTGAGGATATTAAAACATTTCACTTGTGAATTTACGTATCGTGCTTCTTAAACATTTGACATTTTACAGAAAGCCTTGTAATAGGGGGAGCAGAGGGGTCGTAGCTCCCCTGACAATTTTGAAAGAAGTCCCGGAGCCTTTTGTAATAAAACATGTTATTGCCGTAAATATTTTAAATCTCTGATAAAAATAAAGAATAGAATGTATTGATACATTTTAAGCTTCACAGTGAAGACAAATGCATGCGCATGTTATTCTACCGATGTACTGCTACTTGTTTGAGAAAGTGTTATTCCTAAAGGATATATATTTTGAAACATTCCGGTGTTTTACTTGGTTGCAAAAATCGATACTTTTTGTGTTGTAGTTATTAAAGTTTTGAATCTACCCTTCAAAAATTTAAACTCGGAAAATCTCACAGAAACCACTAAAAACTCGTCAAAAAATCTTAGCCGGTTGAAAACTAATACAACGCTGAAGAGCATACGAAACTATCTGAAAAAACGCCTCCATGTCAGACCATTCCTTCTAAAACCACATTAAAATGTATTTCAAAAATTCAAATGCCTGTGAATGTATGAGTGCTACAGTGTTTGAGTTCTCTGTAACTAAATTTATTACCTTTTAAAGTTAATTCCGTCGGGTCAGTACTAACTTGTAGAGAATATACGAAGTACAATAGGACCTCTGTACTGAGAACATCCTTTGTTAAATCCTCAAATGGCGTTCATTCTTCATTTTCAAAAAATCTCTCCTTAAAATCATGACTTTTTAAAGGAAATAGACCAGAGCCACTATTTTAAATTCGGTCGTATTGTCGTGTCGTACATTTATGTGTTGACCATATTTCGGTTATTTTTTCTTTGCGTGTTTACTTCGAGTTATGCCATGAACTTCGTGCTCTTCACATGCTGTTTGATATGACAGATGATTCGTTTTCATTTCCCTCACCTGTGTTGTTGTATTTATTACAATAGTTCACTTTATACTCCGAAGAAATTACTTAGAATACATATGATCCTCTCGAATAGTATGACGTGCGTGACATTGTTTATAGTTTTAATAAAGGTTGTTAATGTTGATTTTTAAGAGTTTTAGGATGAATGCCAATCTTGAAATCCTCATTACAAATTTTTGGTGGAATGCATAAACTCACAATAGTGTACTTGAACTTGGAAGACAAAATGTGAACAAACACGAAATATCCATCGGTTATTAAGCGTGCCGAGTTACAAAAGTGCTTTTACAAATTTTACAATCCATTTTCCTATCTTATGCAGTCTTTTAATGTTGTGCATTGGATGTGTTTCATGCCATGTTTATTTAGTTATTTTTTTGTTTTTAGAATTTAAATTTTAATAATTGAGCTTTTCAATTAAGATGCCTCAGTGATATTCATAAACAAACCGTTTCGCAGCACAACAATATTACTAGCATATATTTTTGATATCTTGTAAAAGTTCACGATTTATGAAGAATTACAGTTGTTTTCCCTGTTTTTATGAAAATGAGTTGTATAAAATGACCTTCTGCAATTTATGTATACAGCAGTTTCCACCTCATAACCACCTCACTTTGCGTTCTGTCGCATTTCTAAGTGAGCCCATTTTGCGATTCCTACCAGTGTTTGTCACCTTATTTTTGTCGTGAAAGTATTCCAAGAAATCACTACAATGTATTGTACTCAAATATTTCGTTCGTACATTTCCCCTTTTCTTGTGTGTTTGTCTTGTCGTAGCTATTATAGTTGTGTACTTGGGAATGGGTAGTTTTCTGATGATATTTCTTAGAAAGAAAAATATAAATTTGCTGAGAAAAGCACTTCTAGTAGAATTGTAAATCATAAATTGATATTTAGCTGAAATGATTTTAAAACTAAAAGTTATGTAATTGCGGAATACATTGCAAATGAATAGAATACTGTATGAATGTGCAGTACAAAAGAATAATGTATGAAAAATATAATAATAATAAGAATAATAATAATAATAATCGTAATAATAATATAATATTATGAATGAATGTTATGTATGAAACCTGTAATGTAATGGACTCCCAAGACAATTTTTTTAAATAACTCCCGAACCGAACTGACTATCACGCATTTGTAAATTTAGTCATCTCAAGATGACGTGAAATAAATTTTCTTTATATTAGTCTCAATATGGAAGCAACGGTATACGAAAACATTTCAATCTGTGCTTGTTTTCTCGTTGTTAGTAACTCTTTCAAATGCATTGAATCAAATGCCTTGAAGCAAATGCATCAAATGCCTTGCACACGTGTAGAGTAGTGATCATCCAGTACGAGTAAATATATTTAAAAATATTTAACCACTTGAAGGGAAGATCAATAATCAATAAACTCAGTAGTTTGGTTTCAGCTATTCTTTCATATAACTATTAATCGTGATCTCTGTCTGAGGTACAACTGTTCAATGATTTAATTCACGATGCCAGGGACATACCCGCCAATGAATCACATCGCTCTGCTTCCGAATTGAAGATATTTACGATATTATTCAAGATATTATATTTATGATATCTATTCATTTTCAGTATGATGAGAAAAGTAAATTACATTTTTCTTAGTGCTTGATTATATTTGAATAATAATTTTGTAGCAGTTTTGGTTGTATATTGAAATACCTTTCGGAGTCAACCCAGTTTTGAAAACACAGGAATGCTCTTAAAGTTTGTAAACGCTTTTAATTTAAAATTCTCCCTACTCACCCGATTCAATCTACTTTTATGTGAAAAGCGATTTTTTGACAGGAACACATCTTTATTGGAGAGAAAGGAATATTTTCCTATGAAACACTTGTCTTTCTTTCCTTCTCTGGAATCAGCCTTATTGCTTTGTAACTGCAATGTGAGGAGTATGTTTAGCATGTCATTTATAATATATAAATATTATTTCCCCTTACCTCGATTAGAACGGCAATGATCGACGAGAATGTTAACTTCAGTGTGTGCATAACCGTTGAAATTCAACAACTTAATACATTTAACCCGAGCTTCCACGCAAATCGTCTAGAGCATGCGTTCTCAATCTTTTTTCGTCCACGGCTCCCCTGGCCTAAACGAAACTTCCCGTGGCTCCCCTAGTAACAATTCTTACTGTAATTATTAAAATGGTATAAACACATCTTGCTAATTATTTCACTTTGATATTTATATTTTAGTTAATCAAAGGTCGTTGCAAAAGAAAATTTCACTACTCTGCCATTGCTCTCTGCGTACTCCGAATCCCCGTTGCCCGCGCTCGGCTCGACTCGTCTTGTGCCGTCTGGCTGATATTGGAAACATATTTGGCATCCGTTCCTCCCCCATTCTACTGATATGCCAATACCACTTTATCTGTTAGTATTCAACGTGATAGTCTTTCCTGGCGTCTCTTTCTCTTGTTTCTTCACTGGCTGAATTCTTCTTGAAACGGATGTTCAGTTCCGTGTTCATGTCCACGCTTGTTATATTTCTCAGTCCGTTTTTTCGTCATATTTTCAAAATCTTCTTCGCAGTTCTTCATGATTTTAAACATATATATTGTAATGTGTGATATCGAAGTAGACGGCATAGGTTACGCCGCTTAGGCGAGACGTACAGTACAGATCCTTTTCAAGTAGTCTTCCTGAGTATGTTACATTATAAGGATATTATGATAAAAGAAAATTGAAATGTTGAACCTTGTTTCATGATGAACCATGGTTGTTTTTAATTTGTTGCAAACGTTTTGCCAAATCCATCGTCGGCTGAATATTGAAAATGAGCATCACTGACCGAACTCGCGTTTGGGGGTCTTGTTCGTTGGATTGAGTCGTGGCGCGTTCCGTAACGGCGGTTTGTAATACATCCGCAAGGAGCGCTTCAGAAAATACCTTTTTTAGAGAGAGATCGTTGAAGAAATTAAAATAAACATTTTTCAATTATGAATTTGAAAAGAAATTTGTGATAATAATTAGGCTGTATATAATTTTTATCTAGAATGTGTACATTTTAATTTATTAAGAGTGTAAAAAAATTTGTAAACGAAGAAAATAAAAAGAAACGTTAATTTTTCCTTTCTTTTGTGGGTTCTACATTTTATACTAGACAGTAATAATACTATTAATTCGAATTTTAAAATTTGGGCCTTTTAATTTTTTTTAAACGTCCAAATATTCGTGACGTTTTAACGGTATTAAAAATAAAATCAACAAACAGTAGAACCTTCTTAATCCGAACTCCGCAAATCCGAAATTTCGGATAATCCAAACAAAATTCGTAATGGATGAAAAATAAACAAAATAAATAAAATTCTTTTTTCTAGTGTGAAAAAAGGATTTTCGTAATCACTGTAGAACTGAACAAGTAATTGTTGAAACACAAGTTGTCGAAATGAAACGTTTATTACTCTGTTAACTACGGTGTATATCACTTGTTTATGTAGAAGTAATTTTCACTTACCAAATCGGCAAACTTCTTTTTCCATAAGGAACTGAATCTGCTTGATGCGATGCAATAATGTGATGATGCGATAGCTGCGGTACGTTACGTTGTAATTTTCTCACATCGCACGCTACATTACAGTATCTGGTAATCCCATCGATGCATTTGAATCTGTATGGTACATTTTGACTTCTGGGCTGCCCGGGTGACGCCGCGTTGTTGGCTGAGAGGCCGGCGTTTCGCCGGTCATGTCGCAGGCTTCCTCAGGGAAGTGACTACACCCGGACAGCCAAGAAATCATGAACGTGATCTTGGCTGTCCGGATGACGCCGCGTCGAAGGCTGTGCTGCCGACGTTTCGACCATCTTGTCGAGGTCTTCCTCAGGGCTGGTATACCCGGACAGCCCAGATCATGCACATGACTCTAACCGCGGGAGCCTACGACTTCAAGAAGTCATGAACTCGAGTCGCGGAAACTTACGTGTATACGGTACATTTTTTCCGGATAATCCGAACATTTCCGAATCCCAACAGATCACACACCCCAAATATTTCATATTAGTGGAGTTCTACAGTATTTGCGATTATTTTTATTTCATTTTATTTTGTATTTCTATTTTTTTTTTAATTCCGAACATTTTCAATACTCCGTGGAGGCGCTCTTGCACATCGGACGGTGGCGCGGCGCGGCCCAAACCAGCGCCCGTCTTCGCGGTGTCCGCACCACGGGCGCGGCGCGGCGTCGCCGCACTTTATCGCGCTGTAAATCCGGCTGCGTCGTAAAGTCGCGTGGTGTTTGCCTTGCGCCAGTTATGACCCGCGACCCGCGCGCCGCACCGCGGGAACAAATCTCCCCGGGTTACGCCGCCGCCGCCGCCGGGCGTCGAAATGGCGATTGCCTCGTTCGAGTGTGATGGAGGGATACTGCCGCGACCCCCAGTCACATGTCGGTTGTTTTTATGTTAGGAGAGTCAACGTTTATAATTTAAAAATTGTAAATTTAATAGTAGATTATACGTTTAGTGTTTATTACGTAGTTGAAAATATATTGGTGTCCTGAAAAATTCCGTGGTTGCTAGAAGTGGAAGAAATAATCGATGTTTGTTGATGGATCTTTTGATTTCGATGAACTGGATGAGAATTACAGTGTGCGGAAGGTTCCGTAATATTTCATTTATAACTTGTAAAAAGTTAATAAAATTTGTCAGTTATGTGTTTTTGGATGCCAGGAGCAAGCTCCAGTAGTTAAGCTCAAAATTTCTTCCATCGTCGACTACGTCGATTGAGGAACTCGGTCGCCTTTTGCTAGAGGATCATCGGATATTTTATTATTCTCTTTTGATTTTGATGCAGAAACTTCTTCGTTTCATTTGTTCGCCTTGGTGAATGTTACATTTCAAGTCTCTACCCTAAGTTATCACTTAATACTTTTATGATAATATTTTCGGTCGATTTTACTAATGTTATGCATGCAAATTTTTGGTTATTGTCGCCGTGGAAGTGATTTACCACGGTCGTGTATTAGAGGGAATTTCATTCGCATTTAGCAGGAAGATTATTGCATTTCAAGTCTCTCCTAAAATTAATATTTTGTCATTTTTTGTCTATTTTAGAAAATAGTGCGCAAGAATAACTTCATTTATCTGACCTAAGAACGAAACGTGGGGGTATTTAACATTTAAAACATTACACATTAAATAAGCGCAAGAACATGGTTTGAGTAAATGATGAAGTGAATAGTTTTTCTTATATATTTGCCGCCATCTGTGAAAATGAGGACTTCATCTAAAGAAATTTTTGGAGAGACTCATTCGTCTCTAGCCGGAGGACATTGCACATTTGTACTATGCGCCAGGTAACATTCCAAATAATTGCTCCCATCTAGAAAATGCAGGTTACTCGAATTGACGTTCTTCAGAGTGGTAATGAATCGTGTAATTTTTACTGTTTGACTTAATATTGAATTAATAATGTACTTGGTTAACCCAATAATGACTACCAATATTTAGAATTGCAATAGAATTAGGCGTATGGAGCGCTTTCTCCGAGGATTTCATGAATTTATTGTAGTTAAATTATTACAGTTCAATTATCCCTTGGATCAAAGATATACGGAGACATTACTCTTAATGTATTTTGAATTCAATTATAAGAAATGTTAACTGAGTCTCTTTCTACATTTCGTAATTTGTTTTATCACATTATTACTTACAAGCAGATTTTTGTGAGTGGAAACTGACGAGCTCCTTCGGAAAATTAGTTATGTTATTTTTTACCTTACCTTAATCTGAAGTTTTGCTTTGAATTTTCAAATATTGCGTAGAAACCAAATGAAACGAATTAAGCGTATTAAATAATTACATAAACTGTAGATGGATTATTGTGTCTTTCATTCAGAATATTCAGTTTGATTTGTCTGCTGCGAATTCCGTTATGTCCGCCTTTCTTTATAATAAAATTTTGTTTCTTAAATATATTCGTTCCGTTATATCTGTTTGGCGATATGACATTAAATAATTTAATTTCCTTAGATTATCTGTTTTTTTCTTAAATTGCTTGTGATTGCAATTTTAGCGGTCATTTATTATTTTGCTTGCTGCCTTTAACTCAAAAAAATTGTGACTTACAGCAAAGAAATATATAAATAAAGAACGAAAGTATTTTTCAGTATTTTTCAAGTTCGAAATGTGTAATTAGCAACCATTGGAGCACAATTTGTAGATCATTTCTAACGCAAATTCAGTAAGTTAGATGTTTTGTTAGATGTAATTATATGCATCATACCAAGTATTTACATATTCTAACTTTTAAACTAATTTCATTTTTTTAAAAAGATTGAATAATGTGAAGCCTCCATCCTTTGAAATATCAGACAAAAACAAACGCATGAAATGGATTTAGTTTTACAATTATAATATATTCGTTTAACTATATAATTGCAGGGAATTCAAAATACAAGATCTCTATATCAATTGAGAGTTTAACTCTTTACACTTTTGTGCAAGGTTTAATTTCCTTGATATCCTTTATTCACTAATTTTATAACAATCTGTGTATAAGAAACTTGAATGAACTCGCGCAAAAGCTACTTCGCAGAGCCTCTCAATGCTATACTGTAAGTAAAGTTATAGGTTTCAAAATTTTATTTGAAACGAGAGATCAAATAATGTGTACCCTAAATTCGTTGAAATGTCAGACACAAAATAAAAATAAAAAAGTATGAAATCGATACTCTACTACATAAATATATTCAAAATCCTGAATAGACGTGTGCAAACGCTACTTTGGAAAGCCGTGGCGCCCTCTCCTTGACATGCGTACGTAAAGTTAAAGCTTTTGCAGTGGTATTTAAAACAAGAGATCAAATAATGTTTATTCTCTATTCTTTGAAATGTCAGACACAAATATAAGCGCATTACATTGGTTTAATATTTTATTTAACAATCAAGGTTTCAAAATTTCGAACCCGTGCAACCCTGCTTTGGAGATCTTTAGCGCCCTCTTGTTGTAGCGCGAGCCCCGAAGTGCGAGGCGCAGACAAACGTAAGATACAAAATAAATAAAAGCGTGTAAGCGATAGGTTTTTTTTTTTAATATTCAAAATCCTGAATAGATTCTTGCAAACGCTACTTTGGAAAACCGTGGCGCCTTCTCATTAGCATGCGATAGGAAAAGTCTTATTTAAAACAAGAGATCAAATAATGTATATCCTCCATTCTTTGAAACGTCAGACACAAACATAAGCTAATTACATTGATTTAATATTTTATTTAAAAAAATCAAACTTTCGAAATTTCGAATCGCCCCGTGCAACGCTTTGGAGAGCCGTGGCGCCTGCGTACTTCGACCCGCGAAGTGCGAGGCGCGGCGCGGCGCGGCGCGGCGCGGCGCCGTCGCCTCGGGACAAAAAGGCCGCCAGGCGGCGCCTGTTCGCAGCGCACATGCTCCTGGGGCCTCGCCACTCGGAGCGCAGGGCCTTTTTGCAGGCAGTCTATGACCACGCGCGCCAAGAGAGCGTCTGTCAGCGGCGCCGCAATGGAAACCAAGCGATTTCACATGTTTTGCCTGGTGGTAGGGGAGCGGATGAAGGCGTTGCTTTGGAGAGGCGTTGGCTCGTACGTGTATACGAAGAACTGTGAATCTGTCTCTACCAGCTTCGGATAAAGATGGAGTCGGTTTAGTTTCGGTTAACAGACAGGTTTCGCACATGAATGGGTGAAAACCAGAACGGTATAAGTGTTTCGTTATATATCGTGTAACGGTATAGGTGCTTTGTTTCATCATTAAACCACGGCCTTTGAATTGTTCATTAAAACCACGAAAATAAATTGCAACCGACATGAAGACTAAAATTAACATGTTTTTCTCGGAATTTATTAAAATTATCTTATACCGTTCTGGTTTTCACCCATTCATATGTATATATCTCTCCCAGCCGGGGTACGATTCAGAAAAGTGTACTCCGCAGGTACTAAGAATACACCAAGACATTTAAAACAGTTCGATTGTGATGCGTGCAAAAAGAAACGAAACTTTGAAAGCTAGAGGAATACTTTAGACTGGACATCACGACCCATTGTTATATTAGGTAGCATTTTTATTTTGATGAAAAAATCTTGTAAATCAACAATTATCTTCACTAGCTTATAATATGTCGATCGGTCAGTTCTGATTATATTGCTCATTATTATATTTATTGACTGATTACTTGTAAATTTCTGTATTAAAGTAAGCCAAAATTATTTTAAAGAGTGGAAGAATGATTAAAGTGGTCACGTATGCATTCTGTTTCGAAATTAAATGATCTGAGTATATTTTTATCCCCCAAAATCAGAATTAAAATGGAGGAAATAATCCATTAATTCTTCCTTTACCCTTCTATTTCGAAAATTAATGCATAATTGTACTCTTAGTCGAAGGTTGATTTTAATTTTTTATAACAGGAGTAAATGAGTCTACTTTAACTTTCTGAGCTGTAAATGGTAGGGAACGTGAACAGTGCATGCGGACTGATTGTAATATACTTTAAGCGACATCACCAGCTGCACACACCAATTTTACAATGTTTTTATGAATATGAATATAGTCTTTCATTGTCGGGATTGGTAATTTTGTAAGAACTAAAAACTGAAATTCAGTTTTACCGTGAAACATTAATAAGTAGATTAATGAACGATAAACTCTCCTGAACACTACAGAGGCCCGTCGGAGCGTGTGTGGATCGACCAGCAACATGCAGTTTGGGTTATTATTTGGTTAAAAGTTGGTATATTACGAGTTTAATTGAAAGCAAGATGCAACTGGACGAGAAGCACTTCGATTTTCGATGATCCGTGAGCTGCCTGTTTAGGTTCGACGTACCATCACATTGAACCTCTTATAAAGAATATAATTTTGATATTCTCACATGCCTTTCGACATGATTTGTATCATTTCTTTACTATTTTGAGTGAAGATATCGGAATAAACTAAATAACCCGCCTAAAACCATCTCTAACCTCATTGAACTGACACTTCCGAGGCATTATCCGCAGGTGCCCATGAGGCTGGAAGAATTTGATTCGATTTATTTTGCCAATGAATAGTAAAAGCTGTGTGACGCATAGGGCAGAAGAAAAATCTGCGCACGTTTTCTTGAACTCTGGATCCACTTCTCCACCTCTCAACCCTAAATAGTTGAGTGATGAGGACAGTTACGAACAAAGCAAGGTTATTAATATTTGAAAGTACATCATTTTCGCTTCCGAGTTATAGAAAATTATTTGCATTGGTAAACGAAGTACAGGATTGAGTTGTTAGTATTTATCAGAAAATAGTAACCAATACCGCCAGCTCTAGTCTTACCACTAATAAAAAGAGAGCTCAACTGAGCGTGCGCGTAGTGAAGCTACATTTATGTTTAGAAGCAAAACCTGGGGCCGCCCTTTCATTCGCTCGAAGTATCAGGGAAATTGGACAAAAACCTGATGGGTGTCATCGACCGAAGAGCTGAAGTATATTTTGCGGAGAAATACATTTCGCGGAGAAATACACTCCGCGGAGAAATACACTTCGCGGACAAATACACTTCGCGGAGAAATACACTCCGCGGAGAAAAAGACTTCGCGGAGCGATGCGGTTTGCGGGTTCCTTAACTGTCTTCCATCCCCATAATATCCGTCTGCCGGCCGCAACGTGTGCGTCTGGGGGCCGGTCAACGCGGCGTGTTTGCGCGTCTCGCTGGCCGGTGGCGGCCTCTCCTCCGGAGGAACAGCGGGCTCCGGCGTAAACACGGACGTCCTCGTCTTGTAGCTGAAACAAAATTCAGTGTGGTACTACTGTACGACCAGAATAAGAAACGTAGACTAATGAAAGGAAGTGTTCAAATTAATTGTGTGAGGCTTGTGAAATGGTATTGGGGAAGAGGAAAAATTAGCCCACACTGAAATAGTTTTACTAGTGCGTGAAATAGTAATTCATTTTTAAATTTAACATGGATAACCTTACTGAAGCACGTCTGAACATACTTTTTAACTTCATTAGCATTTCAGAAGTGTCTCGCCCATTCGATGAATTTATCTAGTTTGCTCCATTGGTGAACAGCATACGTATTTTATTCTGAACGTGCAATACTTTTTACAAACTGTTTTTTGGCTTTGTATTGTGTAAAGATGTATATTGAGATAATGAAGAACAGTGGATTATCGGTTGTTACGCCGACATCGACTTTGAAATCATCATAAAAAGCAGAAAATCACTCATCAGAACACACGGTCTCAAGTATTTATTGAGGTGGTAGTTGGCGTTGCGTCAGCTATTAAGCTGCCTACGCCTGAACACGAACCTTGGATCTACCAGTCTTCGAAAGTACTGCTGCAATTTCGTACTTTGCAGAAGGAATATTTTTTTGTCCGCAGTTTTCCCTAATCGGACCACAGTGCTTCGCTGTCGTGGCGGACTGTCTTTTGACGCGACTCGACAACGAGTGCGTGCTACACGTATACACACCGAAGTCCGTCCCAACACGGCTGTAACATGCAACCGAACGCGTGGCTTGTGAAACTACGTAATTTTATCAGCACGGTTCTTTCCGAAAACTTTGAAGTTCACATAGTTCTGCTTTTATCTCTAATTCCCAGAACGCTGTATAAAAAAGTGATTCCCTCTTCGATTGATATCAGTTCAAACAGGCAGGTATCAAATCTCGTAAAAAGGTTTGTAGGTTGTCGTTGAGATGTTGTGGATCCAATGCGATTCACACCGTGGAGTAGTGGTAGAGGGAGTAACTAAACAAAGAACAATGACATTTTCTTAATGTTAAAAATACTTCTATTTGATGAATGATTTGATGAATCGCAATAAAACAAAAACCTTTGATTTTTGTTTGGTAGTATTTACGTTGAGTATATAAATAATGAATATTGTGTTATTTCTGCAATTGACACCATGAGTTGAAGTATTTATTCTGGTATGTTGATTACTTCGGATGTGTTAGTTAAAGCTATTTCTATAAAACTCCCTCAGATTTGTTTTCTCTTGCTTAGTTTTGTGATATCAGGCATCCCTAACGATTTTCAGGATTTAAAATATTTCAGAATTGCAATATGGATCAGAATTCAGCAAACAAATATGACAGTAAACTTGAATTTTCATCCAAAGTATATGTCATCTGATAAAAAGTGAAGGGTGAAGGGACAAGTT
This sequence comes from Gryllus bimaculatus, assembly GCA_017312745.1. Classification (NCBI taxonomy): domain Eukaryota; kingdom Metazoa; phylum Arthropoda; class Insecta; order Orthoptera; family Gryllidae; genus Gryllus; species Gryllus bimaculatus. Next base: position 3,198,945 of record BOPP01000141.1, read on the forward strand.
TAACTTTGGTTAAAATGGTGTGGTTTAAATGGTGTCGTTGAACCAAGATTCTAACTCGTCTGGATGGGGGCAGCCGATAGGTCTTCGCGCGGTAACGCGGGGGCGTACTCGCAGAGGGCTTTGGCCGTCGAGAGAGAAATCTTGGGACAAATGGAGACCTTGGGTTGTTGTGTCTCCCCAGCGGCGACGGGGCTTTCACGGACGCTTGTGACGGAGTTACGGGACTTGTAGGTGCCATCCATCACCCGCACAATACGGCGCTTCGGTCACTCCCGAGGGAGGGGCTGCAACGGCTCGAAACAAAGCGGCCGGGCCCTCGCAAACGCGCAGCGCGTGGCGGTCGATGCACTTGGAGGTGTTCCAGACGCGCGTTTGTGGAAATCCGAGTTAGAACATCGCTTTTAGGTTAAGTCGACTCTGGCTGATTCGTAGTACTCGGTACTTGCGAATGTTGCTCCTGTGAACGTTTTTAAATTTTTTCCCTAGAAACCGCATGTTTAATTCGAATTTTGAAAAATTACAATGAGATAATTTGATGGCAGATTTTATGGCTCTAAGAATTGTAAAAAAAGGACCCTCCTTGAATCCAAGAGATTTTGGATTTCATATTGAACACACTGTTCCAAGAATGCAGCGTATCATGTCTCCTAATCAATGCAAGACATAAAGTTACCGACGGAAGAACAAAAAATGTTTTAAACAAGAAAAGTAGAGCTTATATTACTTTTGCAGACACGATGTAAAAGATGGGGTTTCTTACATTTCTTCCGGAGGAAGACGCACATGAACTTACAAAGTAAGAAGGGGGCTTTCAATTAAGTGTGAAGGCGCAGTAAAATGTGCGGGGAACAGTGTAGGTATAACGATAGGTATTATAAAATTATTTTTAATTGACTTTTTCGGAAAACGTAAATGTTGGTTAATTTATAATTTTAATTATTCAAATATTTTCGAGTTTATACGTTGGAGATAAAATGAAAATGAAGCCAGTGTGAGAACAAGTGCAATAAGGTAGGACTCGAGTATTCCCGCAAATGTATTTCTCGTTCGCTTTTCCCCGGCGTCAAGTTCTCTGCTTTTAGATCTTCTCGTACGTCTCAGTTGGCAGGAGGTGACGTATATACGACGTTACCTGCCCTAAGAAAGCTTCAAGAAAAGGTGTGGTAAGGAAAGACTGCCCGTTTTGGCGCCGACAAAGCTTGCCTGTTGTCTGCTGCGTATTTTTAGGGAGGCGTGCTTCAAACGTTGCTTCAAACGTCACTAAGACCTTGGCTGTGTTCTTTGGGAGACGAAAATCAAACTGCCTGGAGGATAAATATACCAAGAAAATCCTGAGTGGCTGAGCGTTTTTTGTATTCGCATTTTTCTAGAAGTATGATGTGATGTGTTCAGTATAAATGTTGGATTTACTTCTTTGAAATACTGTCCCTTCAGAAACTTATTTCGATATTTCTGAGGCAATGACTATGTTTAATGTGCAGTTTCGAAGTAAAAAATGTATGTCCATTTTATGTGGTGTGTAAATTAATGTATGTTATTACACATTTGATTAATTTTGTCATGGCATATATGATGGTATTTTTCATAATGTAAAAATTACCAATGGATGATTGAATAAACATCGAGATCTCTTTCATTTCAATTTCATTTTCTTTTTCATTAAGTAGGTTTCAACGCAATTGAAGCTTTCTTTCGAATTGATGCTAACGAATTCATTTCATAATTTATATTCTTGCTTCTGTCTGCCAAAATCAAGACTCGTTCATTTAACGTTTCTCAAACACTTGTGTAGGAATTTCATTCGGAATCCAACGCTTACTTCACGTACGAACGCTAACGAATCGTTAATTGTCGAGAAGCCCGCTGAGAACAAACATCACCCGCTCCCCGTGTGTCACACCTTCTCCACGGCCTCTGCGTAGCTGACGCATCGCGCTCCATACAGCTTACGACTTATTCCACTCACGTCGGGCCCGCATAAGCATTCAGTGCGTCATAAATATGCAAATTTCTGAAATGCTGCGATAGATGGTCGTTTAACGTACTTAACTTGCCGTATCCGTAATAAGACCGTAGGCGTCGCTGAGGTACAGGTTTGCGTCGGGTGGAATAACCGGCGAGAGTTTTGTAAACAAATCAGGATGACGGCGCGTCGCCTCGCTGCGCTGTCTGAAGCCCACGAGCAAGCGTCGCGCTTGTTTACGCAGAGGCTCGTCAATGTGGCCGAATGGAAACGTCACACAGATGGATATCAGGCGCATACGTGTGTAATAAGGAAGTTTCTTATGCGACAAATCTGTTGTCAAATCGTATTGAGTACGTAGCAACACTGTTCATAACATCATGTTCCTCCGAACAATACCAGGTGCCGGAACAGTGCCCTATCAAACGGGCCATTGACTGCACGCGATCTTTCTTTCCTCTTTTTTGTCCTATCCTCACCTCTTACTTACTTACTTACACACACACACACACACACACACACACACTTACATCCACTACACTATAACACATTCCGGGAGACCGGTCGGAACGTTACAGCTTGTCCCAGCTGAGGCGGTGCTACGCTTGTGGGAGATACCTGGTTAGGGAAAACGCAGCTTACTCACGTGCCGGATCTCACCATCCAGTGGGAGAAGAATACCGCCACATCCCGCAAAAACATGCTCTACACTTAAGGGACTAACGACCTTATCAGTTTATGCGCCTAGAATCACCAATCAATCAATCAATCATAAGATCATTCTGTACACACCCGTAAAAAATGCAATTGAATGCACGTGCAAAATGTTTCACATGTATTAATATACAACAAGCATGAAACTGGAGCTGTTATTACGTATGATGTTTTAAATACAAGCTTACTTGAAAACTATAGTTTCGAACGTGTCTTCGCCTCATATTGCCTACATTGAAAATACCTACCTTTATCACATTTTACCCCTAAATATCTCAATTTAGTGAAGAGAAATCTAATGAATGATCAGGATCGTAATAGGGGCATAAAAAATACTTCGAGTTTAAAAAAGGAAATATACTAAAATTACTTTTCCATTTTAGGATAGGCATTGAAATAAGTTTCTTTCAAATGTACGTATAGGTTGCTCGAAATAAACATCATTAAAAATGATTTTTTCAGTTTATTTTGAGTAACGTTTGAAAATAAAAGTCGGGATCAATAGTAAATGTTTTTTCTTTTATTTTCTACGTTGCTGCGTCATTTCGCCTTTCGTTATAAACATCTCGTTGAACTAATACTGATACTGTCAGAAATTCACAGACAAAAGAAAACATCGGTTTGATGCGACTGTATAGCATTTAGAGTAGTTCCATAACTTTAAACCTCTTTTTGCGTTTCCGATTACGAGTACTCCGGAATTCCATTTTTACTTATCATACATTGAACCCAGCCTCGCCCAGCCAAAGACCATCTTCGATCCTCTGGCGGCATTCCCTCCACGTGACGAATCCTTCCCTGACCTACGGTCACAGCGACCGCCTTTATGTAACAGCGACAGCGGCAACAGCATCGCCAACCGCGCAGATAGGCGGAGCCTAGACGGCGAGCGGACGTCATCCAGTTCCCATCGATCTCCACGAACAGTGTTGCCAGACCCCCCCCCCCCATATGAGGAAACATACTGCTCGTAAGGAATGCTGTATGTGTTGCTGAACGAAGAATTGAAAAAAGCATTGCTCTGGAGGAGTAATAGTAAGCTGAAAATGACGGTGCAGTTTTCTGGAAAATTATATCGAAAAATTAGTCAGTTTATTAATACATATTGGTATAACTTTCCAGTTTTAGAATGTACGATATTTGTTTAGAACAGAAGTATTTTCCTCTTTTCTATTGGTGTTTCATGTGTTCAGGAAATTATTAATTGATCCATTTGAGAATGAGTAAAGATACTACAAACAAAAATCATTATATGTGAGCCGTCAAATAGAGGCTATTATTTTGGTTCTGGGCATTATTTTACTACTATTTTCAAGCATATTCCGTTTAAAAATATTTGGTGGCAGTCTGAAATGCCCTGGAAAATGCCGACCAACCTTCTTCTTCATGAATATATATTTTATCGACATCGATAACCTAATGGTGATGTTTCGATGTTTTGCGAAACTATAAGCCGCGCACTGTCCGCGTCGTCGCCTCGCTGCGTAGGGAAACTGCCGTGATGAAGAGATCTCGTGTCGACTGCCGCGCCCTCTGTTTTTGCGACGGAGAAACGAGGCTAATTATCTGGGTGCGGTCTCGCCGGCGCCCTCAAGGCGGCGGCGGCGGCGTCGGCGGCGGCGGCGGCGGCGGCGGCGCGCTGGCGGCGGGGCGGGGGGCGGCGGCGCGGGGCGGCGGCGGCTGGCGGCGGCGGTGGCGGCGGTTGCAGAGGAGAAGAAGGTACGCGATTGAGATATGTGCATTGGAGAATGAAGTGGCTGCCTGTTGTCTGTGGAGGCGTGGAGATTTTTCTGGCGCACTACAATGTCAGCAATTGCAATGGGGAATCCAGACTGTGAATAGTATTTGAGAAAGTCGCGATGAATCGCGTATTGCGGTGATTAACTTTGCAGAGCGTAAAATGTGTTATCTTATTCTTCAGCTGTTTTGCGACTTAGCGATTGCAAAAAGTCTTCTCGACCTTGTGTGATACCGTAATCCACAATTAACGTTTAATCACATAATTGCGAACATCAGTAAATTGCCTTTGGAGACTTAATGAATAAAAAAATAACCTATACAGAATTTCGTAATGTAGATTTCCAGGCTTAAATTATGGAAAAACTACTAAGTTGGAAGAGAAACTAGAGATTTTAAAATCATTATCGCCGTTTACCTTCTACATTATTTATTTAATTTTTTTTTATTTTGCAATTACTAAATTTCCCTTTACATATTAAATATAACTCATCACCGCCACAATGCTCAGATTATACGCCAATCTGCAAAATATCACGAAGTTTGGCAGACGTTCCATTAAAAAGGTAATATTTTAATCCAGCACATTCTTTCATTGTAGGCCATTACAATACTTTCGATTCTGGCTTTAGAAAAAAGAAATAACTCTCTCTGAATTGCTATAAAAGTATTTATAATTATTAAAAATAATATTTCAGTTTTTATTTCGATTGAGGTAAAAATCTAAAATGTAAATTTATGGAGATTTGCTAATTAAAAAGGATGTCTTTATATCAAATTACATTGATGATGTTTTGAACAAGCAGAAGAAGTAAAACGTACTTTCTCTTACGTCATCATATACAGGGAGCCTACATCCACTGGCGATGTTCTCCAGAAATGGAGTTACGCCGTAATGTGGCGACGTTAGAAGCAAGCACAGTTGATTTCTTGGTTCGCGGAAAATCACTTCGAGCGGCGTGGTCTCTGCTTCTTGCCTTCAGGGCGGGGGCCAAGGCGGAACGGCGAAGACGAATGCGAGCGTGGAAGTTGAAAATGGATTGTGGACAATGGAGGTGGGGGAGGGGCGAAGACGGAGGCGATGCGGAGATGATATGAAGGCGGGGACCGAGGTGATGTGGGAAATGAGGTGGGGAGGGGCGAAGCGAAGACGATGCGAGGGTGGAAGCGTGGATAGTAAGAGTGAAGGCGGAGGCAAAGGGCGGAGGAGTAAATTGAAGGTGAGGAGGGGCGAAGACCGAGACGAAGGCGTGAAGTGGAAGTGAAGAGATGGGCCTGAATGGCGATGAGGAGAATGCGGTGGGGGAGGGGTTCGTTATGGGAGGAACATGGTGGTGGGTGAGGACGGAAGAGGGAGCGGAGCGCCAGAAGGCCGGAGAGCGACTAGACGTGTGGGGTGTGAAGAGTGAGAAAAATAGATAAAAAGCAGAGACGGCAAGCGCGAGTATGTTGCGTAGGCGAGTGGGCGGGGCGGGCGAGAAGACGGGAAGCGACGTCGGCGCCGCGGCGCGGCGGGCGAACGGAGGCGGGGGGGGGCGGCGAGGCGCGGTCCGCGCAAACAGACGGCACGCGCCCGCCGCCGCCGACAGTGCCGCCAATATTGACTCCGCCAACAGGCGCTGCTTTGACTTGTGGACTCGCAGGCGCGGGGACCGCGCGAGGCGCTGTGTTGACTCGGCGCGGAGCGAGGGAGCGGAAGGCGGTAGGGGAGGCGCAGGCGGAGGCGGGCGTGTTTGCCGGCACGCGCCGCCGGCGCACCGACTGACGCGCACGAGAAGTTGCGAGTGCCGCCGACGTTCGGCTGCAAGCGCGCGCGGCGGGGGAAAGGAGAACTATTTTTAGCTCGAGTTTAGCATAAACAGCGCTCTACGAGAATCAACACATCACCGCCCCCCGTTTGATTTATCAACTGTCAAATTGCATGTATTTGGCATTTGAGACACGGATTAATGCGTAACAGTTAGTCCTGGGTCTTGAACTCGGGATAAGGGAGAAATGCGGTGAGCACGTCGCTTTCCCATTATCTTTCTTTGGCCTGCCCACGCTTTCTTTTGTCACACAGCTATTGAAACAATTTGTATTACGAAGCTACAGCTTTATTTTTGCTCCGACCGGGAAACAAAACTGGGCCCGCCTCATAGAAAAATAGCAGGAGCTCAACTATTTTCTTTCATTTCTATTAATTTGCAATGAATATTGTGAAAAGGTGTAATCAGATAGTTCCAACAATGACCCCGCGCACGAGCGTGCAGACAAAGCGCACACGACGTCCAAAGATATCCATTTGGAATATAATGGGTTAATATCCTAAGACCGTACACAAAACCAAAAAACGGGTTCATTAATTATTATTATTATTATTATTATTATTATTATATTAAAATAGTCCACTTAAGTAATGGAGAAACAAATTTTAATATTTATCAAAAGTGGAAGTTGATTTGGAGCGAAGCAGAGTATTAAGAACTAATATAAAATGTTGTTTAATAATTATCTCTCGGAGCTTCGTATCTACCGGCAGCTAGAAAGACGTACTGAGACGACTGCATTATACATTCGTCCTTCAGCCTAGCGCTCACTCGTCCCCAAACGGGCTCTGGAGAGACCGGAAGAAATTCAATTGTTCCTGTCTGCTCTATATAATTATTGTTTAATACGATTGTTTCTTCAAAATAGTAACAGCCTGTTATAAAGTTATGGGATTCAAATTTCTAATGGTTACATTAATATAATTGAAGTCAGATGTTTGTTAGTTCCAAACGATCTCTTGCAATACGAAGCTATAAATATTGATAGGACAGGTTTCAATCAAAATGAATACGCAAAGTATCTGAATTATTCAGTGTGATTGCTGGAAGAGTTTGATGGGCTCTGTATTACTTTTCTAAATTAAGGTATTATGGGTTCCTGCCTTGATTGTTTATTCAGTCAATAATGTATCGCAACATTACCTACTTATTTAATCTCTTTCAGTTACTTATTTATATTCCGTAACAATAGGTCAACAATTTACACTGTCTTATACTATTTCAGAATTTGAATAAATCACTTAATTTATGTGTGTAACTTTCTTTAGTTTGTTACAAAAAACGTAAGGATTTAGTTTCGGAACGATAAATACAACGAAATTTAACCGTCTGGTTTCGAAGAAAGGAAAATGGGAAAAATAATATTGTGATACAAATTAGTATTTTTACAGGCGTTCGTCTGAAAAAACGGTACAAATGCTCCAATTTTACATCATGTAATTGGAAATGAGGAAATAATTTGAAACTTCGCAATGAAATCACTTCGATCATCTGGTGTAATTATTGTATTTCATTTATTTTGTTATAGAATTATACTTCGGGTACGTTGAAGATGTGAATTGCTACAATCACGAAAGTAGTGTTATTTGTGGAAAGCTAACGACAAACCCCCACTCTAGCATCATGACCCCCAAAATAACCGCACCCGAAGACCGTCATGTTACATGCTCAACCACGCCAGTTTCTTTGGAACACAGCTCGTATCTTCTGCGTTGCTTCTGTAAAATCACACCCTCTTGCCTTTTGGCCTCTCTGGCGCTAGCTCTCTGGTACAACTTTCCCTCCACCACCCTTTTAGCCCCTCCCGCGCGAAGATGGGCCCTGGGCAATAAAAATGCATTCACAGCCCTCTGGGGCGACCGCTTTTCATTCTTATCCTCGCCCCGACCGTCCCGGCACACCGCCGAAAAGAAGCCGACGGCCACTGAGGTCCCACCCGGTTTCCTGGAATTTTCTCGAATCGAGACGGTAAAGCAGGGAATGCTTTCAAGGGTGTTAATCAATTTTATGCAGATGCCTTTTTGCATGCATCTAAAAATGCCTGCTACATTCGAAAATGCTTTTTGATCTTTTTTATGGAACGAAAAAATCTAATTAGCACGATGCCCCTTCCTTAATGAAAGGTATTCGGTAAATCAATTGAGGAACTTGTATCCTGAAATATCAAATAAATTGAAATATGGTCTAACCCTCAAATTTCATCTTCAAAAAAAGCGTTTGTAGTGAAAATGAAGGTGAACGAAAACAGAGAAAATCATTTTTCTCAAAACAATTTTCGGTTGTGATCAATTCTCAATAAGTCGAAATATTAGATTCTTTTTTTTTCATCGATCTTCATATTCGAGATAAGGACTTTCCACTATTTCAAACTTTCCCAATAAAATTCATGAAGTAATTATCCTAAGAAGAATAGATTATTTAGTTGTGTGCAATTTATTCGAAACTGCTTCGGGAAACCACACCACGAAAAATTCCTGGAAACCCCCTTGGGGGAAACCCTATTAGTGCTGCACTGCCTGGGGGTGCGGTAGCTGAGCACATGGCCTACTGGGAAACGCTCGCGTGGTTAGAAGCGGGCCAGGCGGTGCTTGTCCAGGCGGCCGGCTCGCCACCCCAACCCATCTCCAGATCCCGCCTCCGCCCCCCGCTCCCCGACCCGGCCGCCCCTGGGCCTCAGCCGGTGCGCGCGTATCCTGCGCTCCGCTCCGCCTGTTCCCGTGCGAGTTTGTTGCCACATGCAGCAGCGGCCCGCCAGGGGTTGAGGGGTGCGGCGGCAGGGGGTTGGGGGTGGAGATGCCGGGCCTCGTCCCACGCTGACTTTCTACTCGGTCCTCCCAGGGGGACACCCGGTTCCTTCCCGCCGTTGGGGGCACAAAGTCCGTCGCCAGATACTTGGCCTATTTTCTCGAGTTTCCTCTGTCCCTTGCATTTCTTTTACCGCCCTTTTCCTTCCCAAACACTTGACTCGTTTCCGTGAAAAGTACTGAGTCCGACCCAGAGTTAAAACTTTTCAGGCTCTTCTCTTTTTTTGTTTAGTTTATTTATGTTCTGGATGAGATTACAAAGTTCAGTTAATGTCAAATTTACATTTGCTATTCTGGCTTACAATCTAACTTCATCTATTTTACTACTAACGCTAACCTACATCTGACGAGGGGATTCACAGAGCACCTCAATTGATTTATTCTATATTGCTCAATATGTCCAAGAATGCATGTAACGGATATCTGCAGGCTCTTCTCCATGGTTATAGATTGCTTCTTCCGTTAAGGGTTTCTTAGCATTAAATACTCTGCTGAGTAGACTACTCGTTTCTCCGAGTACAATTTAAAATAAATGCGTCTTTAAAATAGGACACCTTACTTGTCCAATTTTACTTTCATGCCGTACCTTTCTTCCAGTACTAATCTGTCTCTGTCGCACAATATCCTTCTAGCAGGCGATGTAATGTACGGTGTTGGTGGTGTACGATGCTGTATGTCTACTGGACAAGAGCGCATCGAATTGGGGCTGGAGATGCACCGCCTCGTCGCTCCTCACGTGCCACTCTGACTTCCAACGGCAGCTTCCTTCCAGTGAAACCCTCCTAGTCTGCTGTTTTAGCACGCAGACGCCGTCGCGAGATTCTTGGCCTATTTTCCTTCTGCCTCTTCTTTTTCTCTCTATAGTATTTCGAAGCGATTTGCGCGTATTTCGAACGTTGCCAATTTCCTTAATGTTTCATCAGCTGCTTCTCTAAGTTTGTGTTTTTTTTCTTCACTTTGAATTTATATTTTTTTTTGTGAAAAGCTGTTCTTCTGAGTCTGAGTAGTTTTTGAAAGAAACTACGCGTATTCGCTATTCCTGCTCTGTTTAGTTCTAAAATTGCATAATTTATGTCGTCCTAGGATAAGGTCGGTGGAAGAAAGTCGCAGTGTTAATGGTTAACTCCTCAATATTTTCTCTTGAAATTTCTTTTCTTTATAAATATGTATTTTTGTTTCTCTCAGTATTTCTCAACTTACTATATATTTCCTTACCCTCACTCTTTAAAGCTCTTGGGTCCGTTCCCTAAAATTTTACCAGCTTCTTCATTGTTACTGACCTTTTTCCTCTCTTTTTGAAATTCCTCTCCTCTGTAACTGTTTATTCATTTGCCTGTTTGTGTTTTGACGCTTGCTCTTTTCTTACTCATTTTCCATTGCATCTTCATGTACAAGTACAGGTCTTATGATATTTCATATTTTCTTTCTCTACTGTTTTCTTGCATATTTTCCATTTTTCACGAACTCTTTTCGTAATGGCTGGCTTCAGCCCATTCCGTTTCGGTATCTTCTAAAATCTTCTGTCGTCGCTGCTATTATAGTTTTTTTGTGTTATCGTTCTAAGCCTTTTAAACACATTTTATTTTCCAAAATTTTCCTGAGACACTTCTCTACATTCTTTGGAGTTCAGTGGTATTTTTGATGCAGAGAAGACTCCTAATTGGGGGTATTCAGGTGAAATACACAGTCCAACTGATGTAATTCGTAATTATTCATAAAGGATTCTTAATTATGTGAGAATGCGTGGAATGTGAACGCATTCTTCTGTGTCATATAAATTGATGTCTTCATCAACTTTACGAAATTAGTCCCATCCTGAGGCAATATTTTTTAGAAGAACTACAAAGTAAAAAGTGACTTTTTTTTTCTTCCTCATAATGAACTCGCTTATTTCTCCGGAAGTGCATTAAATACAGATTTTTGTCTTTTCGTTAGTATCACGACTTACTATTTACACGAAAACGACTCAGTACAGCGAAAAGTGTTTCAGCAAGGCACCTTGCATCTCAGGTTCTATTGGCGAGCAAAGGTAGCACCAGAAAACAAATTAAATTATAAGGGTACTTAAGTCTTCGATTTTAAGATAAATGTGTGCGTGCACTTAAAACTAAATGAATGAATTAATTAATAAAGAAATGTTGGAAACATCAATTCATAATACACAATATATTAAGAGTAAGAATAAATATAAAATTGTGAGTACGTTGAATTAGCATTGCAATTCTACAGTAGTAATATTTGAAATAAACGTGTAATAGTTTACTGGCAATGCAGTTGCATTCAGGTCATTTTTCAGTTACAGATATACGAGTAACTTCATACTACAGTTTTTCTTTCTATGGCACTTGTAATAAATCGTAGTTACAATATACATTGTTTATTTTATATTTTGTAGGCGTGTCTTCGTTAATAAAAAAGAGAGAAAAACCGACGATTTAAAACATTATCGAGTGGTTCCCGGGAAATCGGTCTCGTGGAGCTGAAACCCCCATGAAACACCTTCCTTGGGTATGCTACAGCTTATCAACATCACATTACCCTCTATGCCTCTAAACCATTCAGTTACGACCGAAAAGGCTAGGCAGTAAGGATCGTAATAAAGTTAAGTTCCCAACCAGGCGGCGCTCGTTTGCTTGCCGTCCCGCGCTGTCGCGTCGTCCTTTGCGCCGCGCCGCCCTCTGCCGTCCCGCGTCGTCCTTTGCGTCGCGTCGTCCTCTGGCGTCCTGTGCCGCCGCGTCGCGACGCGCCGTCCTCTTCCGTCCCGCGCCGTCCTCTTCCGTCCCGCGCCGTCCTTTGCGCCGCGCCGTCCTCCGCCGTCCTGTGCCGCCGCGTCGCGTCGCGCCGTCCTCTTCTGTCCCGCGCCGTCGCGTCATTCTTTGCGTTGCGCCGTCCTCTGCCGTCCCGGGCCGCCGCGTCGTCCTCTGCTGTCCTGTGTCATCCCGTCGTCCTTTGCGCCGCACCGTCTTCCGCCGCCTCGTCGTCCTCTGCCGTCCTGTGCCGCCGCGTCGCGTCGCGCCGTCCTCTTCCGTCCCGCGCCGTCCTTTGCACCGCGCCGTCCTCTGCCGTCCCGCGCCGTCGCGTCGTCCTTCGCGTCGCGCCGTCCTGTGTCGTCCTTTTGCGCCGGCGCACCGCGGTGTGTCGGAAAAAACCGCCCCGTCGGACTGGTTCTAACGAGAGGCGATTTTGACAGATCTCACGACCCAACTGCGCCTGGCGCGGCTGCCACCGCTGCGAACGCGACGCTGAGCGTAACGGTAACGACTCGGACCGCGTGGGAGCGGCGCGCACCGCGTTGGGATGCCTAAAACAGTGCGCCATAGCCTTGATGATGATGATGATGATGATCACAATGCTGCTGCTGATGATGATGACGATGCTGAAGATGATGATGATGGTGGTCACCAATGATGATACAAAGGTGATGGTGGTACGAGTTAATGTTGGATTGACAATTACGTGTTGGCGATAGACGGCATTGAGGATGATGAAAAATCATTTTTGTTTTTTCGTGTGAATACTGTTCAGTAGAGAAAGAAACGAATTTCAAAAACCAGTATACAAGAAAATGCTCTCACGTCAATGGTAAAGTTGTCATTGTATCGGAATTGTACTACCGGTACATTTCCATTAGAAACAGAAACACTTTAAAAAGCATAATTATCACTTAGTACGTACACATAATATCGTACTCTCCCTCTGTGCGCGTATTTTGGGCAATGGATGTGGCAATGCAACTATCGGACGACACGTTCCTTGTGACATTGATGATGCCGCTATGCTTAACAACTACCTCCACCACAATCTGCGAGCAGCACTGTTAGACTACAATTTATATGAACATTATGAATTACCACTATCACTAACACCGTCGCTTTTATCACAGCCATCGTTGCCGCATGTTCGTTTCTGTCAACACCCAGTCAGTCACACCGGCACATTAAGACGTATTCTCGTTATCTTCACATTCATTGCCATCACGTCCCCTTATCGTGCTCGCCACCGACAACGCTACGGTCACCATCAGCGTCACCTTCGTGATCAACACCACGCGAATGCCGGAGCAGCACCCAACAAATGGGCCACGGACCTATCTTTCCATCCCCTCCCTTGCCCTATCCTCCTATGCTTGTCTCAGGTTGGGAGGTGCCCCGCTGGCGGGAGATACCTGGTTGGAGAAAATCCCGCTAGCCGACGTGTATGTCGGCGCCGGATCTTATTATTCAGCGGAAGAAGATCACCGTCACATCCAGAGGAAAAGTCGTGCACTACAGTTACAGGAATAATCTCAGTAATTGACGCGCCCGGAATCACTACTTAGTCAAACAATTCACCTGCGCTATCACAGACGCCTTCACCGTCACGAACATTGCCGCTAACACCTTCGCCATCACCGTTTCCAACACCGTCCGCCACCACCACCATCACTATCGCCATCATGAACGTCACCTTCACCGGCACCTTCACCGTCACCTTCACCGTCACCTTCACCGTCACCTTCACCATCACCGTCACCACCACCGTCTCCACCACCGCCATCTCCACCACCACCGTCATCGTCACCTTCACCGTCATCTTCACCGTCACCTTCACCGTCACCTTCACCGTCACCTTCACCGTCACCTTCACCGTCACCGTCACCTTCACCGTCACCTTCACCGTTACCACCACCGTCACCACCACCGCCATCTCTACCACCACCGTCATCGTCACCGTCACCGTCACCGCCGCAATGTCCGACTCCACCGCCTCAGCTACCGCGTCCAGGGCAGCGCTTGGCCTCGGGGCGTCTGGCCGGGGATGCGTTTCGGTGTCATTGTTCTCCGGCATCGCACCGCCTCGGACGGCGACCGCGGCGCGCCGGGCTCAAACTGCGACCGCCATCGCTTTTTCCGCGCGCAGTGTGTGCGCGTCGCGTCCCATCAATGCGCCCGCAGATTCCATATGGAGTGTTAACGGTCCGCGAATGCGTTCACGATTTGCCGTAGTTGGTAGTCGGATGGCCGCGGTGAATCTCAATCTCTAGGTTTTGTTGCTCTTATGACGTCATTTTTCGTGGTTATGGTTGCGTTTGTTTCGGCTCTGGCAGGTCAAAACCCTCTCTGTGCTCACTTCGGCCTTTTGTTTGGTTTTTGGAGATACGTTTGGGGTATACGTGTGGGAGAAGTTTCGATTAAATAGATGAAGGTAATTTAATGTTTGTTTGGAGAGGAGAATTCGAAGTCCGGCCTTTGTCGTGGTGTTTTCCTGTTTGTGTTTTAAGTACACGTCCTTCAGTCTACGACTTATTTTTCTAATGAGGGGGTTGTGTGTATTCGCCGACGTTAATGGTTTCTGATATGGACGGTGCCGCTGCGTCAGAATCTTTAGTCTCAATACTTCGTCAGCAGGTAAACAGTGGCAATGATATGGTGAGGCTTTACAGTATGTGTAAAATGCATGTTGTGCTGAATTTACGCATGGGTGTCTAAACCGTTCGGAAAATGAAAGTTTCCTTTTCCGTGTTTTAGAAATGCGTGAATTGAAATGTTACATAACCTAAAACAGTCTCAAAACCATTACCCAGAATTCTTACAGTTCCACATTTCCTGAAGTATACGGTGTATTTATACGGTGGTTAACACATCTACAGCCAACGAAGTTTTGCAAGGTTCACTGCTTTTTCGTATTGTATATTGTGTAATAATTGAAAAACTCTCCTCACAGATTCTCTTGATATTCTTCACTTTTCTTGATTTACAAAGACAAATAGTCACCCTCTTTCCACGAGCGGCCATTTATCGCCAATCACATTTCATTAGTCAGTATTTCCAAACACCTACTGCTTTAAATCTATCCACCGTTTCTAGTGCACCTTTAAAATCGATCCCTGTGAGTTATTTATACTGATGCAATGATATGAAAGGTACAAACGGGTTTATGATAAAGCTGAAGAATGTTTACGTATCTGTCAGCCCGTAGTTCTCGTTTCGTTTTCGATTTGCTTACTTATTTAGGGCGGCTATACACACGCCCCTCCACCACCGTCGCTCTTAAGAATGCAATCTCGCCGACGTAAACAGTAACATCCTGCCAATGGCGAGTCATCATATTTTCCCGGGGATGGGCCCGAGGTGGTTTCGCTGCGCGCGCGGACCGCGCGCTGTCTGTACCTAATCCGTTTGTTTGTTCGTGCGATGTTTATTTTCCTCGGTTCCCACTCAAAGATCCCATTTATGCGCTGTGTGTACTCTTGACACCGAGCAGTATATATTTCCTCAGACGGCTGTCTCCAGCGCGACAGAGCGCGCACACATCGTTTGGGCGGTTCCCGGGGCGGGGCGGGGC
>BOPP01000141.1:3214503-3243787 GCA_017312745.1 Gryllus bimaculatus
CGGGGCGGGGCGTGGGCGGCAACGAAAGGAGCTGAGATAGCGGTGAAGAGGCATACTGGCCCGAAATGACGTAAGCATATCAAGAATATGGAATGAAATAAAAAGAAGGCCCAAAATTTGGACCTTAAAATGTGTGTTCCAAAGCAGACATTTGCAGCTCTTAGATATAAAATACATGGGTAATAATGAACACTAAATTAAATATACAATCTGTATAAAACAACCAAAGCTATACGTGTAGAAAAGTATCATACACCCAAACGCCATTAAAAGGAAGGGTTCGGTGAATGATGAATTGCTTGTGAAATGGCTCAAGTCAAAAATGAAAGAAAGAATAAAATTTCAAGTGCGGACATATCGGCTTTCGAACGAAACCAGAAAATTTCATATAAGTTATAAAATCCTTCACGCATTAATTATTGCTATTAATTATTTATTGTACATGTTAGTTCACGGTTTGCATCGTAGAAAATGATATACATTACTCATATTTTCGTTATTACCAATGAACATCAAGTATCAATCCCCTAAATTTGAATTAGTTATGTATAGGCGCCAATATTGCCAGAATCACATGTTGTTAATGAATATCCACAGAAAATTAAAATGTTTTGATCAATGAAATGCGCCTTCGGAAATTCCAGCATCGTGCGCGCTGCGAGCGCCGCTTCGCCCCACAGTGCGTGCGGGCGCGGGTGGCTGTGAGTGTGGGTGTGGGAGGGGAGCTGCGGGGCGGGGGTGGGGACGTCTGCCGCAAGAGCGCGTCAGCGGCACAAAACGTGAGAAATGCGCCCTCTCGTGATGAATCGGGGAATTACGGGGACGGCGAGGATAAGCTGCCCACAAAGCGTCCTCCCGTCCCCCCCCGTCCTCCCGTGAGGACGCGCCGTGGGTGTGAATCACGCGTGGCCGGAATGCCTCGCTGCGCGACGGAGCCCTCCCGATCCTCCCGCTTCCGAGTGGACGCCGTCTACCTCCCGGGCGGATTCGTAGTGTCGAAAGGAGCGTTTTAACAGGTAAACGATCCGATCACGCTTCGCTAGAGGTTATTGTACACTCAAAGCTACTGTATACGTGAAAAATTCTTCGACCGCACCAATTTAAATTAACACGTCTTAGGAGCCGTTCCAGTGGTCGAGATCGCTTAGGCAGTAGTGCCGTAGCGATCTCGAACCGAAGGATTACGTGTTCGAGTCTCGCCCCCGGGCATGGTTGTAATTGTGTTCGTCCTTTTACCCGATATCACCACCACACCACATGTTGTCTTCACAGTTACCATTGCGTTAAATGCAATAGTGGTCGCTAATAACCGAGATGTTGATGCGACCTTAAATAAAAAGATTTAAAAAAAAAAAGAAGTCTTAGGAGTTTTGAGTGTGAAGTATGATAGACATCTACTATTACTTGAAGGATTCCAGCTTCAAGCGTTTATTATTACTTGAAAGGTACCAGCGTAAAATATGTTAATCTTCAGAACCGTTTTTGTGTCGTATGGGGGGTAGTGCCTAAAACAGTAGTCTAAGGACCATGTGCCATCATTCCTACTCCATCGAGCCCACGTTCTTCTCCATATGGTTGAAGTTAAACTGTACTCCATTCCATAAACTGTGTAATTATTTCGATAGTACTGCAAGTTTTCATGGTAGGCCAAAAGTCGAACTGTCATTGTAGGCGAAACAAGATATTTCTTTGAATGCTCCATTTAGCCTTCTTTTTTTCTATCGTTGCATTCTCCTTGTAATTGATGATCAAATGTAAATTATATTTTTTTTAAGTTAGTGAACGATAATCTGTGTATTCGACTTCAAAGTATTTTTTCTTCTTCGGGGCATCTTTTTATTCTCCTCTAAATAAGGTATTCGCATCCTTTTTTTTCAGCATCGCCTGCTTCAGATTATAGTATCAATGCTGAACTCGTCTAAACAAATGCGCCGCACAAATCTGCGGCTGAGGTAAACCCGGATGACACGTAACGTCGTAATTGGCAGAGCAGTTAAAAGCGGCGTTGGCTCGATGGCCGTTTGTAGCCTGGGCGCGCGACTCCGGTTTCCATTACGTGCTATCAGGCGGCTCGCCGAGAGGGCCTTTCTTCAGGGAAGCGGCGCGTTGTAAGTCTTGTTCCTTCCTTGGTTTACACCGACCGACCGGCTACAACTCGCGACCGCTCTCCGGCAGAGGGAGAAAAGGTGCCGCCCGCCACTCCCCGCCTTCCCTCCACCCCCCGCACACAAACCACACACCCACCCACCACCCCTCACCCGCCACCGTCTGCCAGCCGCTCGACACCCGTTACCTCTGGCAGTCTTAACAATCGCCGTTCCCTGCCACCCGCTACTAGTTTCTGTTATTACTACCCTCTCAGTTGCAATCGACAATGCTTCCCGCCATCATTGCCACTTACTTTCTAATATCTATTGTCACTGCTGATCGTATACCATTTGCTATGTAACTCCTCGACAGCCTTCGCCTCCTTACATTTCCAAAGGCCTCATCTACACCCGCTTCTTCCGTCTTCATCACACACTCTAATCGCTACCACCCAGCATTACGACCACACATCAGATCACTGCACTTGCGTCACCCCATTTACGTAGATGCAGTGTTTTGCCAGATTCACTTGTCCGGTCACAGTCCTCTCTTCAGTTTTATGTGCTGCTGTGATCATTTGCTTACTTAGTATTGTAACACATCAATTATTAGATTGATAGTCTATTATTAGATTTATAATTATAATTAGTGATTTTTATAACATACACTGCAGTCTTCATCGTGTCATCTTCTGCCGGAATTATTATATCTACATCTTCTCTTTTACTATCATCGCAAATTTTCCGAATATTTGCTGATTCAGCCTCTACTCCAATCCACCCTCGCAGGTCCTCTCAAACTTTTGGACCCGCCTCTTTTAGCTGTTAGTTCTCACCTCCTGCCACCGCCGCCTCCACCTCCAACGCAATCCCCACAGCCACCGCCACCGAAATCTGCCTCCACCACTGCCACCGCCACCTCCACCGCCACCTCCACCGCCACCCTTTTGCAACCCGCTACGCAATCCCTATGACCTCCGCCACCTCCATCACCTCCACCGCCGCCGCCGCTATCACCATCACATCCTCCATGACCATCACCACCTCCACCACATCCACCATGACCACTACCTCCACCGCTACCACTACTTCCAACATCACTACCACCACCATCACTACCACCACCATCACTACTGCCACCATCACTACTGCCACCATCACTACCATCTCAATCACTATCACTACTACCACCACAACCACCATCACCATCACCTCCACCTCCACCACCACGACCACTGCCGCCGCCGCCGCCGGTGCCGCCTCTCCTTACACGGCATTGCCCATTGAAGTGGAACAGATCTGCGCGACGTGGCCGCAGCCGGGCGGCCGTGAGGCGACGCCGCCGCCAGACGCATCGCCAGAGGCCGCGACGCGAATTTTCTGGAAAAACCGGGTTTTCTCGGCGTTAGGTGTCATTTGGAAGAAGGTCTCCTTCCTGCTCGTTGCTTTGTCGGCTGCAGCTCCTCCTTGTCCTTCGGACAGACTTCGTAGATTCGTTTTTTACTCATTCGCTTTTACCGTGGAGGTTTTTTTAATTTTATTTTCGTTTCTGGTCCTATTGTCTATAAGGGATATTGAGCCTTATTTAAAATAGAATATCGTGGAAATATTGTTCATATGTCAATTGAAACGGACATTCCGAAACTCATAAACACGCATTAATTTAACTTTATCCCACATTTTAAGTGGTTATCGAGAGAAGAATAATAGTTTTAAAGTACTACTAATTTAATATTTGGAAGATACAGTTCCGTAAATCAAAACAGGGCAAGAATAAAGAATGAATTTGCCTTCTGACGATTTCGGAAACTTTATTATTTTGAATAAAGAGTTGTGAAAGTTTCAACTTCAAATTCAAATATGTGCTCTCTTGGCAGTGTAACTCCTTAATTTATATACTAGAAACGTGTGTAACAATTCTTATTCCAGATTAGATGTAAATATTCTTGATTAAACGGTTAGATTATGAATACAAGGTCGCACAAAGGGAAGTGGTCTAAGATTTCTTTACCGTTAAACATTATACACAATTTGCTTCTTTCAAATGCGCGTAGCCGGTTCGGCATAACTTACTATGGTAAATTAAAGCGATGTGTATATTATGATAGAAAAATTACATATAAATGTTAAAGAGTATGAACATCTTCATGACAATAAACCCCGACCCATCAAGTGTTGATAAAAGGAATCTCTCGCTTTATAGGGGTATTCATTTCTGCGACGAGGCGCCGATGCAGGCTCTATCTGCGTGTATCAGGTCCATCGTTGCTTTTGTAGCGTGTACAAAACGTCGCTCGGTCTCACATTATTGCGATGTATTAGCGGATGCGTAGTGGCTTGCATGCGCTAATGAAGTTGGAAGCAGTGCGTTAAAGAGCAAACGACGAACGTGCATGATCCGAGTTACTTGTCCTTAATGAACGGCCAAGAAGGAACGTGGTAGATGGACTTGTTAAGGATTGTAATGAGACGTAGTTAGGAGGGTCGGAAGTAACGAGCGTGATAGGCTGAATAGTAGTGCATCACGAGGAGAATTTCCGTTGGAAGGTGACCGACAGCAATGAAGAGGCAAGTTAACATGATCCCAAGTTTCATTAACCTTTCTGAAGGATTAAATAACGCGGTTTTTGTTTGCTTCACAATCGAGACGACATTTCCATGAATTAAAAAAAACATGTATTGAATTAACAAATACATGAATGAAGTCTAAGATCTTTAACGCATACCTGGTGTGCAAAATACTGAAACATTGATACAGTTAACTACTTCATAATTATAGTCTCAAACTCCTCATGTCAACGCGTCATCGATGGTTTCAGAATTTAGCATTCCGTATCATATCAGTAACAGATGAAACTTTGAAAATTAGAACAGTCATTTCAGTTTCCAAAGTTTATTCATATAGTCAAACGTGTTAATCCAGGGTTCAAAAAATTCAATTTCTTATCAAGTCAAACATCGACGTCTTCACAAATCATTCGTGAGAATGTACTCTGTGACGAAGAAGAAGAAGAAGAAGAAGAAGAAGAAGAAGAAGAAGAAGAAGAAGAAGGAGAAAAGGAATACATTATGACTAAGAACCTAGATATTCTAGTTATTTCATGTGATTGCAAAGAGGTTAAGAGGCGAAGTGAATAGTGACGATGAAAAGTAAAGACTGGAGCTTCTATGAAACGGCATGCAAATAAAGAGAATCAAAAGATAGAGCAGTCAGAGAGTTAGAGAATAGAGCATTCGTCATCTTGAAATTAAATGAAGTATGCGCCCTGATTCTGCCTCATGATTTTATCATTAAACCCTTTACCAAGGAACTGATTTCAGAAAACAAAATCTCCTCCAAGCCCCTTTAAGCAAAGTAGCAGACAGCAACCGAGGTAGGAGCGGAAGCATTTCGTGGGGAGAGCGAATCGCCGATGGTGATTCACAGCACTCGCTTTCTCCCGCGCGGTCCAGGGAATGGGGCGGGGCGGGCCTGCTCACCGGCAGGACGACGTCGTGCCTCACCCGCCACTCACCCGGCACTCACCGTTGCTGGGCTCGTTCGTCATGGGCGTTCGATAACCCGGTGTCACAGGGTCACGGTGCCACAGGGCTTTCGATAACACGGTGTCGCAGGGTGGGGGATATGACCTCCCGCCAATATTTTGAAGTACATCCAGTACTTTAATTCCAATTTCATTTTTTTATTCAGGGCGTATAACATATAACTCATGTATCACACAAATAACGATGATAATTATTCGCTTAATATCATTGGGACTGTGAAACGTTACCATGTTATAATAAATATCTTTGCCGTTCTCCATTAGCTGAAAAGTCAAAAATGCATGGAAGATGAATATTATTAAAATAGCTTCCGTTGGCGGGTAGAAGCAGGATTTCCTAGGAGCTTGTATTACATATCCAACGAAGACATATAAACACTATGCTCTAACCACCGTCACCATCGTCTCCGTGCCTGCTGCCTTTTCGGTCGCCAGCCAGCCGCCGCCCCGCACACTGCGCCCGAGACCCTGCCACCACTAAAGATAGCCACTGTTGTCATGGACGAAACGTTTCGCTCTTCAACGCTCACTGGACCACGGCCTACCAGCCCGGAAACCTTCCTTTATAGTATAAGTTCTTATTTGTTTCCGTAATTCGTATTGCGCCAATGGGTTGGTAATTGTATCCTACGCCTTTCCTTACTTTATTGATTTTGGTGTCTAGTGGAGGGCCCTCCCCTTTAACTGACGGACGCACCCTTGTTGCGTGGACACGCATTACACCGGAAGTGCACCGAGTAATCGCTTCCTCTTCCTAGCGCGAAGGTCGCGGCGGACGCGCGTCTCCCGATTCGGAGGCGGAAGAGGGAGATCGCTGCTGCGCTCGCTGCCAAAAGGGATTTTTTTACGATTGTTGCTGGCAACTCATACGAAGGAGGAAGGCGACGTGCGCCGAGAGTTGAATGAGGGGCGTGTACGCAAAGGACTTCGTTTTCTTCGCTTGAACTCGCCGCCAAGACCCCTCGCGCCATTCCTTGCGAAATCCAAATAAGGGCTGGGCATTGTGGAGAGAAGTGATTGATTTGACAGACAGACAAATGTTCGAAGGTCTTAATGCCATTGCGTATTCTTGACGTTAAGGGTTGGAACAGGTGTTCTATTTGTGTTCTTATGTTGTATCAGTAGGTAGGCATCTGGATTGTTGTGTATAATATCTTGCTATGTTCAAGAGGTTGTTGGGGATGTCAGGAATTACAAAGCATAAATATTTAAATAAGGAGAATGTAAGCAGTTTATACTAAATTATTGGAGACATTGTTAAACATTATTTGTGACGAAGTTTCGTTTACTCATTAGCGTTAAAAGTCAATGCATTAATACAATTAATATTTTAATTTGTATTTTGAGAATTTACACTTTTGTATATTTTTTTGAAAAATGTGAATCAGCATATGTTTGTGTGTATCCACGGTACACAGAATAAATTTTCGAAATGTTTCACAAATTTCGCGTCTTGAAGGATGTTATTATGTATTTA
This sequence comes from Gryllus bimaculatus, assembly GCA_017312745.1. Lineage (NCBI taxonomy): Eukaryota > Metazoa > Arthropoda > Insecta > Orthoptera > Gryllidae > Gryllus > Gryllus bimaculatus. The sequence goes on from BOPP01000141.1 coordinate 3,221,613, forward strand.
TTAATACGAGAAATTTCGTGCAATATGGTACTAGTACACTTTTATCTGCCGTAATTATTTCATCTAGAATGTACCAAGATTTATGAAATCTGTAGAACATTTTTATCTCGGAGTAATGAATCTTAGTACTGAAGATAAGAATTCGTATCCAAAATTTCGAGATGTTCCGTGTTTTTATTTGGGATGTATAGACACCGCGCGAGATGAGTTAATAGATCGATTAAAAACACGAACAACTTTATGTGAGGTATGGGGTGAATCACAATAATAGGCGTCCGTTTTCTTAAGCCTGGGAATCCCTACCCATCTCTTACATTATACTTGTACATAGTTCAGTAAAAGGTACCAAAGCCAATCCGGAGAGCCTAAATTGCTATGGCAGTAGTGTAGGGGCGATCTCGGACGGAAGGATCGTTTGTTCGAGTCCCACGTCGGGTGTATTTGTGTATGTCTGTGTGTTGTCCTCACGTGTCGTGTTCCCCCTACAGTTACCCCAAAGGGAAGAAAACAAAGTGGTCGTTACATGACCCAGTTGTTAAAAATCGGTCTAAAACAGTGTCAATAAGCGTGGATGGTAACATTGGAACCGTAAAAAAGCTTACTCCTTTATCGTAAAATCTTGGTTTCATAGACAAGATGGTGGATTTCCTTGCAAGGTCCTGCAGTTTCATTTACTTGCTTCTGTGACTCTGGGGCTGGGGCTGAGCCTCGCCGGATCGCTCTCGTTTCGCGGCGTCGGCTGTTTCCCTTTCAATCGCTCGCCGGAGCAGAATGCAACCGAGCCACGCGGCGGCGGAAAAAGGAGGAGCGGCGGCGGCGGTGGCGGCGGTGCGCCGATACAAATCGCGCGTCGGCACAGGCGGCGCTGCGGGCTGACTGACGTCTTCATGCGCGCGCTGAACTGGTCGGGTAGGCGGGCGGGCGGCGGCGGCGGCGGCGGCGGCGGCGGCGCTGGCGGCGGTGGTGGATGGACGGACGGACGAACGGACGGACGAGCGTTGCCATGCGGAGGCGGGGGGGGAGGAGGGGGAGGGGGCCGCGACCAAGGCCTCCTGTGCCGCGCCGCCGCCCCCGCCGCCGCCGAGGGCGTGCATCCGAATGGGGCGTAATAGCGCGAGCGCGCGCCGCTGCACCTGAATGGCCTCTGCCGCCCCCGCTGTTCCCCTCCACGCCGCTGCGATCCGCGTGCTTCTCAATTTCTCCGTTGCTCTCGCATTCGTGTCCGTACTTACCTCCCTTTCCTGAGATTTCTTGCTGCCTTCGAACAGACCGCTCTCATCACCTCTGCTATGATCTGTTGTCTTCTATGGCTCTCGCGTTTTCTTTGCCGCCTCCGTTGTCGCTACATTCCGTGTTTTTGTCGGTTATTTGCTTCCTCTGTTGCTCGAACGGCACCTGCGGCTTTTGCCGTCTCCGTCATCGCTCATCCTCGTCTCCCGCGCCCCCTCCGTCTCTCCCGCACCCTTTGCCGTTTCCGCCCACGTGACCTCCTGCGCTTTACCTCTCCTTCCGACTATATTATTCGTACCTTAACTTGCATATCGTGCATCGTACACTCACTTGCTCAGAATAGATGAATGCAAAATTGCGAATATTTTTTAAAGCGTACATAGTCAAGACGTGTCGGAATAAAAAGATCTTTCCTTCCGAACTAATCAATCTAAATACTAATGAATCGGCCAATCCTCCCCACCGTTCCCCGTGTTCCGTCTGGCCTCGTCGCCCCTCGCTCTTAAGCGCTCCCTCTGCTCCCGCGGCCAACATCGCGCTCTTCGTCCGCCTCCGCCGCCGCTGCCGCGCGGCAGGGCCGCCGCTTGACGTCACTCGCTGGCGGAGGAGACGCCTCTGACGTCCGGGGCTTGATTGACGAAGAAGCCAATGTAGCACCGCCCTCCGATGAATTTGATATAACTTGCGTATATGACTACATTATCTGCGGTTATTGGGCGCTATGTGGTTGTTTAGTCAATAAATGAATTAAAATTGTAATATGTACATGTTATTTGGACAATTGGGAATAATGTTCTGAAGTAAAACAACTTCAGTTTAGTAGTAAATCAGAAGGCTTGGACGATTTGGGATAATGCAACGCTGGAGTAATATTATGTGCTATATGAAAGGTTTACATAAGTGCTCCATACTAATTCGTTCCGAATTCTAAGCAACTATTTAATTACTCAATTATAACGAATTAATTATTTCAAATACGAAAAACATTACCTGCTAACGTATTACACCGTGGATTCGTGTATTTTTAAGATTTACTGTACTGCAACGAATGAAAAAAAGGCAATTAATATAAATGCAGTTTCAGTAAACTCCCAGATAGTTTAATGTGAATACAAATGCTTATTTTCTGATTTTTTTTCGCGATTTTTACAACAGAATATAAATAAATGTAATATATTACATCCTCTCTAATCTCTGCGTACGTCAAGGAACACGAGGTTGTCCCTGCCAACTCGTAACTGGTGATGACTGGGTCTTGGCATCCGGTTTTGTGAACGAGGCCCATCGTGGAATGACAGGAATATATTCCTCACTCGCTCGACGCATTAAGTAGACACGTACGTGGGTGATCATTTATTATCTGAAATATACTCAACGGTCTATTTAATGCCATTTTTTTTTGCCTGGAGAATGACAGACTACCTTCCTAGTTTAGTTTTTTGAGTGTGTGCTTAACGTACACCGTTTCGTTCTGAGATGACCTGAAGCGAATATGAATTATTTTATGTTAAGATGTACACTTTCAAAATGAGTAGATATGGGACTTTCTCAGGTCCTAACGTTGCAAATGACTATTTACTACAAGTGTTGTGGTGTGCTAATGACTTCTTTGGTACGGTCGCCATCTTTATTCCCCAATTTTTGAGTTTTATGAGAAGTGTTTGCCCACTTTTAGTCGCAGTTATTCTAAACTTATTTTCACTTCCAGGTGAAGGATCCTTTTATATTAATTTCTCCTCTTATGTATTCATCCCTGTCATAAAGGATGACACCGGTTTTATACTGCCGGCGTATGTTGCTACACTGGGTGCGTGCGAGCCCACGCGTTGCATTTGTAAGTGACTTCATCCACAAGATGGTAGATGGTGGTGTTGTTCGCCAGGTGCCGCCTAGAATGTACTTGAGAGTAATGAGCCTTATGAAATATTACGCTTCCAGGTAATTGTCTGTACATGCAGAGGTGTCCTGTGGTTTGTTGTACAATGCACAAATATTCATAAACGCGTACAACGGAATATGAAGTACGGGGAAGAGGTCTTCATTTATAACGCACATCGTCTTTTGAAACTTAAAAAGATTACAGGAAACAAAACTGGTAGTTTTTGTGGGTACTTTTAAGAATGTTTTATGAAAAATTCCCACATTGCGACCAACAATAAATCGAGTTACGAAAAAACCTAATAATGCTGTATTTATTAATTTGCATGGGAACAAATTCGGATGTCTAAGGTCCATCCTGTACAACGTTCACAATTCCTCTTTTTTAAGCAAAACTTCTTCTTTCATTATATTGTATTTTCGCTGAGAGAGAAAGAAATAGAGTAAGGGTGTGTGTGTGTGTGTGTGTGTGTGAGAGAAAGAGATAGAGTGAGAGAGTGAGAGAGAGCGGTGGAGGGAGAAAGACGTAATTGTCTGGAATGTGTTCCACTGATATTATTAGCTTATTTGTATTGTCGAATTTTCATTGCGCTTTCGACAGCCAGAGATCCGAATGCGCCGTCACAATACTCGCGGTTTCGCGAACTCGCTATGCCAGCAATGCGATAAGTCAAGCCTAATGCAAGTACACGACGGGCCACGTAGCTGGCAGCCGCAATTTACTGCCCTGCGGCGGCGCCCACCGCCTGCAAAGAGTGCTCCACTCCGCACTCCGCGAGCCGCCTGCCAGTCTGTTCGGCTGCCGCGGGCGGTGCGTCTGTGACAACGGAGGCGCGCCCTGCCTGGTTCCGCCCCGCCCCGCCCGCCGCCCCGCCCGACCCCGCCCCGCTCCGCTCCGCCTCAACTCCGTCCCGCTCCGTCCGCCCCGCCCCTTCCCGCCCCGCCCCGCCCCGCCCGCTCCGGCCCCGCCCGCTCCGCCCGCGCTCCGCCTACTCCGTCCGCTCCGTCCGCCCGCCCCTTCCGCCCGCACGCCCCGCGCCCGCCGCCGCCCCGCTCCGCTCACTCCGTCCGCTCCGTCCACGCCCCGCCTTCGCCCCGCCCGCACGCCCAGCGCCGCGCACGCCCCGCCCCGCCCCGCCCTAACACACACACTAACATGCACTACACTACCACACATGTCGGGTGAACGGTTCGGGAACCTAGAGCTTGGGCGGTGCCCCACTAGTGCGAGATATGTGGTTGGGGAAAGCCCCTTTAGCCAACGATTGGTCGGTTCTGGATCTTACCATCCAGCGGCGGGAAATTCTCCACCTTCCGAGGGGGGAAAATATGTACTAGATTTTAGGGACTATTGACCTTGGCAGTTGACGTGCCCGAAAGACTTATCAATCAATCTTCAACCTCTCTTCACATTTCGAGTCTCCGCAGTGTAACAATTCCTATCCCTGAGTTTCTCGTACTCGGTCCTCTCTGCGTACTGCCCTCTGCCGTCGCATCGCACGGTCGATGGCACAAACACGCCCCACCCAGCCACCGCTTCGCTCACTGGCGCAGCGGAAGATATCCTTCTCCCGCTTGGTGTTCGTCGGCTCACATCGCCCAACTCCCTCACACTCCTTGATGCGTCCCTTCTGCCCCCACTACTGTGCTTTTCTGCATTTCGCAGTAATAAAAGCGCTCATATGTGTCCCAGCCCTCTGTAATCCATGGCTCCCTTTTTCTTCTATTACAAACCTAGATTTGTGTTTGCATTAGGGCCTGCAGTGTAAATTTCTTTTGTATATGGAGCCATTTTCTATCTCTTGTGGAAAACAAAATACGAACGTCTCGTACAATTGAGTATGGAGAATACGGTAGCCACACGAATTTTTTTATTTCTCCGCGACAAATAATTCCACAGCTTAGGTGCGTTACCCACCCATGCCCGTGTCCGCTCTTCAGCACGCTTCTCCGCCGCCGCGTGTTCCGACCCGCCCGCTTGGCCGTCGGCGCGTTTGCGCTACTGGAGTCGCTCACCGGCCCCACGCGGGCCCCGCTCCGCTCCGCTCCCGCTCCCGCTCCTCCGGCGGCGGGGCCCGGTGGCGCGTCTCTTTTTGCGCGCCGCTCGCGGGAATGAAGAAATAACGGCGGCCGTGTAATGGAGCAGCGTTCCAGCAGCGCCTCGGCCGCTGCCGCCGACGGGATCGGAACCCGGGCCCGCACCGGCGACGGCGGTGGCGGCTGCTGCGGCGGCCAGCGCGCGGCGAGGACGCACGCAGGGCCCCAAGGCCGGCACGCCTAGCGGCGCGCACATCAACGCAACGCACGCGACCACGCACGCCGCGGCCGCATCCGAAGCGGCGGACACGCCCGCCCGCCGCCCCGGACCCACAGACAGTAAAGGAGGAGGAGACGGAGAAGAAGGAGAAGGCGGAGGAGATGGAGTCGGGGAAGGCGAGAGGGACGTTGAAGATGGAGGAGGCGGATGAAAAGGAAAAAGAGAAGCAGGTGGAAGCGGAGAGACGGTGAACGTGAGGGGAAATGGAGACAAATACGAGGGTGGAGAGGGACAAGGTTAGGCAGGGGGAGTGATACAGAACGTGTAACGAGACAAATCAGTGGCAATGGTAGCTTTGGGGCTGTTGTGACGATGAAATTATCCATCATGGCGGTTTCGACTGCGTGGGAGATGGAAATGACAAATGTTGCGATTTGAAATTGTCAAATGCTTACAATGACCTACCACGTTCATATGGATGATTTTACCTTTCTTCCTATCTTTCTCCTTCTCCTTCTCATTCTCATTCTCATTTTCTTCCCTCCTTCCCTTTTTCTTCTTCTTCTTCTTCTTCTTCTTCTTCTTATCCTTCTTCATCATTTTCATCTAAGACTATAGTGTGTTCCATTCGTTTAAGAGGTTTTGCAAGATCTCCACCTCTTCCCTCTCGGACAACGTGCATCGCCAACGTCGGGTTAGTCGATTTATTAAGGTTACGCCTTATAAGATGATTCAACTAAATTAAATTAATCATAGTCTGTTTTAGCTTTTTTCTGATATTTCCGTCAGGTATTTCCAAATGTACTGGCATCGGGAGAGAACATCAATATGTACCGTAAATGTGGTTATACTGGGATATACTTTGAAGGCTGTGAATCTACCTCATTAAACCGACAGCTTTACTTCCAAGTGGCTAAATATCGAATTATTATATTTGTTCACAATCCCCTTACCGGTATTCACGTCCGCACCGTACGTCCATCCCGCTGTTTCCAAGACCTGCGAGAACGAGCCGGGTGTTCGCGCGCGGGCCGCGACAATCACGACGTGACTGCGCGAACGCGTGTCGACGTGTCTCCGCCGCCGCGGCGCTGCGTCTCTCCCGGAGCGGGCACAGCGGCGATGACGGCAATGGCGACGATAGCCGTGTCGCGCGTCGCCGCTGACAACCGCGCGGCCCTGCCGCTGGCCGCGTACGCGGAATTGCCCGGATTTCTGCCGCTGTGTCCGACAAGCGCGCAGGAATGGACGCGGCGCGGGCCGCGGGGCCTCGGCGGCAGCGGCCGCGCAGAATGCCCCGCCTCCGGGCGCGCAGCACGGCGCAGCGCGGCTCAGCACAGCGCAGCGCGGCGGTCGCCGCAGGACCCTGCGGTATGCCTGGCGCGCCGCCGATTGTTCTGCGCGGCATGTCGGGATGTGGACTGGTGTGTTCATGTGCGCCTATGTGTTCTTGTATGTACGCGTTTGTGGGCGGGTTTTCTGCGGGTGTGTTCGTGTTGGTGCAGTCGTGTGTGTGAGCTTGTATGTGCTAGTGTCTTCGTGTTTGTGTAAGTGCGTATGTGGTCGACTGTGCGAATGGTTCTTTGCTACATCATATGTGCGTTAATATGTTAATGTGTTTGTTAGCAATTCTTGGTTGTGTGGTGAGATTTACGTCATGGATGTGTATATATTTGTGTGCTTGTGATCGTATTCTGGGATGTTTCTAGGAGTATGTGTGAATGTGTGTGTTTTTTGTGTGCATATGTAGCCCCGGATTAAGAGTACTGGACATTCGATACTCAGAAATATTTGAACCCCTATCAATTATAACATGACCTTCCATAAGCACAGGGTGTTAAGACTGATTTCATGCATCATTATTCACAACTGTTGATAAAGAATTTTCTGGTTTCGTGTATTTAGAACTCAACCTATTAAAGCGTTGCCACTCACGTGTGGCTCACATACATGGAATCAACAGAGTCTTCTGAACATTTACTTTACGCCATTACTAAATTACAATGCTTGGAATATTAATTTGCAAGGGACAGACGAACGAAAAATTTGTTTCTTAACACCACAAGCAGAGTTTAACTTTTTCCTCTTCCTGAAATGTTTCGCCTTGCACCCAGGACCATAGGATCCCAGGCGTGTGTGGATCTGTGTGTGTGTGTGTGTGTGTGTGCGTGCGGGGATAGCGATCTCGGTGGGCCGCGCGCGCGTAAGAAAGCGAACGACTTTTTCCCGCCCGCCCCCCTCCGCCGCGCCGCGCCGCCCCACGATCGCTTTATAGTCCCACTCGCGTCGCGCGCTCAAAGGGTTGCCCGGAGAGGGGTGGGGGGAGGGGAGGGGGGGTCGTCAAGAAGCTGAACAATCGTCGCGGTGGGATGCCGCGGCCGCGAGCGCGTTATTCAAGAGGGCGCTGTTGTGGAGCCGAGGCGGCTACGGACCTGGAGGGGGGCGTGATTGGCGGTACGTTTTGGGGGCGGGGGCACTATTTAGTTCCTGTCTTCTGACAACAATGCGGTAATTACACGGAGAGATATGGGAAATGTGCTTCCCCTTCGAAAAAAGTAGGCTGACAACTGCGAAAAACGCAGTCCTTGTGTGGTTCTACCTGCAAAAAATTGCTTGTAGTATTAAATTGAATGAGGTCGGATCGAAACTGAATTGTCTGCTTCAATGTTCCCCTGAATATTGACTTTTTCAAGTCGCTCTCTCTCGACTGTCTTTAATTCTACATCAGTTTATTCCTCTTTAATTGAAGTAACCAGAAAGTTAAATTCGGAATATTTTTAATATTTTCGTAGTTTGTGCTATCAATTTCGTTATATTTTCGTCTCTGTAAGTATATTGATCATCTATTTGAAACAATAATAGATAATCCAGAAAAATATTATTTTGTATCGATGAAATAACTATTGATTATTAAATCAGATCTTGGAAATTAAAATTGAAGAATTTAAATAGTTAATGTCTTTATTGTTTATTATTAGTCATTATATTGTAGTTAGTTCACATTAGTGTTTATTATTGTTAATTTTAAGTCAGAAGTTTTCTTGTAATCGAATACTATGAAATAATGGAGTTCGTAATTGTTTTTATAGCATGGAGAAATTATTTGTGTTTATGTATTGGGGAAGGCGAAACTTTTGTTTGAAATATGGGGCTCCCGTGAATTATTGCCGCGAGCCTCTTGTATTCGAAAGGCGTCCCTATCTGAAAGATATCGCAAATTTGATAATCTGATGTTCTTTTATGGAATCTATTTTTCCTTCTCTGTACACCAACCCTGTACATCATTTCCTTAGATCACGTAATTTATGCAACATAAAGTGCCCATATCATGATAAATAGTACGCTTCGATCGTGGCAGTTATATAATAAAGACACTAACATCCATTCTGGCACTGCCATTTTCTCATTTTGAACTTAAATAATGTCAGATTGCAGGGTCGTTTCCAGGCTCCTGTCTTTATTAAAAATAAAATATGAATAAAAGTGAGTGGAATTAAAATGTTTAATTCTATATTTTTTTCTGGAATGGAAGAGAGTACAAATCGAAGACCGCCGCAGGCGGTACACTCGCACTGCCCGGTCGGGGGACCACCCGCCGAGTACCGTCAGGGGGGGCGAGTGGCCCCCATTTGCCCTTCATTCGGTCCCCCGTGTGGTCCGCGGGTGTCGATTTCCGGGGGGCAGCGGGGCGCGGCGGGCGCGGCGGGCCCTTTCGCGGTGCCCTGTTTCAGCGGGTGATTGACGCTTTGTCCCGCGCGGACGTCCCACGTCGCTGCCGTCCCACGTCGCTGCCGTCCCGCGGCGCGCCCGAGTGGGACGCCCGCGGCGCGCTGTTTGTCCTGCCGCGCCTCCCGCTCGCTTGTGGGAACGGCGGTTAGCCATGCTAAATCGAGCTGTTGGCGCGTAATTGCACCGTGCGCACTTGGAGACGGGGAAAGCGATCTGCTCATGCGTAGGTTGATAGGCGTGGAAAACCCATCTTTGAATGGGGTGATTAAGGAATGGCAAGGTAATAACGGATACACATTGGCCAATATGAACATTTTGTTTCGTGATGGATTCTGATGGGAAATGAATGGAAATGTGTTCCTTTCCAAATCTCATTGCATGTATCTTTATATTTTAATAACATTCTCAGCGAACCACTTGATATGTCGTACTAAGGTGTTCTTGAAGTCAATTTCTGTCTGGACTAGATAGGATTTAACTGACTAGTTCATACATCTTATTTTAAAGTTAAAATATTGTTATTGATTGATCCTAATTGTAATAAAAATCACTACCATCGCACAAATATGAAAAGAAAATATATGATTTAATTATAAGAAATTCGAAGTATTTAATTTTTCCCGACTTTTAGCCGGGGATCTTTTACATGCCACAACCACACCGAGTATTTTCCGCTCGTTTTTTCTGTCTTGACGCAACGAATATTATCCACCCTTTGAAAACCCATTGATCCAGTCCACACGACTGGGTCACACTGCTTCATTCAACATCCATGGTTTGAACGCAGGAACAATACGGACACGAATTCTGCGGGTGGTGTGGCTGTTGTGGTGGCAGACCTGATCGCATTGCCGCGCTCCACCGAGCGCTTAATTGTGCTCGTGCGGGCCCGAAGGGCTGCGGCTCGGGCGCGAGGACGGAAGAGGGCTGCGGGGGGGCTTTGTCTCCGCGGCCGCAGCCCGATCTCAACTGCTGCTCAACGCCGCGACGCCCCGCGACGCCCGCCGCCGCGTTCCCACGCTCCGACGCCCAGCGCCGCCGCCCCCACGCGGTCGCGCTGGGAGGCCGAAACGCCGCTGGTGTCCGTTGGCTGATAACCGTAAAGGTCCGGCATTGCGACGTACTGGATACGCCGCCAGACCCGATTATGCAGTGCTAGCCACCGCTCAATTCAGTGACCGCCGTTCAGACCACCAACTAACCGCTAGCTTGCACCATCCTTCACGTCACCAATAGCAACAGCCAGCACCATTCACCACTAGCCACTGTTGGTCACCAGCAGCCTCCACTAACCAGCAAATGTCTCCACTAGCTAGAAACTGCTTCCACTAGCAACCAACGGCCCGTCATAGCACCAATAGCCACAACAGTTTCCACCAGCCACCAATAGAGCCTTATCTAGCTACCAACAGTCTTCATTAGCCATGAACATCATCTTATAACACCAAAAGTCACCAACAGTTTCCATTAGCCACCAACATGTTCCACCAGTGATCTCCACTAGCCATCAGCTAGTGGTACCACCATACTCTCAACCAGCTACCAACAACATTCATTGGCCACGAAAAGTCATTAATAACATCAGTAGTCGCACACAGTCCCCAACTGCCTCCAACAGCTTTCATCAGATACTAAATCAGAGGCAATCGTCATTAGGTTACATCTACCACCTCCAACTACCCTCTACCAGACACCACAAGCCACAGGCTATCGCCACAGCTTTTACCACCTGTTGCCACAGTCTAGTCAGTACCGCCATCTGTTGCCGCAACATCCACGTAGTGTACGTCACTCCCACCACCTGGTACCAAGATGATCACTGTAAATTATAGTCGAGACGTGGCCTCCCCACTTATCAAAGTCTCGACCAAACAACCCGCGCTCCAGTCCTAATCTTTTCACCAGTTTCCGCTATCCGATACTCTAACTCACCGAATTCGTCCGCCCTCCGCTAGTATGCCTGCATTTGTTTCGAATCACCACCTGCCTGAATTTACTTTGTGCGTCCGGACTCCGCATCTGTGATTGCAATCTCAGATGATTAGAATCGATGAAGGGAATCGAGTAGTCGTCTTGTCAAAACGAACAGTTCTGTCAAGGCTCTCAATGTTTTCACACAGATATATCTGTTCGCATCTGTTTTGTCAGACTTCTGTTTGTAGTTAATCACACGCCTGCTGCTTATCTCTAGCATTGGATATTTTTTGATTTAATAAACGTATGTTGTACAATAATGGTAAAAGATCGAGACAAGTGCATGATATTGATTATGTATTCTCGAATGAAGTACATTGCTACAAGTGCAAACTTGCAGCTGTAAACGAAATATTCCTTCCAAATCAATATTTACAATATTGTGATGAACCGATCTAATGATGTTAAGTGAAGATTTTAGAATAGTTTTTAACGAGACTGTTGGATGTGCTAAACATTTGACGAGGGATTTGTTGAGTTATGTTTTGGGAAAGTGAAAAAATATATTCTACCTAAAGAGGGAAGAGAGTTCAGATTAAAATCAATAATTTGATTCCTTTCTTACACATCCGTTTTAACGCCCTTTGTACAATCGTCTTCATCTTTCTCGCGTTTCCCACAGCTTCCTCTATCAGACTCATCATTCTCCATCTCCCTATCCTCGACACTCCTCTCCATTCCACGCCTCCTCCGTCGTTTTGCCTCCATAGTTTCGTCCACCCGCAAGTACCACCCGCGTTCTTCCCTCGCTCCTCCCCTTCCCGTTCACATCTTATGGTTTACTCGCCAGCATTTCCTCTTCCCCTCCCAGCACCAGCTACATCTTCTCTCTAGTCCACAACTGTCTCTAGTCCACAACTGTCGCATCCCCCAGCACTACTTAATCGTCCACATCCACCACAGCCCCCTCCGTCTCCTCGCCTCTCCACACCACTCCACTCCACTCCACTCCGCGCCGCGCCGCGCCGCGCCGCTCCGCTCGCAGCCTGCCACGCCACGCGCTCGAGGGCCTCTCCCCCGCCCCCTCCCCCCCCCGCCGGCCCGCGCGCCGCCTCGCGGCCATCGCCAAGATTTATGTGCGGAGATTCCCTCGTGCCAGGCTGTCGCAGCCCTCGGAGCGGGATGAAAGGGCGATATTAGTCGGGCGGGGCGGCGGCCGCGCGCTGCTCTTCCGTGCCGATGAACACGCTGCCCCGAAACACCCGGGCTCGCGGGCGGGTTTGCTGGGAACCGAAATTTATTGAAACCTTTCAACAAAAATATGAAGAATTTTTATTTCAGTAGATTTGATTACGATTTTTTTATTAGCCAACTGCACATCTAATTAAGCGCAAGGGCCTCCTGCTCGCGCAGGTAATTATTAATCATTCTTTATTGAAGTGATAGGATGATGGTGAAGGGACGATCACAAATACATCCATGCCCTAAGCACGATTCGAAGCCGCGATCCTTCGATCTAAGATCGACAGGACATTACTGCCTTAGCGATCTTGGCTATCCAGATCGACTGATTGGGAATTAGGGGACGTCAAGTGGTCATTGGTATCCAGGGTTGGGAGGGGAGGGAAGGAAATGGGGAGGTGAGATGCACTTCCGCAATCTATTGTGTAGGGTACTGCTATCGGGTAAGTTATCTGGGAAACAAAATGCTACCGCAGTGGGCCTTTGAATACGGTTTGATCAAGCGCCACAACTCACTAATGTTTACACATTAACAAAATGTAAAGCAAAATTACGGTAGTGTGCCGGAATGGTACTCGCGGCAACCAAAAGCTACGTTAAAAAAATATTTAGCACACCGATTACATGTTCTTGCCCCACGCGTGGTATGGGGAAATACTGGGGGAATTTTCTTACGTTCGTACGCTTCCATTGTGAATTAACTTCGATTAAATTCCTATTTTTGGCATTAGAGCCTGCCCTAATGGTGCCTGCCTTACTTGTGTCGCTCCATGACTGAGATAATACACGGTGTGATTGTGGGTGTGTTTAAATTTGCCGTATATTTTTGCTTCTGAAAAATCTATTTTCCTCAGTCTCACTTGGATAATAAAAAATCTGGATACATAATGAAACATTGTGTGTGAACTAAAAACGTTTCGAACTACTTCAAACATATTTTAATTGCATGTGGATATTATTCACCAGATAGTCAATTTACTTGTAATATGATTATATTTTAGTAGTAATATGATCATGTTTAATGGACAAGTTTTTATTTTCCTTTTTTGTTTTGTTTCAGGTAAGTGAAATTATGTCTCTTTTCAAGAAATCATGTTTTCGATGAATAACATAAGGGTAAGTACACAATTATTTATGACAATATTTTTTTTACTTAAATAACTGAGGTTAGGAGGAATACAAATTCTCCAAGAGTGCAAAATGATTCGACCTTTACCAAAATTTTCATAGTTGGGCCCAATTTGAAAGTTTGACCTGAATTAGTTCTTCCATTCACATGCGTACATACAAATGGAAGAAGAATCTCGGGAGGAACTGCACACATGTAAAAATATTTTGGGAGATACTTCCAAGAATCTACGCAGGAAGTGTAATCATGTATGGAAATACGTTAGGAGGGTACGAAATACGAACTTTTAAAACGACATTTAAATATGAATTATTATATCCGGATGCTACTCTTCCTGATCGTGCCTGTTCTTGTAGGAAGGTTGTTTCCGAGAATGTTGTATAAATAATTATGAAGATTCAGAATCAATATCAGAGTTACGATATAGTTTTGTGAGAGTTCCGTCTATTCAGGGTAAGAATCTTCGCGGAAATTTATGTTCCTGGGGGAGCAGTCCGATGGCCACGCCGATGCTTTTTATCTGTGTCGAACTGTCGTGTCTGCGCGGCGGCCGCAGCGAGCAAACAAAAGCAGCCACGGCGGAGGTAGATACTCAGAGATGGAGATAATGACGGTGGAAACGTAACAAAACAGGTGATGAATGGAAAGGCAAAGCCGGAGGCGGATGTAGAGATGAAGATCGAAGTGAAAGCAAATATCGGGGTTGAGGGGTGCCCGTGGCGAGGCGGCCAGAGACAATTGCTGAAACGAAAGCGATCTGTTGATTGTGGAGGCGGAGGCAGATGTCAAGGTGGGAGGTGCAGGCGGGGAGAAAGATGGTAGGTAGGAGTTACGTTTGGGACGAAGGTGGACGAACGACAGACAAAGGCGAAAGCGGGAACGATAATATTTACAGAGTTGTCGCAGAGACGAAGACGGCAACAGGGGCGAATGGACTGTGGTAAACTGGGATAAATATTTTACGTGCGAAGAATGGAAGGTCGGACCTTGGGTACTTGGAAACCAAGAAGAATAATGTTGGAAGGAAAACAAATATGTTGATAGAGACGGGAAGTAGAGCGGCAAAAGAGATTCAGTTGGAGGATATGGGAGAGGGGTTAAGGGAGGATCTACCAGACAGCGATGGCGAAGACGTAGATGGAGGCGGATGGCGGAGCAAGCGAAACCGGAGATGAAGGTGAAGACAACTGAGGCGGCTGAAGATATGGAACAGATGGCGGAGGCTGAGTAGTTGCAGGCGGAGGCCGATTAAATAGATACGGAAGCCGAGTAGCTGGAGGGGGAGACCGAGTAGTTGGATGCAGGCCAGTCTGTTGGAGGCGTAAGCCGAGGTGTTGCAGGCGGAGGCTGAGGCGTTGCAGGCGGAGGCTGAGGCGTTGCAGGCGGAGGCCGAGACGTTGCAGGCGGAGGCCGAGTGGGCGCTGCAGGCGGTGGCCGAGGCGTTGCAGGTGGAGGCCGATTCGTTGCAGGCGGAGGTCGTTGCTGGCGGAGACCGAGGCGTTGCAGCGAGCTGAGGCGTTTCAGCGGAGGCTTGAGGCGTTTGGCAGGCGGAGACCGATTCGTTGCAGGCGGAGGCCGAGTCGGTGTGGCTGTGCTGGAGGAGGAAGCGGTGCAAAGGCCGAGTGGAGGGTGCGGGGGCAGTGCAGTGGATCCGCGGCGGCGCGCGGCCGGGAGCGACGCGGTAAATCACGCGACCTATCGGCTGCATCGGGGGGAGGCGCTCGCCGCCGCCCCCATAAATAAACGCGGCGCCGCCCCCGCACCGCCCCCCCCCCGCAGCCGGCGGTTGCTCCACTTTGCGGCGGGGTCGTCACAAAGGAGCGAGTCCGATTATGTGCTTCGCGGGGAAGTCCAATCTACGGAATATTTTTTGCAGTCCGGAATGTGTACACAGATTGTATCTAGCATTTGCATTTGGTGGACTACATCCATAAGGTCAAACTGTGGGCCTTGTGATCTCACAATCAGTACACCGATCTTTTTCTTTTAATTATTTAATAATTTATTGGTATTTATGTTTTTATATCACTCATAAAAACAATGAGAATTAGTAATTTCACCGACTTCCTTTTTTATTTTTCTGGAGGGCGAAAAGCAAAGCTCCACATACAGGGAAACTTTATTTTTCTTGTTCTATTAAAAATTAAAGGTTATACTAATTACATCGAAGTAATGGGTTGAGGTCCCGAACTTCAGAAATGGATAAGGATAAAAGAGGGATATGAAAAAATTCTGATCGAACTGCAAGTTGTCGGAGTTCCAACCTGTTACTTTCGGTCATCATTGTTCTTCACTTTATGACTCGTCCTTTGTAAAGCCTCCCTCTGCGCAACGGCATTCGGTCCGACCTTGATACTCGTAATGTTCATTACCCTTCCGCGACCCCCGTGTCTTTGTCGCTCTTGAATGCTTTTGCTTTCAACAATATTGCTTTATATGTTGCGTGCTATGTTTCCAGTGAAGCAACAGTCATTAGCGATCCGCTGTACAACTTTTTATCCTCCTTGATATCCTCCAGCTCCTAGAAATATACTAGAACAATGGTGACGAATAAACACTCGTTCAATTACGAGAGCGGCTGTAATTTAACAGTTCTTCCTCGTCGAACTTTACTCGTTTTCCTAAAGTACTTTCCTCAATACTATTCGTTTATGTTTTCAAATAAATAGATTATAATACAGCTTTGTTTCTTTGTGCATGTGTGAAACGGAAGTCAGTTTATGTAGCGTATTCTTTCTTGCTTTTTTTTTTCTATCTTGCCCATGAGGGATGCCTCGCCTTTTCTGCGAAATGAAATATTGAAAATTCGTTATTTTATTTCGAAAGCAATATTATTCCATTACATTTCTCAGAGTATAAGAAGAATAGGCATATTTAAAACAAAAGTTTTGCGAGAGGCAAATAAAAAGGAAGCGTAAAGTGGAAAATGAAAATAGGCAGAGTGCAGTAAAAATTAGTTTTAGCTGTTGTTTGCGGAATCCTTCCAATCTCGATCATGTTTGCAAAGGTTTGACAAGTATAATTAATGAACAATTGAAAAAACGTTTATTAATAATCTACCTTCATTCTCTCCACTAATTCAAATCTTAATATATCTGACCTTCACTTTCCCATTTCAAAGTATCTGACCCACCCCCCTACTTTCAGTCGCTAGTTTCCGTTCTTTCGTGTCCCTTTCGTTGCTCCTCGTCTCATTGTCTTTGAACAGTGTCCGCACTTGGGTACACCACGACTTGACTGGCCTTCTCACCAAACCTACATTAGGAGTTGGGCGTAGTGTACGCATCTCTCTTCTCTCTCTCCCTCCTCTCTCCCTTCTCTTTTCCTCTCTTTCTCTCCCTCTCCCTTCCCATCTAACTCTGTCTATCCCTCTCTCCCTCACCATCTCTCTCTCTCTCTCTCTCTCTCTCTCTCTCTCTCTCTCTCTCTCTCTCCCCTTGTACCTGCTGCGTGAGGTCTTCCATCTAACTAGTCACTCCCCCACGGTGCCTCCGGACCGCTCCCGTGTCTCCAGCGTGCGCTACCGTGCGCCGCACCGGAAGTCACGCGTGCGCCGCCGTTGTCGCCCGCCGCCGCCGCCGCCTCTGCCACCTCCGCGCCGGCGGGCACACGTGGCGGTGACGTCAGCGGAGCGCTGCCGCCTCCGCCTCCGGTCACCTTCTCTGCACCCCTTCCCCACGGCGCTCTCGCCCTCTCGCAGTCGCGTCGCTCTGCCTCCGTTGACACCCGCTTCTGTTCCCATCGTCGACTACAAGCGTCTGCCACTATGCCTTTCAACTCATTTTGGCATGCCCTACTGGGATCCACCTCCATTTGCTCCGCTTCTCACCAGTTTCCCTTGCTGTTTCCACACATTCCCTTCTTTTGATCTTCTCTTCTTTTCTTTCCCTGCCCATTTTCCCCTCATTCCCCTTGTTTCCCTGTCATATTTGTTCTCTGCCACACTTGTTCCCTTATTTCTTGCTATCCGACACTCCTCCGTTCTTTTTCTGTGTTCCGCAACACAAGCAGTTACAGTCTCGTTTCCAAATGCATAGCCCTTGTTTTTCCATGAATTTGCCTCGGTGACATTCCTTCTTCCTCTCTGCCCGACTTATATCTCCTTTCCTCTCACGTCCGCCTCAGCCTCTCTCCTGCCAATTCATCCTATTCCATCCCGTCTTTCTCACTCCTTCAAAGTCGTTCTCCAACCACGCATCCGTCATCCACTCGCCTCGACCAATTCCATCTGTCTCCTAGCTCATCCCTTCTTCTTTTTCTGCACCTTGTTCCAAAAACTATACCAAATCAAACAATGATTTTTGACTCCACATAGCATCTCCGTCCTTATAGCGTCTCCTCCCTGCCCTTCGTGTTTTTCTCACGTCCAACCGTGCAAGGCCCACTTCCGATCTTCAACCCGCGCACCGCCTGCTTGTGTTCGGTCCTCGAGTCGCCGCTTCTGCCGCCGCCTCCGCCGCGCGGGCGCGGGGCGTCAGGTGAGAGTCGGGCGCCCCGCCCGCGCGCATCCGGCGAGGGGCCGTGCGCTGCCGTGCGCTGCCGTTGCGCGCCGCGTGGCGACGCGCGGCGCATGGGCGATGGGCGCGGGACGTGCCTCCGCGGCGGCTGCGCGGGCCCAGGGCGACAGCACGTGGCGGTGATTGATGGCCCCCGGCGGCGTTTCCGCGCGGCAGTGGCTGGGCGCTTCGTTTCGGCTCACTTGGCCCCCTTACCTCTTCTCGTTCTTTTTTAATTTTTCTCTTTTTTCTCGTTCTTTTTATCCTTCTTCTTCTTCTTCTTCTTCTTCTTCTTCTTCTTCAGATGTTCCTCTTGTTCTTGGACTTTGGTGCCATTATTTCTATGTCAGACACCTGATTTTACTTTGTCTCTTTTCTCCAAAGCACGCTACTCTTGATTGTGACATCATAATACAGTCCTAAATAATTCATTTTCCAATAAATTCTTTAGTGTACTGTCACTTATTTTAGACGTTTACTCTTGAATTCAAAGTTAGTATCTCACAGTCTCTATGAAATGCGTAGTACAAGTTGTTTCACTGTGAAAACCAGTCGCCCACCCAATATATATCTTATCAAACATCACATGAGATGACTCAACACCAAGCACTTGAGGTGTAAAGTGACAGAACTTTGTTGAATCATTCTGTTGAAGCAATGCGTAGTCTTGTGTTCTTCACGAAGTGGGTTCCGAAGATTGCTCTCGTTGGACCTGCTATTGTTGGTCGCAAAACCTCGACCTTCTATAGAACGTCTTTCTGGATGCGTTGAGCGTCTTCCCGGCGCGGGGGCGTGGTGAATCAGCGGCCTGCCCGCCGCACCGGGGCCCGCGCCGCCCCCGTTGACGTGGTGACCGGCGCGTGGGGCGGGCGCGGGGTGCGGGCAGCTGTGTCGCCCGCCACTTGCTCTAATTGACGGGACGAGGCATTTCCTGCCGCACCCCGCGGCGCCCGCGCCGCCCAGCGTCGCCCCGCGTCGCCCCGCATCGCCCCGGGCGACCCCCGCCCCCCGACGGCCAACCCGGCACTATGGGACACTGCGCAAGTGCAGCGCGACGTGCCCGAGCCTTTGAGTTACCCGGGCCTTCCTGGTTAAATGTGTTCAGTGAATGAAGCAAAAGTAACGCCGAGCCTGTAGCGTTACTTCGCCCAGTGTATGTAAACAATCCATACCAATAGAATTGAACAGCGTGCGTTATGTAATATGCTTTCACCTCAGTAAGTTTTCCGGATATTTCCATTTTTTAAATGTTCATATTATTTTACATTTTCCCTTCATACGTATCATAATAACACTTAACTCAACACTTTGTTTATTGAGATAGCTCTTGAACAGAGCACGTAATACAAGAGTTTTAAACTACGCCGTTGTTTTAGCGTTCTTTGATTCAACTGAGTATCTCCGGTGTGTAGGATGGTTCGGTGTCATTTACACAAGTATCCAACACCTCTTGAAGAGAATACAAAGGTGCGTATCACCTCGTGGCCATCACGTATCAAGCTCAAGTTTCCAGCATATAAACTTACATCATCGACATGTAATTATTCATTCAAGATCACGACACGATATCTATTCTGCAACCTCCTTCTTTAATAATGCCATACCTCCAACATTCGCATTATTCGCTTGGTTCAAAACTTTTGGTTTTTTGAGTTTTCATCTTTCACTGTGTTCATTGTTCCTCCAGTAATTAATCGTTTCACGTCTCTACCACTGTATCACCGTCTGTACAATTCACCCTTAATTTCTCGCAATGCTGTCCTTTCTCAACGAGCAGCACTTCACCACGTCATCCGTACCTTTTGCCACTTCCCGCGACTCCATCACCGCCATCATCAACCCCTAGACCAACGGAGGAAAGAGGTATCCAAGTAGCGAAGTGTGTAAAAAATATACTCGGGTATTCTGTACAACGATGAATTAATCATTGACTTTATGATACATGCGATTAGCATTCTAAACCACACCTCAATCTTAGAAAGAATATAGTCTCAGGCGGGATTCGAATTTTCAACACTAATCCTGTCACACCCTCTGTTACTCATCTTACCGTTTCTCGGTAACTAGTACAGCTAGACCTTGTCCCACTCATGGCATCCCGTGATCAATCTATGTGCATTCTGTGCGCCGTCTCAATCGTTAGAGCGTCACAGTTGCCTATTTATCGACTTACCGTCCATTGCTTCTTCTTTGAGAAAAAATGTACTTTATGTACAACAAAATGAATAACAATTTATTATTGAGTCTTTTACAGTTCACAAGTTACATTTTCTTAAAGACATAAAAGTTATTACTGCTACAATTCCAATGGACATCCCCGTTGATCTGAGAATCTCTCCACCTTGTCTCCGTGACCACACATAGCATTCTGTTTGTTTATTTAAAGTATTTACCACAATACCGCGTTGCTAGGAGAAAACAACCGACAACGAACAAAATCCGCAGTCTTTTAACATGATATCCTATTGCTACTTGGAGACAACTGACGATGATAACCCGCTACATTACATCCGCGATCGTGACAAGTGCCTCAACTCCGACAAATATTCTCGCAGAAGTGTAGGTCACAGCATTACATCCCCTCCTTTTGCAAACACGTATAATTACGCATTCCAAATCTGCAGTCTAAATCCTCCCCGCTCCGCCCCGAATGGCGCCGTCTTTCCCACCGTTGAGCCCCAACAGGCGCTCGCTCCGTGGCTGGGAGTCGCCCCGCAGCCTCAACATCCGCCGCTGGCCGGCGGATGAGCCAATTGTTGGAAGCAGCGGCGGAGGCCACGGGGTGCTCCAAGATGGCGGCGGCGGCGGCGGCGGCGCGCCTTTACGACCTGGCCGTCATTAGCCGGCCGCCCCCTCCCCGCCCCGCACCGCACCACGCCTCGCGCTCGCCTGATGGAAATATCAGCCTGGCCGCCCGCCCGGCCGCCGCGGCCCGCCGCGCGCCGCACGGCGTCGTAAACGTCCAGACGCGCTTTGCTCTTCCCCGCTCCTCTCCTCTCCGATTCTCTCCGTTCCTCTCCTCTCCGCTCCTCTTCTCTCCGCTCCTCTTCTCTCGGCTTCTCTTCTCTCCGCTCCTCTTCTCTCCTCTCCGATTCTCTCCACTCCTCTCCTCTCCTCTCCGCTCCTCTCCACTCCTCTCCTCTCCTCTCCGATTCTCTCCTCTCCACTCCGCTCCTCTCTGCTCCTCTACTCACCTCTCCGCTCCTCTTCTCTCCGCTCCTCTTCTCTTCTCTCCTCTCCTCTCCTCTCCGCTCCGCTCCTCTCCTCTCCGCTCCTCTCCTCTCCGCTCCGCTCCTCTCCTCTTCTCTCCGCTCCTCTCCGATTCTCTCCTCTCCACTCCGCTCCTCTCCTCTTCTCTCCGATTCTCTCCTCTCCACTCCGCTCCTCTCTGCTCCTCTACTCACCTCTCCGCTCCTCTTCTCTCCGCTCCTCTTCTCTCCGCTCCTCTTCTCTCCGCTCCTCTTCTCTCCTCTCCTCTCCTCTCCGCTCCTCTCCTCTCCGCTCCTCTCCGCTCCGCTCCTCTCCTCTCCGCTCCTCTCCTCTCCGATTCCCTCTTCTCCACTCCTCTCCGCTCCGCTCCTCTCCTCTTCTCTCCGCTCCTGTTCTCTCCGCTCCGCTCCTCTCCTCTTCTCTCCGCTCCTGATCTCTCCGCTCCTCTTCTCTCCGCTCCTCTTCTCTCCGCTCCTCTTCTCTCCGCTCCTCTTCTCTCCGCTCCTCTCTGCTCCTCTCCTCTCCTCTCCTCTCCGCTCCTCTCCTCTCCGCCCCTCTTCTCTCCGCCCCTCTTCTCTCTGTTCCTCTCATCTCCGCTCCTCTTCGCTTAGCCCCTCTTCTCTTAGCTCCTCTTCTCTCCGCTCTTCTCTTCTCCACTCGTCTCTTCTTCGTTCGTCTCCATTCCTATACTCTTCATTTCACTCTTCTCCACTCCGTTCTTCTTCACTCTACTCCACTCGGCACCGCTCCGCTCCTGTCACCCCACTTCGCTCTTCCTTTCCGTGCCTGCCCCGGATGCCTGCCCCACGCATCGATTCGCCATTACCCGCTATAGTCCACCACTCTGCGCACTGTCTCGCCACATCTGCCCCATTCGTCCCGTCTCTACCCGCTTCTCGTCGGTTCTCCCCGCCTTGCCCCGCGTTGTTCCGATCCGCTCTGACTCACTCCAACGCAAATCCCCGTCTCGAATTCGACTCACGCCCGCCGTCTCGCCCGTCCCAGCTCACTGCCCCACTCCGCCCCGGCTCTCCGCCCCGCTTCCCCCCTCCTCTGACGCGTAATTGCCCAGTCTCGCCGATCAGGCCTC
>BOPP01000141.1:3243812-3277451 GCA_017312745.1 Gryllus bimaculatus
GGGCGATGTGTGGTGAGGAAAATGTAAACGGGGAGACCAAAAGAAGAAAGATGACACAACACAGTGAGTATCATATTTGAAAGAAGGGTGGGCGAGGGAGGGAGTAAGGGATGGGCTGAGGGTGGGCGGGGGAAGGCGTGGTGATGCGGGCGAGGTGGGACAGATAGGCGAAGCGGGGCAAAGCGGGGAGAGGTGGGAGAGGCGGAGGAGGAGGAGGGAGAGAGGCGGTGAGGGCGTTGGCGGGGTGAGGCGGGGGGAGGGCGAAGGCGCCTCCATCCGCGCGGTCGTGGAGGTTGCGGTAATGACCTGTCACACCGCGCGCGGGATTGGGGCATAACCTCGCAGCCTCAGTGGACGGCCCCCCTTGTCCCGCGCGAGCAGCACAAGCAGCTCAATAGAGGCGGTCGTTCTCACCCGTGCGCTGAGCTTCTAAGAGCAGATCCAGGGACGTTTATGTGTTTTCAGAAATGTGAAATATTTCCAGTGCTCATTCCGTTGCTCTTAAAGGCGCTTTGAAAGGAGATAAGCAAACCGCTATGCTATTCAAAATCGTGACTGAAATGTCTTGTCTAGAAATTTTATAGCGCTTATAGCATTCCAAGGGCATGCTAACTAGTAAGGGAGATCTTTGCAGTTCAGCGTCACTAGCATGACTGATGTTTCAAGGTTTTCTTTCATAACTCAATATTCAACTAACACTTTCGTGAATATAAAGACTCGGTCAGAATTAAAATACCTGTGAAACGATGGGACTAAATCGCAGATAAGTAATATCTCGCAAGTGCTTGTTCGAAATATATTATCTCGTACAAAATCCTCCGAAAGGTATGGACTTTTATTTAGTGTCATCTGAGCTCTCGCTAACACGGGAAACACAGGTAAGAGATTGAACTGAATAAATTACATGTTAATGAAGGTGATGAAGCAGCCGGAATGACAGGCAGCAAAAACGGAAGTACCCCGTAAACTCCGGCCGTGAAAGAAATTCCAATTATGCCAGAAAAAGCGCATTCATTTTCTTCACGGTCACAGTTCCTTACATCACTGAATATTGCATCTACACTGCTTACAAAGCATGTACGAGTATACAAGGCCCCTCGCGGGTTCAGACGCCTGCAGTCTCTGACAAACATGGGCGCTGATCTTCACTTTCCAAACGGGAACTGCTTTGCACAGTGGTGACAAACGGCCACGCGAATTGCTGCTGCCCCATTCCTTGCCGTCAACGCCGCCACCGCTACAGCAGCCGCACTCCATCGCCACTGTCACAGTCGTTCCTACCGTCACCGTTACCACCACCGTCGCCTATACCTCTGCCAGCAGTACCACCACTACTACCATCACCGCCTCCATTACCACCATAACCACCACCATAACCGCCTCCACGACCACCGTCCACGACCATCACCACCACCAGTACCATCACCACTACCATCTCCACCTTGACCACTCCCATCACCACCACTACCATCAACACTATCACTGCCATCATCACCACTATCACCACCACAACCATCACCACTATCACCAACACAACCATCACCACCACAACCATTACCACCACCACAACCATTACCACCACCACAACCATTACCACCACCACAACCATCACCACCACAACCATCACCACCACCCTTCACCATCGCCGCCGCCGCAGATGCATCCCAGTCCCAACGCCGCTGCAGCTACCACCATCGTCATTTCATCGCTACCATCTCCACCTCCGGGCGCTCATCGCGGCCGGGGCTATGAAGACGTCGCGGGGAGCGAGCGAGCGAGCGAGCGGGCGGGCGGGGAGCAGAGACGGTGAGGGGCGGTCGCGCCGGCGCGAACAAAGCCATCGTAAACGCGAGGGCACTCTCGCGAGCCTCCGCCGCCGCCGCCGCCGCTGCATCATTACAGGCTTTAATTACTGCCGGTTACACGCGCAAAACACTCGCTGCCCGCGCCGGCCCCGCTTCCGGCGCTGCTGACGCGCACGCCCGCCCGTCGCCTGGGAGAGCCCTCCGCGCGCGCGCAGCCTGGGGCGCGGGTTCGGCTCGAGAGCTGCGCAGAGGACGATGCAAGCGATTCGATCGGCTAGCTTCGTACTTCATCAGGACGGAAGTGGAAAAGAAGAAAGCAATAGTATGCAACTGGTTTGTGATGTTTAGCTTTATTGCACGAGTACGTGATTAGAAAACGAGCGACGTTAGGAGCGGGTCTTCAAATTTGTATGAATACAATAATGCAGCGTTATAAACGAGTTGCTTAAGCTATTTTTTTGTATAAAAACATTTTTAATGTATAAATATGCCGACCTGGATTGCCCAGGTCGTTAAAGCTGAAGGCCGCTGTTATGAACCTCGCCTTGGGCATGGATGTTTATGTTATGTTGTCCGTACGTGTTCACCCTACAGGGTAAAAGTCACAAAGGTTGCTATACGACCAAGATGTTGAAAACAAACCTTAAAAAACATAAATCAATCAATGTCAATTTTTAGAAACAACTTTGTGATATCATGGATATTGTACATTTTTGCGAAAAGAAACTGTGGGCGTCTGTTATATTTATAGCAACCTTCCCACGATTCTCTCGCTGCGGTTAGCTGAATGAAAATATTGGACTACTAGTAAACCTATAACATGGGACAGACGGTCTCATTTCCCCTCCGAAGGCAAGCGTAATGAAGATTTTTTCACCCTTAAAAAAACCTACGACTTCGATCGGGTTTGAAAAGTCATAACAGTCCGATACGATAACAGTAACCCTTCGAAACTGCACATTGTGGGCGCCGACCGTTTGTAGCTTCATCCACCCCAACGGCACCGACGTTTTGTCAGTTTTTCTTAAACGTTTCTTTAACTACTGAGTTGATCATCCACCTCGGTAAACCACGACAGAGAGCTTGAAACGTCATTAAGAGTGCTCAGGAAACTGCGTGTCTACTGGAGGTGAATAGCTTCATGCAAGGCTCCGACAGACGCAGCCTCCATGCACTCGATGGCGTCTGCGGAAGCCTTCGATTACAACCTCAACACGTCCGTCCCCCGCCCGGGGCAGCGGAGGACTTCCTCTGCGTCGCGGTAACGAGACGCGGCTGCCAATTTACGTGATGGCGCCTGCGGCAAGTATTTGCTTTGACTGGCGATGCCAATCGGGGAACGAAACCTGTACGTAATTGTTGCTTCACATCGCCTTACTCCCACAGCGGTATCACGTATTATTTCTAGGTTTCTAGATATGAGAAGGGTATAAATCATGTACGATACACGGTGGATGTCAAAACAGACGCTCCTCGTTTGACCCAATCCATCCTTTCTCGTTTTTTCTACTATTCATTACGTTTTACCTTCATCTTGCAATTTTCTTTCATCTTCTCTCTTCTGGTCATGGCCACCATCGTATCTTGTCTGTACTTTCTTATATAAATTTTGTTTCATCTTTCTTCTGCTTGTCTGGCGACTGGAATGAACGAGAGTTATGATGCTCACAATGAACTTAATGGGTTTCTTCCCCAACTCGTAAATTTTGAACCAATCAGCTTATTTTAATGATCGCTAAATCGACTAAAAATTATTTGCGGTGTGAATTTGTGTAGACTATATGTAGTTTCTTAAATATCGAATTTATAAATGCATACGCTTGATTCCGCCAATGAAAGTTTAATTCAATGTTTTGGGTTATCGTCTTTTGGGGCAGACAATTTTTTGTTCCATTTACGCGATAATTTCCTTCTACTATTATTTTTCTTTGTGCCTATATGTCTTCTCTATCTTATGGCAAATATTCTTCTTCTACTCAAACTACAATGGACAAACACTCAATATTTTTCCTCATAAGCATGCGCCACCTAAAAAGAGGGGCGTCTACATTTCTTGGCCCCCTTTTCCCTTTTCCGTTTACTTTTTCATATTACCATTAAATAAAAAAACATACGAGGAGAATAAAATTAAAACTTAAATGATACATTTAATATATACAATTGTTTTATGATGAACCACTTACATGGTTGCCAGATGAAATGCAGAGGTTTCCTCTAAATGCTATGTGTCAATTACTCAAAAGTGTCAGATTAAGAAGGGGAAATTCAGAAATTGATGATATTGAGGAAAATAAAATGTGTCATTATGTAACGCTATTTGATCTCCTTTAAAATTTGCAGAGGGGCCTTCCCTCTCTCTCCCCGTGCGCATTTCCTGTCCTTTTAGATGGGAATTTCTGATTAGTTTCCCGTTCTCTTGAATTTTCGTCATTCCATATCGTCCCAAATTTTACGTTTCTAATTCTCTCCTGCACATTTTCCACCTTCCTCTTTGTCTCCTATTGCTGCTCCCGCCGTCAAACTCGTGGCGGTGCGGTGTGCCTTCTTTCCCAGCCTTTTTACAAGACGTCGGCGGCTGCCGAATCCGGTGATGTTGCGTTTCATTTTATTAGGGACAAGTGTTTACGAACATTATTTACTCAGTTACTGCCGGAATGAACTTCACACGGGTAGGAAGTGCTCGGCCTCTTCAGTGGGAGCCTTTTTTTACGACAATTCCAGGAACGGGGGATATGCACTGTTGGTTCTTTTTACGAGTAATTCCCTGCTATGTATATTATCTCTCATTGCATACGTTTTAGCCAGTAGGGAACGTAATAGGAAGAGGAACAATTCAAGATCTTTAATCACATTTTTTTGCTTGTATGATATTTACGTGAAAGGGAAATGTTCTCAATTTTCTCGAATATATTTAAATGAAATAATTATGAAATGGCATTTCAGGCGAACCACTCTTTTAGAATTGAAATATGTATTTAAAGCTTTGACATTAAATTTTGTACTCGCGTGGATCTTGAGAATTAATAGTTATTATGATATTTATTCTTATCTTTCAAATAGCAAATTCTGAACACGAATGTGAATCTAATCACCTAATTTTTATGAGATGTATTATTGGTCTCGATTTGTAAAATACAGTATTCGTAAAACCCCAGATTAGAAAATGGATTGACTCATAAACGCAACATCTGCAATTGATCCTTAACCACACTCTTCGAAAGAACGAGAGTAATTCAGTTTTCAGTTAACCAGGTGAAGCTGTAATTTGTAGACTGTCTTACACGAGTAGATCAAGAGATAATTCGATGCCATGTGCTGGCTCAGCCTCCTCCATCATTTCCGCCCCTGATACACGGATCTCCACAAACAAAACTCGGAACAGTTCTCGAAAACGATTTCATCGCCAGTCAGTTACCTCCACGAAACCACTACCTAGTGTTGTTTGTAACGTAGCTCTAACACCGGTATACTGCCTCCTGATATAGCAGCTTTACGTTTGCAGGGTTGAGTGTAAGCACTGCGTATGGGCATCGAAATACGCACATCTCCCAGCCCATAGTTATTGGCCCCGCTCAGATAAGCTGCACGACTAACTCCCTGCTCGTCTAATTCGCTGCAAGAGGGAACGGCTGTGAATAAGGGGATAATAGCAGTACCGCTGAATTGTTACCCGTTCGCGAATCAGATACGACCGCTGTGCTAATAAACGTGGGAGAAATGTTTACGGCCTCGGCAATCAACTACTGCCTGCGAGCCCTTGCGTAACGTATATTGCAGCGCCGGCCGTAATATTTTAAATCGCCGCGGCGGCGCTGCATATTCGGCGAGCGTCTTGCGAGTAACTTTATTTTTGTTTACGTTCCTAACATGAGCGCTGGGATCGGCGGTTATTTCTCGAGAGCGGAGCGGAGCGTCTAGACATTTCGTTCCACGCGGCTCGTTTTACTTCGCGCAAAGGGAACAATGGAGCCGTGTGCAACAGCGCCTACGCCGGAGGAACCCTCCACAAAACCACGCCGTCGTTCCTTGTTTTGTTTTGTTTTTTTCTTCCTTCGCTCGTCAGGTAGAGGAGAGAGAGAGAGAGAGAGAGAGTAAGAGAAAAATAATTTCTACGAAACCGGAATGAAACGTTAAAGGCGGGAGAGGTGCGTCAAAAAAGACGTCGGGATATGTAAAGCGATTGGAGCAATAACCTGCCTGACGTTTTGACTGATGACAATAATTAGAGATCAACTGTAAACAACACCTGCTGCCTTGCTGAGGGTCCGGGGGCAGCCGGCGGGGGCGGTGGCGGGTGAGCGGCGGGCGGAGGTGATGGTGGTGGTGGTGGTGAGGGACCAGCGGTAGCGTCTGACCAATTAACACTCAAAAACTCAGGCTGGGACTCAGCGGGGGCGATGGCTTCATCAGCAGATCCAACTCACTCACAAAGGCGAATTCCAGAGATGTGGTTTAATATCTCGGAATGGGTAGTCGGCAAAGTTGGGTCGGGTACGACCCTGAAGACTCTACTCACCAAATAGTTTTCGTTCAGATTCCTTAAGTTGTGTCCTCGCACGTGTTTTTGCATAAACACGAAAATTGTGCTTTACATGGCGTAAATCGTTTCTGCACGGAATTGCACTACACATGCCACTAATAACTTTGACAGAAAACATATTACCCTGTCGTCGATGCCAGAGGTAGGGCACGAATTTGGGCGTTGCATCTACGAGTAATTAAATGATACTTCTTTTTATTAAAATACTGGAAAATATTTTAGACATTACGGCATTAGATACATGTGTGTTTTTATGTGTAAAATTATATCATTTCATAACAATAATAAAATAGTGATTCTAATTTTCGTTAAAATAAGAAGTAATACAAATTTTCTGATTGTATATTATTTATTATAATTAAAATTATTAGTTTTTATTGTCATAAATACGTCGCATTTAATTCGTTATACTGGAAGTGGAGTAATAAATATACAAAAAGTAACTCTAGTCTTACAATAGAACCTCTGTGATAAAGATAAACTCTGCAAACGAACTCTCAAGGTGATTACATTCGTTTGTTCTTGCAATGGTCATAGCCTGTATCCTACAATAAAAGGATCGAAGACGAAAGAAAATTTCATTTCACATATCTTCGGTGCGTTGCTATGCATCCGACTGCTCTCTTGAACAAACAGCTTCTTGGAAATCATAAAGATTACGGCACGAGTTCTCGGAAAATGTGTAGTCGAGATATCTCCCAACTTAAAAGACTGTATAAGGTCGGTTATAACGTAATTGCTCCGCGTGTAGATCGTTTGAGTGGAAAATCTCGATCGGGTGATGTGTTCAGAACGTTCCGATAGCATCTTCCCCTCTGCGAAGCGGCGTCGCTGTTCGTGTTCATGGAGCAGTCGATGAGAAATGAATAATTCGTCACATTAAAGATCATCACTAGACTCGGGCTGACGAGAGACCCCGGGTCATCTGCGGGGAAATTCGAATTTAAACTTTCACGTTCAATGAGAAAAATTCAACGTGTACCACAGCAAGTCCAAAGAACTTCTTCTAGTTTTTCGTCGGCATGGAGGTTCGTACGAGGAGAAATTGCTACTGAAACGCTCCCAAACATGATTCGATGCGCTCATTATACACGACGTAACGATCACCCTGGCATGATTGCACCCTGTTTACTTAATTGTTTCAATTATAATATTTAGATTTTCTGTGCCGTGAATTTCTTAAATTGATATCAATGAGTCAACGTTTACGCCCACTCACATTCTAAATGGTCCGTCCACGTCGAAGTTAAAACTACCTGTTTATATCCTCAAATCTACGTGAGCGTTTTCATTGTGAATGACCCTTCATTCTCGAAAGGCGAATCAGAATTCCGTAGAAGCTGAAAAGCGTGTGCGAGGCGGCGGTTCCCTGTACCTGCGTGGAGGCCCGGCAGGAATGCTCCAGATACGGGCGGGGCGCCGTAGGTGCGAGCGGGTTGGGGCGCGGTGCGCGGGGCCAATCGAATGAAATGTTAGCACGCTCGCGCTAACGCGCCCAGATGGATGCTTCTTTGTGTCTCCGGGAGAGTGCGGGCGCGGCGGCGGCGGCTAATGGCGGCGCGGACGCCGGGCCGCGGCTCGGGGATAAATCGGGGAGATAGGACGCGGGACGTGGGACGAGAGGGGCGTGGAGTTCGAATGGAGATGGCGAGCTGCAGGAGGAACGAGTGAGATAAGGTGATGGAGCGGGATCTCTTTATAAGAGGAATGCGAAACTCTTTTCCAGGGAAATTCATTGTGAAAGAGTGATTTCTTTGAGTTGGCGTGGTTAAAACAATCTGACGCAGGTTTTTTTTAACCGCCCCTAGGGAAAATTTTTTCTTGACTTGACTTGTACTTCCGCTTGCCATTATTAAGAGTTGTGTGAGCATAGGTCGAGAAACTGATATCGATACCAAAGAAAAGTGACTTATCCCCAAAACAGTCAATTTGTCCTAGTAAGATTGTCATAAATGTTATAAGTAAACGCCACGATGAAGAACAGAGGAAACTTCGTCCTAGTCTGCGAACAGAACACATAGTTAACACAAATTGAGAATTTTCATGGCTAAGAAAGCGAAAGGCGACAGTATTTACTGAAAAACGAACAAGAATTGTTGATAAAGATGGAAGTCTTTTGACCGTTCTAAGGGAAGGGTAGAGAGGGCAGGGTTTTAGATGTGTGGGGCTGACGACTCGCAAGAACAATTGTGGGAGATTGGAGCTCCATTTCTCGGGAGTGACGGAGAGCATCGACCAGCCCAACGGACACGCGAGTAGCTCAGGCGAGAAGCAGGAGACCAAGAGGGCGAGTGAACTCGAAGGTGAGATAAGAATGAATGAGCGGGTTTGGGAAGTGGGGAGGCGGTGGGAGAGAAATGAACTCAGGAACGGACAGACAGACGGACGGGCAGGAGGGCGGTCGGGTGGAAGGGAGAGCGGTTGGTCGGACGGTCGAAGGGGCGGGAAGGCGGTCAGTTGGACGGACGGATAGGAGGGCGGTCGGATGGACAGGAGGATGGCCGGTTAGGACGGCGAGCGGGCGGGCGAGCGAGCGGGCGGAACGGGCGAGCGGAGCGGGCGGGCGGGCGAAGCGAGCGAGCGGGCGGGCGGCCGAGCCGAGAGCGGGCGAGCGGAGCCGGAGAGCCGGCGGCGCGGGCGAGCGGCGGGCGAGCGGCGGCGAGCGGCGCGGGCGAGCGGCGCGGGCGAGGGGCGGGCGGAGCGGGCGGGCGAGCGGGCGGGCGAGCGAGCGGGCGGTGCGGGCGAGCGTGGCGGCGAGCGGCGGGCGAGCGGGGCGGGCGAGCGGCGGGCCGAGCGGGCGGGCGAGCGGGCGGGCGAGAGCGCGCGGGCAGAGCGGGCGGGCGAGCGGGGCTGGGCGGGCGAGCGGGCGGGCGTGAGCGGGCGGGCGAGCGGCGGGCGAGCGGCGGGGCGAGCGGGCGGGCGAGCGGGCGGGCGAGCGGGCGGGCGAGAAGGTGGGCGAGAAGGCAGCAGGCGGCGCCGACAGGCGTATCTCTCGCCCCGATGGCGTTTGCTTGTCGCGGCCGCTGCGGCGCGCGGCTGCCATTCATCAGCGCTCGCAGGCGGGCGGCCCCGCTCCGCTCCGCTCGCGTCATCACAGCTCTCGCGCTCACTTTCGGCCCCTCGCGGCGCTCTCTTGCTCGCACCTCTGTCTAATGTCTTTTCCTATTCCTGTGTTTCCTTTGACACCGTTCATGCTTTTAGTTCTATGCGCCTATTGCAGCATAGCGATAATTCTCTTTCTCGATTTATTCTGTTCTTTATTTAATTCCTCCCCCCCATTATTTGTTAGATTTATTTTTCTGTTGGAAACACAATTTCTGAAGTTGATTTCGTGCTTTTCGATTCATTCACTTTCGCCTCTTTTTGCCATTGTCGTCTTTTTCATGACCATCT
Organism: Gryllus bimaculatus; assembly: GCA_017312745.1. NCBI lineage: Eukaryota > Metazoa > Arthropoda > Insecta > Orthoptera > Gryllidae > Gryllus > Gryllus bimaculatus. The sequence continues at coordinate 3,253,551 of BOPP01000141.1, forward strand.
TGCCTGTCTACTTTTCAATTTTTTTTCTGATTCCCAGACTCTCTTCATTTGACTGTATCATCAATCTGCAAGTTATTCATGCTTTATTTCTTTATAACTTTTTTCTTGTATTCCGTTTGATCCCATCTTGCTTCCGTGGTCAGTATTTCATTTTTCTTATGTCGTCGCTTCTACCAGTCGTATCTTTCCATCTGTGGATTTTGACGTCACGTCCTTCCAAACTTACTCCGCCATCACCGTTACTTCAGGGTTCACTTCCTCTGCCACTTTTGTAGTTACCTCAGTGTTCACTTTTACACCACTTTCTTTCTCGCCTCTACAGTCCGACGCTTCCACTGTCACATTTATTTTCTCTTGCTCTTCCCCTCCTCCACCTGTTTCTATTTCTCTTCCTCTTCCTCTTCCTCTTCCTCCTCCTCCTCCTCTGTCTCCTACTTCTACTCCTCCAAATCCTCCCCCTCTACCCCCTTTTCCCCCCCGCCACGTTCTCTACACTCTCTCTGCAATATCCACTTTCACACTCACAACGACTTTCATCTATACCTACCACTTTCTCCCTCTCTTCTACAGTCCGTCGCCCCGTTCCCCATCTAACCATCGGTGTCCGCTTCCACCGCCTCCTCCCCCTCCCCCTCCATCTCCACCAGAGCCGCGGCCGCCGCCGCCGGCGGAAGCGGAGATTGGAGGCCGCATAGCTGTGTTAACAGACCCGAAAACTGGGCCCGGTTTACAGCCCGCCACCTAATGAAGCCCTCCGCTGCCTGCGCCGCGCCGCGCCGCGCCGCGCCGCCCGCTCGATTGCCTGCCGGGCGCTGGGCGCGAGGGCGAGGGCGAGGGCGAGGGCGAGGGCGAGGGCGCAGGTGCGTGCGACGCAGAGCAGGTAGCGCCCCTCCCCCCCCCCCCTTGGCCCGCGAATCGCCCACTGCCCGCCCGCCGCCGCCGGCCGCGCAGGTGCCTCGGAACAAATTTCGGGGAGGGCCTCGCCCGCAGTGTGAGGAGGAGATGCGGCGGCTACACTCGCTTCCGATGAAACTGAAAATCTATCTGGCTCTTCGCTCAGAGACGTTCCAATTGGGCGCGCACGTTTCTGGAGAGTCCGGTTATTGAATTGAGAGAATACTAGACGCTACCCGTAGACAAGTTGGTCTTGAGAATAACTTAAAAAAATAATTTATCATCTGGGTTAATTGCCTTTAAGATACGTTCGTTTCAAGTTCTTCAGTCGACTTCTATGAACCACTGGCGGGGTATCAAACGTTTGAAGAATTGAAAAATTTGTGAAGAGGCTAAAAAAATGTATACTACTTTTCAATCCATTGTATGGAGAAAACTAATACCATTGTAAAATTTTATTTATTTAGCAAAAAACATTATTTGACTGAGTCTGTGTTTTATTTAAAAGGGTAAGAAATAAAAATACGAATATTCTCGAACGAGATATTTCATTTTGTATACATCCCAGGATCTCCATACCAAAATAGTTATCCAAAATGAATACAGTCTCTTGCATTAAACAGATATACATATTTATTGAAAATGCTGTTAACAACACTCCCAGAATATTGCGAATTCAAGACGAAACGTGACTGTACTTCTGCTGATAACTCCCTTTCAAAAACTAGTAGTTTTCACTAAATTTGCACTAGAAATACAATGTATAAAAAAAGTTCTCAAAAAGTTTCTTAATTTTTTTCTTCGTTATTTTTCAAGATGTACAAACGCTTAAAAGAATTACGCAGGTCTCATTTTCGGTCGTGTAAATTTAGAAATAATGGGAGAAGGTATATGCTGTTGTCTGGGACGGATCAAGCCTGTCATTTGGCGGGGACCATCAAAGATTTTTGTTAAATAATAAACATTTGTTATTGTATTGTATATTATTTTTCTAGTGTATACATATGCATTACTATACAATATTATTTTTTAAATAATAATATAACTCTAACATAAAACAAATATTTAAATCAATATTGGCAAATAAAGGAAGGTAACAAACGAAATGTTTAGGCCTTTTGGGGGGCGGGGGAGGGCATGGCTTCCATTCAACACCAATTTGTGAATGGAACCGCGAGGGGGCCGCCATCTTGTTGCCCGGCGCGGCGCCCATTTCACGGAAGGCGAGTGTACGCGCCGGCGCCCGGCCCGCGCATGCGCACGGTGCGGTCGGCGCGGCCGCGCTGATAAAGAAATTAACGGACAAAATGCGAGTTGCGTGATGCGCTCCCGAGCGGGCGGCCGAAGGGCGTCGAGGAAGCCCCAGAGGTAGTTAGGAGGGGGTACAGAAAAAGAAAATAATTACAGAGAAAACGATCGGGAGCCTTTCCTTATTCCACGGAGGCACTCTCTTCGTGATAGTGAGACGTCTTCCTGTCCGACCCGACGCCGCCTGCCTTCCTTCGTGGTCGTCGCCGCCGGCGCCGCCCCCTTTAGTGACGTCATGCTAATTCTGGCAATTTCCAGCCCCCCTTTGGCGTCCCCTTGTCGCGGCGGCTTTTTTTCTGAGGTTTATTGCCCGCGATAATACGTTATGGGTGATCCCGGCGGGTTCTTTGGCGTGCTTCTTTTGCTCCTGGCAGTGCGAAACTGTATAGAAAACATACCGCTGATACTTATTAGCACATGTTCCTTGCTGCCCTGATGACAATGTTCTTGCCGAAGTGTTGCGTGCGCATAATTTGTGTGACTAACTAGGTTACTTAGGTTTCTGCCATGTTCGTTTTCCTCTATTAGTTGCTGCTGATTTTTTCGACATGGCGGCGTCGTGTTTATTCCCTTTTTTTTCAAATTTTAGGTATGCGATTGGGGTCTGGTTTCTTTGTTTTAATTTTTATCGGGTCAGTGCACCATCAGAGGATTTTCCTTGAATGTACATCAACGGTTTTTGTTTAGTAATTGGACATTTATAGTGCATTTTTACATACTGGTTACATGAATAATGTAATGAAATGGAGTTACCAAAAGTTATGATAAAGACCTTCCATATCAAGAGATTTTAGTTTGTGTCCTTTACCTACTGTTGAAAAAAATAAAAAAAATGTCTCCCTTGCGTTTATTCATGATGGTTATTTCGTGAGAAGCTTAATGTCAGTCTTAGGTTTCCAACGAATAAGTCATACATATTTTCGCAGTTCTATTTAATATTCTTTCTATTAGAGCCTGCTAAACGATTAGAAATAATTAAAATGATTATTTACGATGCTACTAATAAGTTACATTTTATCCATTTTTAAATAATAAAAACATTTTCACCACATGCCATACACTTTTGTAGCCTTACTCACTTCCCTTTTATTTTATGTCAAGTATACAAATCACCTAAACGCGTGCCACCTTACATTAAGATCAGTTGTAGCTGATCAGACTAAAATATATTGCGTTCTTCATTGCAGCCACAGTTTTATTTGAAAATTTGAGCATCATTTTACTATTACAATAGTGCCATCATTCCAAAGATCATTGTCCATGAGATCTCTGTTTTTTCATTTTACTATAAAGTGTGCAAATCTCACCCATTTACAGAACTGTGCGTGTCATTCATGTTCAGTTGAACCTCTTTTCTTCTCGTGCTTCTACACTACCAGTATCTCCGATGACCATTTCATTTGTGATGTTGGTAAGGGTAGGATCCTAACGGTTTCAACGCGTTTATTTCGGCAACTCTCCCAGATGCGTTTTTCCCCTCCCGTATGAGCCATGAGCACGATCATCGGGTGAGCGGACGCGTGGCTAACTAGACCGTGGCTGTCGTCAGCTGGACGATTACAGCCAATCTCTGCCTAGCGCATCTCCTCGCATGGACGGCTGTCTGCTGTCTGTCTCCGCCGCGCGCGGCCGCCCTCGCATGCTGCCCAGCGGAGCGCGGCTCATTTTCCGCCCCGCCGCCGGCCGAGGGCGAAAGGGCTCCAGGGTGCGGCGCGCGGCTGGAATGAAGGGCCCCGCACTTGCGCTCACTTAGCGATGGATAACGTGAAGGGAGTGCGCGTACAAAAATGTAAACAATCCCCCCCCCCCTTTTTTGTGTTTAGATTAAGTATTAAGATTTCAGTTTCAGTGGTGAATCTGTTGGCGTGTCGGGCGAAAATATCCTTCGTAAATCTTCCTTTGGAGGTGAAGTAAAACCGGCTGTCCAATGTTGTAGATTTACTGCATGTGAACGATCCTCACGCCTGAAAGAAGCTTCTGAGCTAAATTCAAATCGTATGTTCGAAAACTTTGCGACATTAACTTTATGGAGTTTCTGTTCAATCCATAAGAGGGCGGTCACAGTCGACTCGATTTTGGACAAACTTTCGGTCTGTCATTTTGATCCGACGTATCGTATTTGGTCAAACACGTGGAAGAAACCGTCATAGTGAACTCGAACGACTTCTTCGGACGGTGTACGAAAAATCGGTGATGGGAGGAAGTTCGATTTTATTTGGTTTTGTCCTTCCCGACAACGGCCGACTGAAATTTCGCCCAAAATCGTTTCCACTGTGACCGCCGCCTTAGTACCCCAGCCACCGGCGCAGCTCCAAATCCGCAGCGGTCCGTTACCGCTTGGCCGCGCCTCCTTTCCCCCTCCCTCCCTCGCCGTCCGCTTTTAGGCGCGGTGCGGGGGCGGTAATGCCGCTAAGCCTTTGAGCTCAGGTAGCCGCCGTCGCCGCCCCGGTGCCTGCCATTGTGCGCCTTGAAGTCCGCCCTCGACCCGCTTCGTGTTTATTTCGCCTCTGGAATCCGCCAGGCTCTAGGAATGCGGATTGCGAATCGCTCTCCGGAATCTCACAACAAATGCTTCGTCAGCTTATGATTTGTTTTGATATCTGATAGAAATAGCCCTAAATGTGGGAAATGTGATATGGGGTGGAAGCGGAAATAGTACATATCTTCAAACAATTTGGGAGAATTTTCGGTCTTTTACGCATTAGAAATTCTGTTCGATTTATTACCACAAATATGTTAATTAACATATTAAAAAGTTATTCCCGGAATATATTGTGTTATTTAATAGGACCGTTTTTAACATTAATATTCTGAAATAGAATTGCTCAATAAATCTGAGCGAATTGTGAACCTTTGGAAATTGATGTTAGTCCAGTTCATCACAATCAATTCATTTAACTAGTAATAGTCATCTGTGATTTCATATGGATGGTGGGGGAATAATGAAATATTGAGAGAAACCAGAAAAATTAACGCTAGTAGGATTTCTGGTATTTCACATATGTAAGATGATTTTTGATTTACCTGCACAGGAGACGTAAAAAGCACGAGGAAAATTTTTTAGGCCACAAATTATATAATTGTTACCTGAATTTCTCTGCACTGCTAATGAAGGATGACTTTTGTAGTTTCACTTAACTAAGGTACATTTGTGAAGTATTATCTGAATCCTTTTTCGTCGATTGACTCTACTCCAAACAACCTAAAGAACTTTCGGATCTCGTTTTTTCTCTTTATTAATCGACCTTGACAAGCCAATCACGATGCTTCTGGAGAAATGAATACAATATTGAATATCCGCTTACTTTTTTGGATAGTACGTTATGAAATGTTCTCATTAACATAACCCTCAAAATGTTGATGTTTGGAATTTGTATTACGTTCGTCCTTAAAGTCATTTGTTTTCATATCGCTCGTTCAAAAGAACAATACTTTGTACAGGATATGGCAATTTTTCACGCGTATTAAAACGTTTACACATTTTTTTTGTGTGTGTGTCCCCTATCTCTCTCACGGAGTTGCAGCATAGGGAGAATGTGGCGTAGTTAATTCAGGGCAGAGAAGTGGAACAAATCGGGCAAGTTGACGAGCGGGCAGCATGTAGTATAAAAAAACTGGAATTCTAAAAGGCACGTATTCTGGAATACTAAAGAAGAGTAGGCTTCTCTGTGCTGGTATCTCGGAGCATTATTAAGAGGCGGCATACTTCTCGGAAGAAATGACATTGTGAGGCAGATATAGTCGCTAATTGACTTGTTGATTCTAATAACATTGTAAGCAGAATCTCTGATAAAACGTTGTTTCAGATAACCGCCGTTATACAGTGAGTCTAGAAAAGGGTTGGCGGGGGAGATGTTGCGTGATCAGTGACACATCACGAAATACGGATAGAAATGGGCTACCAAATAGGATTTTCGCAAAATACTTCACTTTTCCGTTTGGAGCAGAACATTCATAGCAGATATCGTTCAATAAGTAAACTTCAGTTGTACATATTTCTTTTTGTCATTTATGTTTATAAAATGTACTAATTTGATTTGTCTGATGATTGGTAAAAAGAAACAAGTAGTTGTATTTGTTTAAAGATTAATATTTGATCATCAAATTAGCGTATTCATTACAAAATATTGTGTAGTAAATTCTTGACGTTGAAATCTCGGGTGTTATTTTCCTCTAGAACTTTCCTTTCAGATGAACTTGCTGCGAGAACATTCCGACATCCACGACAATCCGACATCAACGACATGTGTGGAGTCAGAGGTCACTGAGGGTAGAGTATATCAGCTTTGCGAAAGAGCAGCTTTAAAGTGAAAAGAGAAATTCTAAGAAATGAATACTGTGATTGGCTATTTTTTATTTGATTTTTAGCGTACTCCAGATGTAAATGTCGACTTAAATATCATGCAGTATATTGTATCTGTCTCCATTTTAGAATTAACTTGAAACGTTATGAAATCTTTTTCAATATTTTTTAAATGAATTATTACATTTTTTGCAGACTTTTTTCTCGTATGTTTCATATTATTGTTGCGTGCTTTTCTTCGCTCTGCTCTGATCGAACAGCTTCCACTACAATATTGCATTTATTAGGGGGAGTACAGCAATTGGGAATCGGTTGCACTCCTGGGTCGCGTCCGTTTTAACATCCGCAAAAACAAAGATTACGAAATAAATCCACTATCGTATAAAAGCCACTATCGCAAAAATAATTCATAAAAATGTGTTTATATCCAAAACATATTATTCATGCATTTATGACTGAGATTCCATGCTCCGCACCCTTAGAAGCCGTTCTTGGTGAGAATCGATATATCTTCGGTGTTAATTATTAATTTTGTGCCCAGTCATATTTTTTCTGGGGGTACGCACGTGAAGCATTCTTAGGAGGAATCAGCATATCTGTTGAACCCATTTTTACGCCCCAGGATTGTTAGCCCTGGGGGTATGGAAGATGAAATGATGATCATTTTGAGGGGTGAGAGGACGACACACACGCACAAACACAAATACACCAATGCCCGAGGCGGAACACGAACCCGCGGTCTTCTGGTCCGAATCCGCTACTGCCTTGGCGATCTCGGCCATCCATTATTATTATTATTATTATTATTATTATTATTATTATTATTATTATTATTATTATTATTATTGTTGTTGTTGTTGTTGTTGTCGTGAGTGGAACGCTGGTGTGGCTTCTGTCTTTTCGTGGTCCGCTGTGGGGCGTCGCGTGAGATGCGGACTTCGACCGTGCGGCGCCGCGCCACCCGCCCCGATAGCCCCACGACGGCGGCGGCGGCGGCGTCTCCGAGGCGCCGGTCGAGTGGGCAGCTGCGCGGTCCTCGCGCTCTCCAGGCAATCACTGGCCGCGCTTCTGCCGGGGAATAGATTGGATTATTTGGAGAAAAGGGAATGTTTAGATCTCCTCTTCCTTGACCTTCACCTTCTCCTTCTTTCTCTTAGTTCTCCTCCTTCCGTCCCTTCATCATTTTCTTGAGCTTTTTCCTAACCATCCATCTCTTCCTACTACTTCTTCGTCAGTCTTCTTTCAGTTCCTCCTCATCCTCTTTCAAGTTTTGACCACTTTTCTCCTCATTATTATCACTCCTTCCTTCCCCTTAACCTTCAACCCCTTCTCCCATCCCCTCTTCCTCCTTCTCTCCTCGTCCTTTTTCATTTCATCTTCGTTCTTCTCCTAATGGAGAGCTTTTTAGATGTTATTCCCGTTGTTTAAAGCATCAGTACACTCCAAATTATTGTCCCACACATTTTTCGGGTTCTTCCTATGATCTCATCGTATTGATGTGCAATTTATAATAAAGTTTGTCATAAATTTCTGTACGCTGTCTCCGCTTTGGTGGGTGTTCTTGGACATACATCATGTAGTTTATTCCTCAATCCTCTAAGAGTGTCTTCGTTTCATGAAGTCTTTTTCTCGTTCTGTTTTTGTGCGTGCCTGGCTTTTTTCCTAATTCGTAGAATATTAATTTATTCTGTATCTCTAAAGGGACATCCTTCATGAATAAATCTGCTCAATAGATTCCCAATTAAATTATTGATTTTTATAGTTTAATAGAAAAGGTACTGTTATAATGTTTGGAATTCCCTCTCATGACTCCACAAATGGACAATATTTCGACTGTCCACAATGTCCGTTTTACTTCCGGTAATTCAAGTTATGAAAGTATTACTACTCTACCCGATTTCTCATTTTGATAGTGCTTTTATTATCGGTAAAATAGTTGGTATTAAAATAGTCTCAACATCAAGGAGCTTATGTAATACAACCGTCTGACATTAAATTTAAAACACTGAACGTTGAAGTAGGGAAATATTTTTATTTTACACGTGAATTATATTACGAGAAACAAGCATTTATCGTCACAACAATGTCTTCTTACACAGTACAAACGTAATTTAGTAGACAATTAAGAGTTTTTCGACGACTTCGCCCCATGGAAAGAAGTTATAGTGCGCCTCCGCCTGACCCCGGCCCGGGCATAGCTCTTGATGAATCGTCCATTCTGCTGTTGCCTCCCCGCGGACAAACCGCGTGACAAATCAATTCCGGAGAGCGCACGGACGGGCCGGGCTTCTGGTCCATTTATTCAGTTGTGCAACCTCCTCGGAAGAAATCTCCCGGGGGCGATCTCCCCGCGTGACAGGGCGCTCGCTGCGTATTTGCACAGGCCGCACCGTCACGGCGGCGCTTTTTATTTGCTTTGCGTAAAATCGCGGCCTCCCCGTGGAACCACAATGGCCCGAAACGTGCCGGGGAACCAAAAACCCGCGCCGGGGAGTCCGCATGGTCCCCGCCTGAAGACCGCGCCCGGCCGCAGCAAGCCGCGTACCTGCGTTTTCGTGGGACGGGGAAAGAACTATGGACGGCCGGGGCATGGGCGACAGAGAGGACGCCGGACGTTGGGGTGGGGCGGGGCGGGGGCGGGGGCGGGAGCAGGGGTTGTAAACATGTCACCCAAGGGCCGTTAGCGCGGCGCGGGGGTGGGAACACCCTGGGCTTGGGGGTGAGTGGGAGTGGGGGTTGGGGGTGGCGTTTTGACTCCTGGCTTCGCTAACGATGCACCCCTAGCGGGATGGAATTGCGAATCCTCGTTGCGGGCGAGGCAGGTACGCTCATAAACACGTCAAATGTGACTGAAGTCGTTAAGGGCGAGTCGGAGTGGCCCTGGCGGGGGGTGAAGGACCTTCTGGGAAAGGCCGTTTGGCGACGTTCACGTGGCGAACTGGCCAATCCCAGATGTGGACTTTCTCGTGAATAATTGCCAGGAGCATTTAAGATGGGCTGAAGATAAGATGGACGTTAAACCCGATAATACTTGACAATTTTGATTTTAAGGCTTTCTTCTTTACTAGTTTGACACAGGACTTCTTGACTGCAAATATATCTCTCTGGTCAGTTCTGCTTTTAGCTTTAAACATTTTTTCTTTCTTCTCACAAATTGTTCCCCACTGTTCGCCACCGCTCACATGGATATTGACTGTTCATGAGAATAAATGGCTGGAATTGTGAACATAATATTGAGTAGATGACGTTTTATGGAAGTAATTTAGAAATAAAATAATTGAATTACAGTAATTCGTTTTGTTTTGCATTAGAAAGTAAGTTCCCATTATAGACTATTAAAATATAAGTATGGTATTTCTCGAAACACCCTAGGTAAATATTTCATCCTTACTCATTAATTAAACTTTATTGTAGCACGTTCATAGAATGCAAATCAGCATTTTACCATTAGTGTACAATAAAAAAGTGATTACAATATTACATTTTTAATAGTCATATTCACAGTTAAGAGCCAGTGCTCTCTTAGCAATCACAGAGAGGATGAAAGCAAGATTAACGAATATTCTAGTGGTCATATAAAAATACGACTGTAATACTCAGGAAGACACACCTAACTGCCTCGAGAGAGTGGAGTTTAAATAAAACATAACAAAAGATTTTCAATTAAAAGGGCATCAGGCCCGCCAGGTGCTCGGGTTCGTTCAACTGCATATGCAGCGAATGGTGGCACACCTGCACAGGTTGGGACGCCCCCATTTTAAAGAGCGTGACTTGCTCCTCAGACGATACTCTTCGGGGTACGCCCCCCTATTCACAGAAGGTGGTGGAGAAGCCGAGAGAGCCATATTTCAACATGAATATTTAATAGTCCTGCGACAAAAGCGAGTGTTTAGCGATCCCGCTCCGTATTCAAGATGTCGGTTGATCCAATACCTGCCTGGCATGACGACTAGCCTGCTCCGGGTGACTCACTCAGCTTCCCTGATGCCTAGTGCACGCTTGAGGTTTGGTTCGTGTTCCTAGTTTGGTGTTTCTATTACGAAATTCTCCAAGCCTTTCGAGGAATTTCATTCTTTCACGTTTCACTCAATCAAACGTGTAATAAGTAAGATTTTTAATGGAATTTGTGCAAGTACAACTAAGGAATTAGTTTTATTCCATTTCATTCTTGAATATTTGTTTTGAATTAATGTTATTTTGCTGTTCCAATGTAATATGTTTAGTGTCAGATGCGTATAGCTATTCATTTATATTTGAAATAACAATCATTGGGATTCCTTCAAATTTGAAAACGTGTGCTCTAGCTACTTGTAACTCCGTAGACGTCGTTGTCTTCGGGATTGGGTATTTTGGTAATAGATAACACTATTACATCTGTAGGTTTTGCTGCTTTTAGTTAATGCAATTTTTTAAAAACTTTAAATTTTTTGTTATGGACCTCCAAAACTTGTGAATTTTCAGAGCGTATTTTGTGGTTCAGTTTGTAAAGACACTCGTTTCAATGTTAATAAATAAATTAAACGATATTTATTATGCGACGTTAATAAGATTTGTTGTCCAAAATATAGTTTCAGTTAATATCAGTTCCTGCTAACAGAATTTCATTTGTAGAGATGCTAAACCACTGACTGGAGAATTGAAGGCATTTCAATTGAATTGTAATATTATATATATTATTGTAACTTTATTAAACAAATAAATAAATGTCTTTATTCGCTATATTGAGCCCGTATTCAAAAACACGTGTTCAATAGCAGTTTACATTTCATCACTTCTGCCGGCCACTATTGAATGCTAATAAACTTAATCCCCATACATTATGTCGCTTTGCATAAAATGAATTTTGAATAGTAATTGAATGTTTCATTCACAAATTTTACTGCGTGACGCAGCGTTTGTAATTAACACTCTTCAAAATAAAACAAAACAAAGCCATCAATTCATAGCGTATCTCTAACTACTCGTAAACTATATTTAGCAGTTCCTTGCCCATTCCTCGCTATGGCATTGTACTCTTCTGAAGCCAAGAGCTCTTACAATTAATGCCGTCTCGTGTCACAATGAGCCCTGTTCCGGAAGAGGTCAAACTATTTTCTGAACATAAAAATAAGTGTTTCAAATTGTTCAGGAAACTGTATATACCATCGTAAAAGTGTATTATTTCGTATACGGAATTATATTACATAATGTTGCCGGAAATAATAGAAATGGAGGACCGTAGTTAAACTAAAGAAATATTTCTTGCCATATACGCCTTCCATTTTGTCCTCCTTTCATTCAAAATTTTCCCCAAACTTATTGTTATGCGCAGTCCGTATCACCAACTAACTCTCACGTTATTTCAAATAAATTTTAATGTGTAATACAAATACAATTAATACAATCAGTTTCTTCTTTATAATTGAGTGTGACGTATTGTAGTTGGGTGGGGGTGGGGTCTTGTCGCAAGTGTTACGTAATTAATTGGATTGTTGGTGAAGTAGATACCTATTTATTATTTTATTGATACCTGACAATATCTTTATTTATTTATCGTGTTACGTAATTGTTGGAGGGGGTTCAAGCGCGCTTTACAGGTGCGTTATGGAGGGGAGATGGGGTGTTCAAAATACTCCAAATTTGCGTTACGTATGATAGTGCGTCGGTGTAGGGGGGGATGTGACGGGGGATGGGTCGGGGAGAACGGTGTCGGGGGGGCGGTGTCGGGGCAACAGTGACGGGGGGAGCGGAGGCTGCGTGCGCGGCGCGACGAGGTGAGGTGAGGCGAGGTAGGTGGCGCCCCGCCCCGGATGCGTCTCGGCGCCTCGGGGATGCTAAGCACCCCGACGCCGCGCCGCGCCGCCCCCCATTTGGTGCGCTGCGCCTCGCCCGGCGCCCGCCGCCGCGCGCCCCGCCCGCCCGCCCGCCAGCTCTTGAGCCAGGGCCCCGGGAGGCGGCTGGCGCCACGCGCCGGGATGACGCCGCGCGTTTGGGGGGCGGGGCGAGACACGGCCCTCGCACGTTGGCGGCGCGGGGCACTCTTACGCCCCTTACGAACGCCTGTAGGCGGCTCCACACATGCGGTGCTCGCCGAACAGCGAGCTACTGCTCGCCCGATTCCGAACAGCTGATTTGCTCGGCGAATGTTCGCTCCCTTTCATGTGTCCTAAAGACCAACATGCGGAGGGGTTGGGCGAGCACTGAATGTTCGGCGCTCGGCGAATTGCAAGCAACCCGTCTACACTACTCGGAATTCGCCGAATGCCGCATATGAGGAGCTGCTTTTACACGACCTGGCCAACTCCGAGTGCTCTGGCCAACTCTTGCAGACCGGGCGACCTGGAGTGTTCAGGTCAGACTGGTTTATTGTTTGGTGATTCCGGGCGCGTCAATTACTCCCGCAACAGCAGTGTATGTTTTTATTGCGGGAAGTGGTGGCGATCTTCCCTAGCTGGATGGTGATAACCAGAGTAGCCTACACGTTGGCTTGGTTTTCCCCCCTAACCAGATATCTCTCTGCATCGCGTCAGCCAGGAAAATCTGTAAGTTACTGATTCGAATCTCGACTTGTGTGTAGTATACTACGTAAGTGTGAGTGTAATGGGAGAGGATAGAACGAGAACTATATTAGATTTTATGAATGAACACAATATTTGCTCTTTCGTGGATTTTAAATTTCACTTCCCTTTTTTTCACTTTCTTCTGTTTCTTTCCGTAAATAATTCATTGTTGATTTATATTTGCCTCCCATTGCCACCGTTTGCTCCCTTTCTATCTTTCTTTTCTCGTACGCGTACATTCTTTTCTGTCCTTCTTTTCGCATTCTCTTCCGACTGCCTTGCTGTACCTCACGACCTTGTTCAGCATTCCGCCATCGTTATTATGCCATGATGGTTAGGTTGCGTATAGGGGTTGTAAGGGTTGTTTTTTAGGCGCCCCCATTTCCGCTTTCCCGTCAACAAGGGTTGACGCGTCGGCTAAGGGTTGATGTTACGACTTCCGGCGTGGTTCGTTTTGCCCCTTTGCATTCTCCGTGTTGTGTTGGGTATCGTTCAAAACTCCAAAACAATTTATTATATCTAAAGTTTATACAACGTTTCGAATCCTGTAAAATTGGATTGTTCTTTCGTTATAATTTCATTAGTTTCGGTTTTCCATCACCTTTTGTTAATAATTATCTAAAGGATTTGGTGAATGAGAATTCACCGGACACTTTCCACGACGTCTATTTCATCTAATGGAGGATAGGCACAGCGGATGCCTGTCTTGCTAATTTCTCTTGAGGAATGATTATGTAATTTTATTTTAGTAAGGAGATATCTGCCGGTCAGATGGTCGCGATCGTTGGAGCAGTAGTACCGTAGCGGTCTCGAAGCACAAGACCATGGGTTCGAATCCCGCCTCGAGCATGGATGTACGTGTGTGTGTATGTGTGTGCCGTCCTTTCATCTCCCACCATCATCATACCCCCAGGGCTAACAACCTTGGGAAATAAAAATTGGGATTCAGCTAAAATGCTGATCCCCCCTCAGAAAGATACTTGCACCCGACGAAGCAGGATGCACGCGTGGTCCGAGTCCGCCTATACGCGAATATGATATATGTATGTGTATATGTATATATATATATATATATATATATATATATATATATATATATTTGAGTTGCGTGAACGGATTTCATCTCATTTATTTGCATAGATCGCAATGTCCATTGGCAGCGAGCATCACGGCCAGCGCAACGCTGCCACCTTATCATTACGCCGTAATTGAAACGCGCTTCGGCAGTGCGCTCGGCGTCTTCGGCCGCATGATTTCCAGTCGGCGGCCTACAGCTTAATCTTGGCTGTCAGCGGGTTTCCAAAACCGCTTCGCGGGACAAGGTCGTGAGGGCCAGATTCCGCACGGATGTCGGTTCCACCTTCGGACTCGGCGCCGCCGCGCTCGAACACCCTCTCCACCCGGGGAGCCCTCCCCAGTGCGTCGGCCGCTCGCCTCGGTCCAGGTGAGAGTGATTAGAGCGGCCGCACTCGGATATCTCGCGCGCCGCCCGCTTCTGCGCGTTTTCCTCTCGACGCCGCGCCACCGCCGCCGTCGTTTAATTGCCGTCGCCGCGCCGGTGCGTCGTCTCTCTTTCCTCTCGGCGCCTCCTCCGCTTTCTTGGTCGCCGTCTCCTTCGGGCGCTGCTCTGAGCCCGGCGAGGGAAGGAGCGAGAGGGGAAGCAGGGGGGCTTCAGAATTTATCGGCGACACGGCCCCCGTAATGGCCGGTCCAGACCCACAAAAGGCGCGGGCCACGGCTGCCAACCCGCGCGCCGCCGCCGGCAGGGCTGCCAACGGACCGCGCAGGTGCGCGGGCGAGTGGGTAGAGGCGGTGCGGGCGAGGGAAGGGGTTGGTGGGAATTCTTTCACGGGGGGGATGGTGGTCACGCTGGTGCAGTGGCAGAACGGAAATGGCGATGGCTTTTGGTGACCATGATCAGAATCATTTTAATGAAGATGGTAATAATTACAATGTTAGTAGTGAATCTATGCCAGAGCCGAAGGCGATATTGGCGATGCCACTGGCAGCCATAATGATGTTATGACAATCACGAAAAATATGTGTCATGTGATACAATTAGTCGCGGTCGTAAAGTGGCGCATCGAATTGGTAGAGAGGACGATTGAGGTCGGAAGAATTCAGTGGTTGCATAGCAATGCACGTGAGGGCTGGAGTGCTGTAGCAAATAATGTCGATAAACCTGTTACTTGCACATAGCGGTGAATAAAAGCACAGCATCAGACGAGGCAATACGAGTCCCAGGCTTTAAAAAATGCGGACACGATGTCGAAGATGGTGGTTTTGGTATTCGAGGCAGTGGGCGACGACGCAGGTAGGAGAGGAAATAAAATATGCTCAGGCATGTAAGGAGAAGTAAAGTGGCGATCTAAGTGAATATAACAATGAATGAGACGAGCAGAGAAGTTAATAGACATAGCTAGAAACATTTCAGAAAACGGCGGGTAATGACGTAGGAATGTAGTTGTAGAAAGTTAAGGTAATGTATAGAAGCGTGATGGTGTCACACTGACAGAGGTGAGGGGAGCCAATGTGGTACCTAGTTGTGAAAGTGACACTCACTTATTGAGATGGCAGTAGGGCCGTCAGACGGCGGTGGAGGCTCGTGACGTCCTGCAGCACTGGGAAGAGCGAAAGAGAACACATGCCAACCGGCGGTGTCAAGTCAACAACGGTTCAGAGAACGAATTACGATGGTGTAAGTGGCGATGACAAGAGTAAGATTCAATGTCGGCAACTTAATTTGCTGTCTACGTAGACAGGAGTCTCTAGGGTTAGAGGTTGGCGAAGCTTCTTTTCGCTACAGTAGAGCGGGAAGAAAAACTGAGGCGGCAAGAGGTTAGCCAAGCAAGTTGGCGATGTCAATGGTAATTAAGGCTTGTAGGCGACGGCGGACACATTGTTACAGAGGAGGTAGAGACTGTGACATTTGGAACGGGAATTAGAAACAATATCAGCGGCGATGAGTGCGTCGAGGAGGCAGTGCCCATGGTGTCCTGCTGCGTCGTCGTAAGAGAAGTGACAGGGTTAATGGAAGAGCACGCTGATTGAGGCAACGGAAGACGACGTTTGTTGAGGCAACGGGAGAGGAAATCGGTAAAGGCAACGAAAGAGGGTTGACGTAATGAAAGCGGGGAGTGGGTGGACGCCGTTCATACGTCTCATTCACTCGTCCCCCACGGTGTGGGACACTGTCTCTTTTTGTTCGCAACGGCGGCGCTGCCTTAACTCCAAGCAAGGAGGCCGTCGCGGCGGCGCGGCGGAGGCGTCCGCAAAGGCGATGGAGACGACGGCTGCGGGCCGGGAGGCGGCGGCGGCGGGAGGCGGCCGGAGACAAAAATCCGGGCGCCGCGGAGCGTAGCCGGCGGGCCCCTTTGTCGCGTCGCCTCGATAATGGCGTCAGAGGCCGCGCGGCGGCGGCGGAGCGTTGTTAACGGGTATTTTCCGTGCGCCCATGGAATTTAGATTGTACGCCGCAGCATTCGAGCCGACAGCCGGGGACGTTAATGCGCGCCGCCGCTGATATACGAGCTACAAGTAAATTATGCGATATTTACTAGCAATTTATAGATCGCGGGGCGCCGGCCCGGCGGGGCGCGAGCGGGGCCAGCGCCGGTCTCGCGCGCGGGCGAACGCGTGGAATACGCGCCCATTACGCGGAGCCTGGATGTGATGCATGTGCGTTGGCCGCGTGCGTGTCATTGATACCACCACAAGTGAAGGGGAATTGAAATGCGGTCAAAGGATTGATTATGAAACGAATTGACTCGTGAATTGAATGCGTTTTTTTGTAAGCTATTTTGATAACCCTTGCATCGTTGGGGCGGATTCTTTAGTACCTACTATTCTCTCTAAGAACAATGTAACTTGTAACGATAATAAGCGGGATCGATCTTAATCTCCTGTCGATTAAAGTTACGATGAATTAATTACTCTCACTTAAATATAAATGTAATACATATTGCTCTTGAAATCAATGTACTTACGAGTCGCAAAGGAAACTTGTTTTTGTAATTATTTTCTATAACATATTTGCCAGAATATTCGATGAAACTATTCCTTGAGCATAATAAGAACGAATTTCGGAAAAGGATAATCTCGCGTAAAGGATTTCCCCTGTCCATGTGAAATATTGTTCAAGATGCTGGTATTGGTAAAACTACTTTACTGTTGAGATTTCTCTGGCGAAATTATCGAAAGAACCATTGAACAGCAAACACCAGTTGAAAGAAATGTGAATCGAAGCACGAAGCGAATATTTCTTGCCCTGCCTGCCACGTGTCTGCCCGCCGCGCCCCCAGCGGCCTCGAACGCGTCGTAAAGCGCACGGGCGCGCGCGGCGCGGCGCGTGACGTGCGTCACCGCCTCCGACTCGGCCACCGCCACCGCTCTGTCACCGCCGCCGCATCCGAATGGTCCTCTCAGCGGTGGCGGTGCGGAGGCGGTAGCGGAGGAGGCGAAGGCGGAGGCAAAGGAGGAGGCGGTGGCAGCGGTGGTGCGGTGGCCACCGCACCGTTCCGGTGGCGGTGGCGGAGGGGGAGGGGGAGACGGAGGCGATGGCGATGGTAAAAGGGTTGGCGGAGCCGATGGCGGCGGAGGTGGAGGCGGAGGCGGTGGCAGCGGTGATGCGGTGGCCGCCGCACCGTTGGGGTGGCGGAGGCGGAGGGGGAGAGGGAGGCGGAGGCGGAGGCGGTGGCGATGGTGGAGGCGTTGTCAGAGGCGATGGCGAAGACGGTGGCAGCGGTGCTGCAGCGGCGGTCGCACCGTGGTGGTGGCGAAGGCGGAAGCGGAGGCGGCAGTGGTGACGGTTAGTGATGCGACATCGACCAGACAACAACGATGTTCAAAATCAGAACTTCGATGTTAATAATACATCAACAAAAACCAACGACGTTTTTAATCAAACATCGGTGTTTTAATGTTCGTTTAGTAACCTGTAAAATAAAATTCATGCTCAAGAACATTGAATTTGACAATGGCCCTGATTATTAATTTATAATTAAAATTTAACGGAAAACAAAGTTATACAACGTCTCCCCATGTGCGAAATGCAGGAAAGATGAAGGAAATAGCAGACCATCAGGATGCTCTTGCGCAAGGGATGGTAGTCTGCTCAATGAACATGGAAAAAACCGCGTTCGTTTCGATGGAATACAAACAGATATTGGTATCATTAGTTATTGTTTCTTATTTTAACTTTTACAAAATTGTGATGATGGCATCTTTTATTCACGAACAAAACATTGAATTGATGCCTTATTTTACGTGGCAAGACTCGGGCCTTCAAGCCCGTACTTCCGTCTAACCACGCAAATTTCGGTACGCTCCTTTCACCAACCAACGGAGAAAGATGGTATTTCTTGGGCGACGAAGCAGGCGAATTGAAGGCTTCATTTATGCTTGAGGATCTTTTACACGCAAATACATCTACTGACATAGGACAGTCGGCTTTACATCCCCTCCGAAGGAAGGCGTACGAAGGATTTTTTTAACATTGAAAACCGTAAAAACATCCAACGCGAAACATCGGTTTCGATACGATGTTTACAACATCGATATTTTTATGGAGACATGGATGTTTCGAAAATATCTACATCGATCTCGCATCCCTGTGGCGACTGTGGCGGCAGCCGCGCGGCGGCGATGGGTGTGGCGGCGGCGGTGGAGGCGGAGGTGAAGGCGACGGCTGTGGTGGCGGTGGCGGTGGGCAGCGTCGGCGGCGGCCGGCGCGCGCCGCGCCATCCACGGCAGCCGCCCCAATAAAGGCCATCCAGGCACGCAGCCGCGTAAAGCGGCGCCGCCGCAGCGCAGCACTGCATCGCGAATGGAGCCCGCGAGGACGCCGCGCCGGGGAATCGCCGACGAGGAGCCGACAGCAGGACAACAGGCGCTTTGGTGCTGTTGTTGCGGAGTAATAATCAACGTGGAACTTTATCATGGGTCCTAATAGTTTTTTTTCTACCAAAAATGTTTTAATTAAAATGTGATTTAGTCAATCGTTGGCAGGTTTGGATGTAGAGGTATCCGTTGCGTTGGAAGCAAAGAGGATACCATTTTCGATTTTCATTGGATCACTGGAGACTCATATTCATACTAGGTTCTATTTTAGATTGTAGTGTAGTTCAGGTTGCCTAATTTTACAGGCGGAGATCCAATGTCATGAGTCATTTATGTTGATATATTTTAAGTACTTGTTTAGACATCCATCAATTCGCTGTAGTTGATGAACTACGAATTTCGTATTTCTAAAGACATTCTAATATCACTAATGAAGTGACCAATTTTTCTATGATTTTATGAGTATCTGTTCAACATTTGAATGGTGCCAATAAATCCAAAAGTGTGGCTAAGAAACTTTAATTATGAAAATATTTTTAAGCTTGTTTCTTTCAGACACGAAGGGAAAGTATTCCTTTCTTACTCATCCGAAAATAAACGTGTGTTAATCTCAATACACAGACGTCCAATGATATTCGAGTTACACCACCCAATCACATTTCGCTGCAACAACTAAACATGTGCGGAATTTTAGTGTGAAAGACAGACCATTCCATTATTTGTCATCATTTTTTTAGTACGTTTGAAGGACTTTTCATCAGATCACAAATGGATATAGTTTATATCCTATTTATTCAGATCTAAAATGTACCCAGAACGCATCTCGTTTAAAGAATATTATGACGCGATAATATTGTTATTTCTCTTCTAAAATTTTCGCAAATGATACGAGATGGTTTCGATAGCAAACGCATCTGGCTCATCCATAGCTGTCTCAAGTCAAGGCAGCAATACTCGTACCCAGTCATCCAGCGATACTTCCATGAAATCACTGAACGAGTTGGCTCCACCCTCCCGAAACTTCATGAAGCCCGATTTACTCCAGCAATACAGATTTGCAGCGCATTTGTGTCTTTCCAAGTGCCAGCGTTGGCATTCAGCGCAGGCGCGTGCCCAGGCCTTGAGGCGCCGCGACGTAAAGGCGTGACATCGCGCGCATTAGCAATGGCGGGCGCCGCGCGGCGCGGGGCGGGGCGGGGCGGCGCGGCGCGGCGCGGCGGGCGGCGCGGCGTCGGGGTCGGCGCCGGTGGGCGCTATTGAAACGTCGGCCGCGCGGACGCGCTGACGTCTTGCTCAGGCGGCTGCGGCGGCCGCGGCGGCGGCGGCTGCCGCCGAGCCCGGGACACGGCGCAGGAATGGCACGAATGAGCCCAAAAACTTGGCCTCCGCCGGCTCGCCTGCGCCGCCCCGCCCCGCCCCGCGCCGAGCCCAGCCGAGCCGAGTCCAGCCGCATCGCGGGGGAAAGAGAGACCCGCGCCGCGCCCGCAGCCTTCGTCTGCTGGCCGCATCGTTCTTCCCCGACACGCCCCGCTTCGCCCGCCTTGCCCCGTCCCTCTGGTGGGAGATATCTGGTTGGGGAAATCCCCGCTAGCTGACCGTAGGTCGGCGCCGGATCAAGCCGTCCAGCGGGGTAAGATCACCGCCTCCTCCCGATCGAAAACATGCATCACACTTACGGGACTAATGACCTTAGTAGTCGATGCGTCCGGTATCACAAGCAATCAACCGCCAAGCGCCGTCCACCATCCCTCGCCTTGCATCGTCTCATCTCGCCTCGCCTTGCCCAGCTTCGACTCGCCCCGCCTGTTCCACTTCGCCTCGCTCCGTCTTGCCTGGCCTCTTCCCGCTTCGCCTTGCCCCGCCCGCCTCTCTCTCTCTCTCTCTCTCTCTCTCTCTCTCTCTCTCTCTTTCCCCGCTTTGTCTCTTCCCACCTCGCCTCGCCCCGCCTCTCGTTGCTCTCTCGCACAAGATTGTTTTGTGAACTTCCTGCTTTTCGTAATCTCATTAGGCGATCCTCTTCGTCGCATCTGTTCCTCAGCCCGTACCTCTTTGCCCCTCCCGTACCTCCTTCCTTCTCTCCATTTCACTCCGTACCTCCCACCACGCCACTCAATTTTTGACTACTTGCGATTATTTCCAACTTGCCCCAAATCTCTTTTCCTTCCGCCAAACATCGCCGTCTACCTCGCCAGATCCTGTCCCGTTTCACCACGAGGTTGTGTCATTTAATGGCGATTACAACGACAATCGAATATTTCTTGCAATTTATCAAAAAAAAAAAAAAAAAGAACACCGAGTATTTGTAAGCCCTTTAATGGTCACTTCAGTTACAAGTACATTTTACGAATATCCACACCTCCCCATCCTACTCTTAATGTATCACCTTCATTTACCTCTCCAACCTTTCAATTGTTCCTTCTTCAGCTTTCGCCATTCTTCTCGTTGCTCTGTGTCGCGCACTTTGTGGCATTCCTTACCTCTCCCTGCCTTATCATGCCTTTCTTTTCCATTGTTCCGTCTAGCCCTCTCCGCCACCTTCCTCTCCTCGTTCTTTTCGTTTCCTCTTTGCCCGATGCCTCATTGTTTGCTGCTGTCTGGCTGTCTTGCATCTTGTACATTTGTGAACAGCATCGAACTTCCAATATTTTCACCGTTGTTTCTATACAAGGAGACTCCGATTTACGAGGTAAATAGTGACTAGGAAATTCGCTTGTAAGTCGATAAGAATAGCTATCTATGATGCGTTCCTGAAAGCTTAATGTGGTTTACGAAGTGGGATTAATTATCCGATCAAGAAATATATAAGAAATTACCAAAATGTGCGGTGGACTCCGTGAAGTTCTCTTCGGAAGGAGAGGAGTTTGACTCTGTTAAAGATTCATTTATGTCTTTCGGGAACTATATTTCCTGCGTTTTTTGCAAAATGCAGTGTTTTGTTGCATGTGTTTGTTTCTGATTTTCATAGAAGTGGTGGCCACGCTCAGATATTCAAATCGTCATTAGACGACCTCTTGTAACTCGAGGGCTGACTTTATCATTTTGTATTCGCGAAGTACACTTTTTTTCTAGAACACCAATGTTTTAGTGTGAAAATGTAATGAAAAGATTACAATGCATAAGTACATACCAATGCCTACTCTTTTAATTTTCGCTGTTCTATAAATTTTGATATTTTCGAGTGAATTGTCTCCGTCAACGATGTTTCTGATTGTGCCCTCCAACACATGCCCTCCTGTCAACCCCCCCTCTTTTTTACTTCTGCTCTTGTTATGCTCGATACTTCTTGGTTTCCTCTCTTCTATCCGCTTCGCCACTATCGAATTACTGTTGCATATTTCTGGTATCCCTGTTTATTCCCAAAATGTCTATATTAGTTTCTTTAGTTTAATCCTTTCTAACCCGCTGTGCGTCAAATATATCACAATTTTGAAGGTTATGATTTGTCTCTCTGTCTGTTAATGTTGCATCTCCAAGCACATTTCTTATCATGTTCAGTTGTTTTTCTTCATTTATTCCCGGATATTATTTGTGCACTTTACGTCAGCGCTCTTGACTTGCGGCCTTACGTAACGTCTGTTGATCTGATGTACGCTAAATGTGTTTCCATCGTAAATGGAACGTGATTTCCTTATATGCAACGCGCACAGAGTCCGTCTTATACATGCCAATCAACCCCGTTATTTCCTGTTTCATGCTCGTTCGTATGCTACACGTACCTTTCATTCTCTCGTGTTGAAAATCCACATTCATCCACAGAACCATATGGATCGTATTACCGTATCATTGCAAACTACAAGGTAGTTCTTCAAGAAAACATCCATTGTAGGTATTTTGAAAATACAAGTTAGTAGTATCGCTGTTAAACGGAATTGTTCTCGAATAACAAGTGATGAAATGAAGCTTATTGCTGCGAAGTAACTGGCAGAAAGCTGAAAATAGAAGGGATCATCTTTAATGACATCTTTACTATCGTCCAGGAAATCAGATGGGAAATTAGTAGTTAAGTTTGGCTCAAAGCCAGTGTCATCGCTGCCTCTCCACCTACTCTCACGCGGAGGTCCTAGGGTTCGAGCCCCGGCACCGGGGGATCTTGTACACTAGCAATGAGGTCGAATACAGACACTGCCAGGGGAAAATCCTAGCAGCTGATCTCTAGATTTTCGTCAGCCCCATATTTCACCATACAGTCGGCAAGGAATCGCCGCCGCGTCCTTAGACAAAAACAATTACTAATCTAACGGGACTAATGAACAGAACTTGATGGGTCTGGAAGGATCAGTCAATAAATCAGATGGAAAATTTCTCTCTTAAGAAAAAATCAAGCGTACACACATCAATACAATAATGCCATTAGAAGTATTTCGTATTCTTCTCGAAGAAGTATTAAGTTGTATAAACTATGAAATGAAAACAAAAAAAAAGAAATGAAAACAATACAAAAACTTTCTCCCGAAACATGCTGACAAAAAGCTTCTTCGAGTGTTCTTCGCAGCATAATTCGACTTTGTCTGGCTCGGTTGAGGATCCTGTTCACTTCTTCTTTCCATATTAGAGCATTTTGCGATAGCACATCTAACTAATAACAATAGTTTGCAAATGTGCTTGTAATCACTGAAGTATTTCATTTTCTTCTCGGGCCAAAAAAATGTGAAAAAATATTTTGCGACAAAATGTAACTGGAATTTTACGTAGGCAGATACTAAATGAAAAATCGTGGTTTAATGAAAGCAGAGAATGTCGCATTTGACTCTTGAGGCCAGGTCAGGTGTAATGCGAACATATAACCACTTCATACGCTTTAGAGCAGAAGAACGCTTGCGAATATTCCGGTACAAAATGAAGTTGGCATTCTGCAGCAACAAGCGAAAGAAAAACAGTTGACGATTCTTCGCAGAACGCAGCCAACTTCGCTTTCCACCACCGCCGAAAAACTGCCCGGCGGGCGCCGAGCGGCGGCGCGCAGCTCGATGCTCACAAGCGGCCCGGCCCCCCTCCTCCCCCTCCTCCCCTTCCTCCCTC
>BOPP01000141.1:3278363-3289670 GCA_017312745.1 Gryllus bimaculatus
CCCCTCCCCGCCCCCTCCTCCTACCGGCATCAAGCGGGCGCGTCTTTTTTGCCCTGCCGCTCGCCCTCCCGTTGTCCAGCGCGCCGACCGGACACCAAAACAAACGCCCCCCAAAAAATAAAAGTATAAAAAAAACCGCCCCGCGAGTCAATTTTTTGAAAGAGACAAAAGAATGAGTGGAGAGGAGGCGCGCCGCCCTGCGCCCGCTGTTTGGAGGCGGCCATACCCTGCAAACGCTGATGATGTCCTTTGTAATGGAAACAGCAGGTATCGTTGTAAATTGGGAGCTCGGAGGCGGCGGTGGCGGCGGCGGCGGCGGCGGCGCCAAAAGGACCACTGCGAGCTCTGGCGGCGGCAAAAACCAACGCCGCCGCCGATGGTGCCGCCGCCACCGACAACTACGAGCGTTGAGATACTTTCGTTACTTACTGTATCAGTGCGTTTCTTTTACACATTCCGAGAATCGGCGGTGTTGTTGGAAAGTAGTTAATTCCTTTATTTCGGCACCAAAACAGCAATATGATGCGGAGAAGTAATTGTTACTGTCACGGCCATCTTAAAATTGTACAATACTTTCTTTGATATCGATGTTGTTGAATCGATATATTCGTACCAATTCCGCAAGTGTAGATTTGTCATTTAAAATCAATCAGTTGTTTTAATCGGTAGTGCTGGCGTCAGCACAAACCACCGCTGCTGAGGATAAAGCCGCCCCCAACTTCTTGATATGTTGTAGTTCTTCCAATACCAAGTAATATTTTGGTGTCGACTTTCCATGTATCGATGTCGATGCTGATAAAAGGATGCCGAGAGTTTGAAAGATATCGATTCATATGCCACAACATCAGAAACAAAGCAATTAGATCGCTAGTCTAATTGTTGATAACATGGTGTTAATTATGTTGATAGCATAATGGATGAGTGAGAGGCTTACTGGCTTCTCTACCAGTGTCGTAACTTTCGGCCCCGCAAGACCCGCAGGGCGGGCCCAGGAAAAAAAGGTATAATCTGCTAGTAACATAGATTTCGTATGTTGTAATCAGAGACTGGTGAATATGACTGGAGAATGGGGGGGGGGGCAGGAAATAATTTTTGCGGGCGCTCCCGCACTCACTTCGTGACGCTACTGCTCTCAACCCTTAGTAGGCAAGATCGGTCCCGGTTAAAGGGTCTGAAGGGCGGGAAATCCATCCTACTAGCGGTATGTAAAATAACCCTAGCTAAGTGAGGGGCAAAATTAAATTCTTCCCCCCCCCCTTATCATGCCCCCTACAACCTTAGCCGGAGTATGCTTCAAGTAAGGGCTTTGTTGTGGCGCACACTTGTGTCAAATGTGCGAGAGTAAACAATACCGGCAATTCTGGCAGCTTATAGGATGTCAATATTAAAAGGCAGCTCATTTGGAACCAATGGATCAATCTTGAATGGCATTACAAAATCAAACAAAAATTACAATCATGGCAACTGTGGCGGCGCTAGTAGTCTTTCTTCGCCGGTTCACTTGGTCGTGGAGCCGTCGAGTCGACTCGACTCCTCAAGAGGTGGAATGTCTTCGTTTCCAGAGGCCGCCGCTGCCCCCGGTCAGCGCTGCCGCTGCCGCTGCTGCTTCGGTGTCTGCGGTGGTGTTCAATTAGGATGCGGTCACACCGAATCCCAATTCGTCTCGCGCTTGTTTCTGCCCGAATCGCCTGCGCCGTCTTACAAGCAGAAAATGACTTGCCGATCGCTGCTCGGGATGGAAGCCCGTTTTTTTTCTCGTGTTCGCGCATGTGCAGAGAGAAATAAATCAAACGTTGTAATTTCGTTGGTGTCTACCTTGGACCCTCTCGCTGATAGTTTTTATTTTAAAATAAAAACAATGCGTTCCTAATTAACAACGGCTAAGAGAGTTGCCACGCCAGCCAATGATGCTCGTTGGTTGAAGAAACTCTTCGGAGGATTTCATTCATACAACCGACTTAAGAGATTCGTTAGTTGTATTGGCTGGGATTCATTCCGTGACGAACTAATTAGATCCCGCTAAATTAGTGACTGTTCAAAATTTTGTTATTATGAAGCGTATGTCTCAAAACATTATAAATTCTTCGTGTATACTTAGAAATCGTAATTTAAAAAATTAATGTTCTTCGTTACTCTTCTTTGTGTTGAATTAACAAGTGTCACATGAAATCCGTAGTAAAGACACGTCATAAGATTACAATATATTTTTAACTCTATAAGCGTAGATTCCATTTAAATATTTGTTAAAAATTTATTGAATTAGCAACTTTTTTATCACTAGCTTGTCGATACAGTCACGAAACATTTCTCATTGAGGGTGAAGTCATTATCGTGCATCTGCCGTGGCAGTACAAATGTCTTGGTACAGAACACTCTTTTCCAACTACTGAACAGAAAAATCAATGAAAATTGAACCGCTAACGAAATTTTAAAAATGATATTAGGAACAGTCTGTACTACATATTAATACTCGTACACGCTAAGTGTTCGAACAGTTGGAACGTGAAGGTGTTTTAAATTCCAACTATAACACATTAGAAATACCATTCATAATTGTTTTTAGAATTAGGTCCTTCAATTCTGGATACGATCATTGTCATTGTGTTTGCGTATGTATTGTACTAGTTACGTTACATATATTGGACACAAGTCTAAACGGTTTCCATCCTTTTTCAGAAGAAAATTGAATTGGTTTTTCGTAAATTGTTAAAAAATAGCAGATAATTTCATAAATTACAGATATTTCAAGTTTTTCTATCTTTAGGATCTAATGATGATTTTAGAACAATTTTCATTGATATGAAAAAAATCCGTTGTTTTCTTTATTTTCTTTACTTCTTTCTCGAAAATGCATCCTCTCTCAATTCGTTGCCATGTATGAATATTAAACTTTGAAAACGTGAAGTTAACAATAATACCCAGAGTTGTCGTTGTCTGTCTAATGCTCGAACTGTGAAATTTGGTCCATTGATTCTTCCTTGACATGGACTGCGAATAATACCTACGAAATAATTTTTAACTTCTGTATTTGTAAATGCATAAATGTGTTCTCTTTCATATTTACTCGTTACTTGTGTTATTTTCTGGCTGATCGAACTGGGTATCTAATTAGGTCGTAATTGAGAGAGATTTAACTTTGCTTGACGCCTGCGAGGTTTCGTGTACAAGCCAGAAGCGTGATGGCACATAGAGGATATTTTGCACTTCGAAAATCCTCCCCCCGAAGCTGAATTTGAACTCACGAACACACCGTGAATGTACACGTCAGATTATTCCCATTCAGCGAAAGAATCATCGTTGTCGTGAAACGTCTGCGTTAGAGTCTTTAATTGTTTCGTTCTTTTAGCTATGCACGCCATCTGACACGTAATTATAGCTTGTAACCGAACCAACTCAAGCTTACAACGTTATGCTATTAACCGCCCTCACCCTAGGACACAAAAACAGTTTCATGACTATGGCAATTGCACACGAAAGACGTTTGTCAGTTTAATTGCTCTGATGGCTCTGATACGTTTTATTCTCATGAAGACAAGCTCGTTCATCATATTTCACGCTGTTAGCGTTTCTTGGAATCTGTTTTTAAGCATCAAATAGCAGTGTACCGAAATCAACAACTTAAAGGATTTTTATTGCTAGAACGCAATCTGAATGCTCTGAATCGAAATACTTTTCACTTCACATTCAATTTTCCCGTGTTTTACGTAATTTTCGTACGATGTGCACAATTGAGCACGATGCGCACTAACCTATATTCTTTTGTAGATGTCGCATCAGGCAACGGGCATTATTATTATTATTATTATTATTATTATTATTATTATTATTATTATTATTATTATTATTGTCATAAAATAATTTAAAGTTACATTGTATTTTAAACTCGTAATTGTATTCGGCCACCAGGTTGCATAAAACTACCTGCAGGAATTATAAATATCTATCTCACATTTATGGCAATTGTTCATAAAAACTTAATTTGGGAAATTATTAATTAAATTTGTTAATACTTATTGTAATATTTTTAATTTTATTACTTTATAATTTCGTTGTAATGATATCATTGTAATAATTTCATTGTCCATGGATTTTATTCAAGTTTTTTTGTATTTTGTTTCAGGTAAGTGAACTAACACATCTGAACAACTCGTATGTGAATAATCAAACCTGTCCGTAAGTACTCAACATATTTTATTGAAAATCTTGATAGAATTTTCGATTTTTGAATTGAAATGAGATTTACACCTCATTGGGTAGACGTCTTCTACTTCTAAAACTTCACCAACTTCACATTTTAGAGGCCCCTCGAGTATAGAATTTTTGCGGAGATGGGAACATAATGATCATGAGAAGGCGTGGCCTGTCAGCGAGGACATGCAATTTGAACAGAATTTTTTTCTTTATTACTCCTAGGCGTGATACATTTACATCACACTAGTTACGACTTGCCAAACAACAATTAATGTGTATTTTTAAAACTAGGGTGAAATCCGGTTTAGAATGGTATCCTATGTATTTCAATTATAATTTTATGAAGCAACTACGTAATGAGCCCTATCCTAATTAATATCTTTGGTTTTCTTTACCATTTTTAGCTGCTTTTGGTCTTCTAAAGGTTAATATGCTTCATTATTGACATGCTGGTGTAGTCTCGATTCATATTTGGCTGATCCAGATGAGCCGTTAACGCGAACTAGCAATTCACGCAGAAACTGATACAAACGAGTAATCAGAGCATCGGTAACCTACTCCAGAATTTTTGCTTCATTCAGGTTTATTTCGATCTAGTTATTTAACGAAGGCCGAGATAAGTGTACTTTTTGAACTCCAATCTACGGTGCCTTAATTGTAATTCGCAAGAACTTACACTCGTGCAACATTTACTGGACTAATTTCCCTCTCTAAAATTCAGTACTACTGGAGGAACCATTAAAGAGATTATTATTTTCTTTTATCATTCGTATTCGGTTGGGAAAACTTAGTTTCTCTCTAGGGCGCCACGAAATCGACCTTGTGGGACTCCCGGTCTTCCCCAAGACAATAAATCTGTGCATGTGGCCTCCTTCCATCACTCTGTCGTCGCGGGCGCCCTCCGGCGACACGGCCGCCCGCAGCGTCGCAAACGGCGGCCCCCCTGACGACCTCGTCGAGGGGAGACCACGTGTGAGCCACGTGCGCGCGCCGTTAGCGGCTCATCGCGAGGCAGCGGCATCGGGGCCGTAGTAGCGGCGACGACACGGGCGGGGAAGGAGAAGGATGGCGGTGGAGGAGAGACGGAGGAGGCCTGAGATGTCGAAGGAGATGGAGGCGGAGAAGGAGGAGGCGGAGCAGACGGGGCAGATGGCGGAGTCAGAGGCGGTGGAGACCACGGCGGAGAGAACGAAGAGATGGTGAAGGCATGGTCGGCGAAGAGTTCGAGGGAAATGGAAGATGTAGAAGGGGCGGAGAAGATAAGGGAGAACAGGAACTGCGAAAATAGTGGGGATGGTGGCATCTCCGTTGGAAGAGGAGATAAAGATGGTTGGATTAGTAGTTGTGGGTACGGATTTAGCGTGACAGTTCCCGTGATGGTAACTGCGTGGCGGCTACAGAAGTGGTTGCAATGCATTTAGGGACGGCAGAAAGGGAGAGAGTGGTGAAGGCGGCCCAGACGTCGATGGAGGTCATGTGACATCCACATGTGATTGGGTGAATGTGGTGATGCTGGCTGGGGCGGCGTAGCTGGAGGTGGCAACGGTGTAGGTGGTTGTGTGGCGGCGTTGCGAGAGATGGCGCGAACATCATCGAATGCCTCGGAGTTTCAGATGGCCGCGGGAGCCTCCGGCAGGTCAGGGCTTGACACGTCAGCATCTGCAAAAGTGTGTGCTCAGCGGTTCGCTGGTGTGCGAAAGCAATGGAATGCAGTGGTATTCTGAGAAGGAAACTGCGAAGTCGCATAGTTTGAATTATTTGATAATGTGTAAAGCTCAAGTGATAGAAGGAAATTTCCTCCCCTCCCTTCCCAAGTGTTGAATTACCATTGCTCACAGGTGTAATATTGAATTGGCAGAAATGTTGAGACAACGAAGTTTTAGAACGCCATGTTAAGGGACCCGGAAACCTTTAACGATATTTTTAGGTTAGAACAAGACGTAATATACAGATCTTACACGAGGATTGTTAAAAGATGCGATTGGCTCCCTTACATGAAGATAGTATGAACCCTAATATACAACGAGACTGCCAGTGCCTGTTTGTACATTCCATACATGACAATTTTCGAAAAGGTTCTGTGCATTTGCGAATCATTAGTTGTGATTATTGGAGAGTGAATTTTCTTTTCTTTTAGAGCTAGGCATCAGGTTTCTCTGTTCTTTGCTCGTGAGGAGAATTTTCGATAAACGAGTTTACGAACGCACCATCATCCCAAAAGCGTTTCTCTCACGAACGCGCCATCGTACTGCCAAACAGGCCTCAACTACCAGGAACTACCTACCAACTACCAGGAACCTCAACTACCCCGCACGCCCAGCGGCCGGTCGGAAGGGCCGGGCCGTCGAGGGCGGGCGATCCCACAAGGGCGGCAAAGCGCGCGTCGCGTCTGCGGCCAAATCGCAAACCACTTAATCACAGCGCACCCACCCGCCTCCGCGGACGGGCGTGGGTGCACCGGCGCACCCTCGCGGGCGGGCCGTGACCCTTGACCCCGGCGGGCGCCTCGGCCGGGCGGTGGACGCCCCCCGCGCACTAACACACAGGCACAGCGCCCATGTGTGCCTCGCCCGCCCCCTCCGACGGCGTCTCCGCCTCCGCACCCGTTTTCGCCGCCCCTCTTCCTCCCCCCCCTTCGCCTCCGCATGGCCTCAACCTCCCCGCCCAGCGCCATCTCCACTGCCGCCATTTTCACTGATATCGCCTCCACGCCCTTCTGTCTTTCTCACCGCCTCCTTAACAATCTTAGCCTCTTACTCGTTCGCCTCTACCATCGCTGCCCCTCTCCCTCTCTCTCGCCTGCGGCCCCTTCATCGTCATTTCCACCGCCTCCAGTTTCATTGCCATCCTCTCCGCCTCCTTATTCGTCGTCGCTTCTCACTCGTTCTTCTCGTTCGCCTCCGCCTTCCTCCACCGCCATTTCCACCTCTTTTTTTCCATTGACGTCATCTCCGACATGTTTTCCAACCTCTCTGCCTCCCCCTTCGCGACCTCCCCAACTTCTTTCCATCCTTGCTGCAGCCCTCTCCAGTCCTTTCTCCCTCAGCTTCTGCACGGCATCTTCACCACCTTGCCGATGCTGTGTGCCCTCAATTATCCCTTCCTCCGCCGTCTCTACCGCTTTCTTCATCTTCCCGTCCTCCTCTCACACTTTGCCTCTTTGTGTCTTCCGCGATTTGCATCTCCCCTTCCTCGTCTCCGCCTCCGCATACGCCTTTTCATACGTATGTATGTCCGTCTCCAGCCCCTCCGACTTCATCTCCACGTCCTCTTCTAAACTTACCTGCCATCACCTTCTCTTTCTCCACCTCCTCCACGCCTTCTCCTTTTCCTCCGACTTCTGCGCCACCTCTGCCGCTTTCTCCGCAGTCTCAGCCTTCTCCGCCTCATCCTCCGCCGCCTCCGGCCTTCTCCATCTCCTGATTGCCGCCTTCGACTTCCACACTTCGTCCATCGCCTCCTCCGCCTACTCCATCTCCTCCATCGCCATCTCTACCTTCTCCTCCGCCTCCGTCTCCTTTGCTTTCCTCGCCTCCTCCGCCTTCCCCGCCGCCTCCTCAGCCGCCTCCACCGCCGCCTCCGCCTTCGCCTCCGCTGCCTTCCCCGCCGCCGCCGCCGCCGCCGCCCCGAGTAAACCGACCCCGTCATTTGCGGCTGATGGAGAGCGCGCGGGCGATGCTATCTGCGCAGGGGTGTGCTCCGCGCGCGCAGGCCGTGCTCCGCGCAGCACGCGCAGGCCGACGCCTGCAGCCGGCGAGAGAGAGAGACGGAGAGGGCGCGGCTGGTGGGAGGAAATTGAGGTTTCAATCGATTGATTGTTTGTTCGTCGTGGATGCGGAGAGATCTTCATGGCTGCAGCTCACGGATGGGAGGTTAAAATGCCCGGCTACCAATGCCATGGCTGTACAGAGAGCAGGTTCTCGTGGACTGTTTTTTGTTGCCGCGCGCCGTTCGGTCTGGCCTTTTGATTCTCGTAAGAACGTTTCCCTGTAGCGTGTTGTCCAGATGTGTGCATTTTGTAATCGAGAATCTTCTAAACGACGTGTATCCAATTGCGAAGCACGAATTCAGTCGAGGAATGTAAAAGCTTTGCATGTCAATCATAATTCCATTCAAACTAATATGCAGTATTCATACTTTCGGGGAAATGACAATATATGTCATTGTGGATACGACAATGTATATACGAAGAAAGGAATCTTTGTGTCACTCCCTGTTTATTTTTAATTCACTCGAATGAATATGAAGTTCAGATGGGTTGGTACTTTGTGTTGAGTTTATCGACCAAGACAAAATACTTCATTTCATATTTTCATATATTTTGTACCCGTAGTAGTAACTATGTAACAAACAACTAAAATAAATTGCGTACATGATGTTTGAGCCTGACGTTCCTCCAATTTGGTTGCTTTAATTTATTTAATCCTAGACATTGTCACTTTTATTTCAATTAACTCCGTTAAACGTTGACCGCCGCATTGCATTTTTCTTTGTTCCACGATCACGTTCATCGAGTTCCAACACCGTATCACTTTACATACATAGCCATTGACTGGAACAATTTACCCGCTGCAGTACTGGCGACTTTTCCCTCCAGTGTGCGTTGCTTCCGGAAACGCCTAGAAAATTGCGTGTGATGCCAAGTAACTGTGTATGTTAGGTCTTCTTAGACATTCTGCTTAGTTTTACTTTGTTAGTTTTTACTTAGTTGTACTTTTCATATTATGCATTCCTATATATGTAACATTAATATCTCTGTATATGTGCTGTAAAACTCTGCCACCGAGCGAAAGCTCATTAGCAGGAAAAAATAAATATTATTAAATATTATTTCATTTCTTCCCTATCCCGTTGCGGCTTAAATATCAAAATTTGAATATCGTGAAGAGAAATTCAACCAAGAGCATCCCGTCAGGTATTTCACTCGTATAATTTATCATCCGCCCGCTCCTCGCGATGACAAAGTTGAACCGCACGACGAGAAATTCCCCTTCCGGCCGCACCGCGGCGCGCGCGTGGGTGCGCGGAGAAATATGCGCGGCATCGCGCGGCGCGTGAATGTGGGGCTTTGAGCGGTGAGATGACTTTCGTTCGATTTCGGTTCGGGGGGGGGGGGGGGGGTGAGACAAGCGCGCTTGTGCGGGAAGATGTGGAGTGGGGAAGAGGCGGTGGTGCTCTGCAGAGGAGGAGCGGGTGTGGACTGACTGGAACGAACCGAGGGCGTAGTGATCTGGAGTAGTAGATGAGCCTTGTGAGACGAGGATTACGGGAAGAAGCGGAACGGTATGAGGTGGGAGGGTAAGGGTGGAGAAAAGCGTTGAGGAAGATGTGGAGCACTGTGGTCGTGGTGGCGCGGGGCGGCGTAGGGTGAAGGAGCGGAGGCGGTGCGCGGACGACCCGCGGGCGCGATGTGGAAGGCGGTTGGTGCGGGCGGCGTAGGGTGGCGCAGCAGCGGAGAGAGCGATGTAGGGTGGCGGGAAGCGGGGCGACTGGGGGGGGGGGAGTGGATTGCGCGGCGGCGGGTGTGCAAGGCGGTGGAGCGGAGCGGAGCGGGGCGGATTGTGGATGGGCAGATGGGCGCGAAGACTGATCTGGTTGGGGGCGATGGTGCGAAGCGGGGTGGCGCGGGGCCGCGGGATGTACGGGAATGCGAAGGCACGCGAGGCGGCTTGAGTAGGGCTGGGTGGTGTGAATGGTGCGGTTCGGGCGGGCGGGGCGGCAGGCGGTGAGGGCGGGCGGCGTGGAGTGGAGCGGGGCGGCGCGGGGTGCGCGGGGCCGGCTACGGCGTCCACTAGATGCGGGCGGGGCAGGTGCTCTTAATGAGCGGAGCGGGGCGGCATCTGGAGCGGTCTGGGCGGCGCGGGCGTCGCAAAGCACCGCGGGCGGGGGCGGGGGCGAGCAGGCCTTGTGGATCAAGCCCCTCTTTAGCCACGCTTGTGTGCGCGCCGCGTCGCGGCCTGGCGGCGCGCGCAGAAAGAGGCGCGTCTGTTCGCCGCGGACGCGGCCGGCGAGGAAGTAAAGGCGCTGCATCGCCGACGCAGCCGGGCCGGGGATTGGCGCGGCCTAGGGCGTGCCAAAAAGATAACCTGCCCTGTGGGGGGACGCGACATGCAGATGGAAGAGCACGAAGTTTTATACACTATATCATAGTCCTATAAAAGAATAGCGTTGTGAGCATTTAACTGGCGACGGTCGAAGACTCGCCGATAGGTATCCAAGAAAATGTCACATTTGGTAATATCTGAATTTAGGGAAATTCGATGGCACCGGATCACGCCTTGTCATGACAGATGTTGAATCAATTGCCATGGCAACGATACTATATTTATCATGCATTGTGGGATAGAGATGAATTTGAATATAATAAAATATTTTTTTCATGCTTTTGATGCCTCTTCGATTCTTCATAAAAAATGTATTGATGGCCTGAAATCCACTGCTGCTGGTAAGTAGGTACTAGACTGCACTGAACTTGTAACGGCAACGATCTTCGGAAGTTTCAATTTTAAAACAAAAAAACACATGTTTATTAAGTTTTCTTCACTTTGATTATCGTTATTTTGAGTTCACTGCTATCTCAAGAAGAGTAACACTCGTTCGACCATTCTCGTTTGCTGAATTGCTTGATCTTTATGCATACTCGTAATTATATCAATTATTGTGTTGTAAATTTATTTGAGAGTTTTCTGAAAAGGATATCGGGTTGTGGGTTCATGGATGCGACAGAATCTTAGTTGTGATATAGATATAGAAATTAGTTGGCAGGCGAAGGTGTTTTGTGCTGCAGCTATTGCTCTGGTTGCTAGGAGCCAATATTTCAATCTGATTACCAGTCGGACGGGAGCTCGTTCTAGGGGCTTCCACGCAAACGTCAGGTAATTTTTGAGCATTTCAATGCCGTAGTGCGCTCTTGCTTTTACTTGCTGCTGATATTATCTCTGCAGGCCGTTCTGGTTCGGTGTTCTCGAGAACTTCGTTAGTACTTGGAACATGTTGGGTCACGCTCGTATATGCTGGTCCGTATTTGTGTGTGAGAGGCGAAGCGTTTGCCAAATGCTCCGTCTTGTCGGAACGTGAGATTTTGTCGAGTTCCAACGAGTTTTCCACTGTTCTGCA
>BOPP01000141.1:3299598-3330742 GCA_017312745.1 Gryllus bimaculatus
GCCCGCGACCGCCCGTGCGTCTGTCCCGGCGGCCCGCCGCCCGCCGCAGCCGCCGCCGACGCCGCAGCCCGACGCCGAGCGCTGGCCGGTAAGTCTCCCCGACTCCCCCGAACGCCCTCCCGGCGTCCTCGTACCCACCGTCGAGACACGAGCCTCGTCTCACCGTTCTCACACGCGAACGAGGCTTTTCCGCGTGATCCGTTGGTCACCCTCGAACGCGTGTCCTTCGACCAACACCAGTCAATTCCTTGGTGGGAGTATCGAGTTGCGAATACCTCCACATCACCAGTGAACGACTTGGATCGCCGCACTCCGATCTTCAATCTCCGTCATCGACGTGGCGGTGCTTTGATCTCCTAGGGTGTTACCGACTTATCAGTGGGCGACCGCCATTCACCAGCCTCCAGCCGTCTTGTTCAACCTTCGTTCCTAATGGAAGACCGTTGATGTGGGCAAGCGGAGCTTCCGTCGTCCACCATCGTGTGGAAGCTGTTGATCCAACTCGCTGTGCGCCGCCCGTTGTGTGGTCTTGAGACGAAGTGCGTGGCTTTTGACCTCGCGACGAGCTTAATTCTGTTTGGAGGACGCGCGTTCCGCGCGCGTGCTGCGACGTGCGTGTGCTTCTTCTCTTGGCGCATCCTTCAAGAGCGTGGCCTTCCCGAGATCTATCTGCTGCCTGCTTTAATCGACATGATGGAGATCGTTAGACTATCGTGGTGATGCGTTCTGACCACTGGCTAAGTGAAAAAGCGAAGATGCTTCGTCGTGGTTGTATTCACGGATATGCGATTCCTATTGGTTTTTTTCTCCGATGCCTTGATGCGAAGACTTGTCTTTTTCTGGAAAATAATTTCATAGTTTAGTACAAAGTACTAATCTTTTCGTGTGTTGTTGCAGTATCGACAAGACGTAGAGAGTCGCTTCATGCCAGAGTGTTTTGTTAGTGGGAAAGTATGCTGGTGTAATATTCGTGTCTTTGTTCATTGTCAACGCTGAACATAAAGTTTACGATCTTTTTTTAAAGTGACCTGTAATAAAGGTTTTTGAGGGAAGGCCAGTCCATGTGTTCTTGTTTTGCACTCTTTTTCTAATTAAGTGGCTAAGTGAATCGCTCAGTTATTGTTTTTATTCGTACCTTTTGATCGCTCAATTGTTAAATAACTCTCTGTAGTGTTTGCACGTATTTGGACACAAAAAATGTTAGTTACCAGTGTTCAGTGCGATACATTTCACCGTGATGCGTGTGCCAGTGAAGAAATACTAATCATCGACGCCAACTCTGCACTTCAACGACATGGATATCAACGATTCAAGACATCTCTACTAACGCAAGAATTTAGACGTCTGTAGCTGACTCAACCGTAAATACCATTTTACGTCTTTGTGTTGAAAAAACGTAACAAACACATCGCTTCTTTCAGCAATAGAACTGTCAAAAGGTTTCGTAAACGTCAGTTACTGCAAGTTATACGGCAAACAAGTGGTAACTTGCAAATACGTCCCTCAATTTACTCAATTAATCCATGCAGTTTATCAATTAACAACAAAGAACGCGATTTCTCAAACATTTAACCCTAATTTTTCGCGTCTAATCTTAATCGCCGACAGAAAATTAGATTACCAACGTAACATTTGAAGAAACAAACCCACCGCTTACCCGTCATTCGCACCGCGCAAAAACAAAACGCAGGCCCGTAACAGAACGTGACGAATTTATCTTCATTTATCAAATCGTAGTGTCCGACCGTGTCGACGGCCTCCCACGCAAACGGAACGCTCACTCCCAGGCGTCCAAACGTTTGTTGCTGCTATCGACGACGCAGTCGCTTCTGACGAGACGTAGCAATTTACAACTGTCTCCCAAATCGCCAAGAACCCAGAAAGATAATGACGGCAGGTCTGCTTCGCAAAGCACCGCGTTTTGCGGCGTAAAGTTTTCGCTGAAGAAACCGAAGGTCCTCCGCTCTTTACGAGCATCTGTTTTGCTCGTTTGTTGGACCATTCCGTGTGTCACCTCGAGACAAGACGAGTGTTAATGAAATTATTTTCTTCTTTTTTTTCTTTCTTTCTTCTTTCGTGGAGATGGAATTCCTCGGCGTCACTTCAATTTTCGCTGCAAAGAGTGAGTTACGTCCCAGTGACACGTGGGCAGGTTTTTGCTCATTTCGTCTTTGTTATGTTTTCTTAAAGGTTTCATTATCGGTCATTTGCGCTTTGTTTCCTCCTGAGGGATTAGTTCGGCTGACATGGCGGTTATGCAGCGTGTCCTGGCAGTTTTTCTCTAATGTCTTCGGGTATAAAATGCGAAAGTTTGCAGGTTTTTTTTGACTATTTTCTTCGTTGCAATTTGTTGTGTACATTTGCGTAACACAATCTTCTTTTACGCTTATTTTATTTAAGTGCTTGAATAAAGTGACGTTTGATGTAAAATTGTACAAGCCTGGCCTTTTGAATTCGAACGTTCCTAGATTTAAAAAAAATGTTTTATTTTTAATTATTTCTCGTAATTACCATTATCAGCCGTTTTAAACTAAATTAAATTCCATAATTTAAAACAAACAATTGATGGGAAATTCTATTACAAAATTCTGCAATGCATTTCCAAAACAAAAGTCTCGCTTCAGTGTTGTAAATTGTGTTCGTTAAATCGACCAAGAATTTACTATCATGAAAGAGGACTACTTGTAAATGAATGAAAATATTTTAAGTTAATTTATTCAAACTATTAAAATTTACGTTGACGTTCAAGAACACTGCAACAAAAATCATAATACCTTAGCGACTTCGCAGTGCAGAAAAACATTGTATATTTAAGGTTGTATCATTTATTGAAAAGCAAGTAACGTACAAATATTTTTGCAAACTAGGATTCAACGAGGGTTTACTGTATTTCTTGCTTTTATTTATCAAAGTGTGTTATTTTTTTACAAAATATCAAACGGTGAAATGACGTCGTAGGCTTCCGCGGTTAGATCCATGTGATCGCTTTACCCTGTCCGTATGGAGCATTTCCAAAATATCAAATTAGCTTAAGGTAAAACAGAATTGTGGAAATTGTTATGTTATTTTTACTGACAGAAATTCATAATTTCATACCTACATGCAAAAATATACGTATTTACAAATTCATTATATTTTATCAGATTTGATACAATGTTGTCAATATCAATGGCAAACCGATTCATTAATAGAGTTTATTTTGCAAATGAGTATAAGGTTCACGATACATTTCCTGTTAGAACGTAGAAGATGAATTAAATAAATTTGTGTTCACTCAATGAGATCAACTTAGTAATAATGCGAATACTCGTATTGTTTTTTTAAAGTTCCGTAATGCCGATTCAAATGTAAAATTTGATTGTTTATTCTCCTGCCTCGTAGATTTACCTTATTTTACTGGTTTTGAATTTATTGTCGCACAACTTTCGAACAATGTTCTGGAAATTCTGAAGTCCAGTTGCATTTTCAGAAAGCGCGAGATAAACATACGCTGTGCACAAATAGAACTATCAAGCTATTTTCTGCAAGAAAAGCCATGACATGAA
This sequence comes from Gryllus bimaculatus, assembly GCA_017312745.1. NCBI lineage: Eukaryota > Metazoa > Arthropoda > Insecta > Orthoptera > Gryllidae > Gryllus > Gryllus bimaculatus. Next base: position 3,303,144 of record BOPP01000141.1, read on the forward strand.
AACTTAATCTCGTTGTTTAAGAAATGCGGCTTTATTTGATGAAAGAAACGGAGAAGAAAGACACTTTTCACTCACGAGAAGTGACACACGCTCAAAAATCTGGTAACTTACATTTTTTTAAATGGATTTCAGGTGATGTTTCTAATTGTTTTATTTCTTTGTGGGTCTTCTGATAATCTACTGGTGGAATTAGGCTCCTCAAGTCTTGATGAATTGAGAGACATTAATTTTTCCATTGTAGTAAAGTAAACTCATTCGTCTATACTCTATCTGACTTTACATTTCTCACTGTTGCGCACAATTTGTTTTCTCATGGTTTGAAGTGTGTTTCTAAATGGCGACGTGTGTTATTTGTTGGTTCTTCTATTTTCATATTATTCAAAACGCCATAAAATTGCAAAGCATAATGTTCTTACTACTCAGCTCTTCATTATTATCTTGTGAAGAATGAAAAGTTGTATTTTACATGAAGTTCTTTTAATTCTGATATTACAACATATCGCAGTTCATAATATACTATTAGTATATTTATTGAAGTTTTACTAAAACATGAAAAAGTTTCTTTTAATCATTTGAAAACTGATACGTAGATCTGTATTTGGAGAATCACACTCACTTTTTCCACCACGTAATTGTATTGAATTACGCCTAAACATTGTTACAAAATCGTAGCACTGATGCCGGTCGTGTTTGTAGAATATTTTAAACTCTTCATAACAATGGAGAATTTTGAAATAGCTTAAATTGCGTTTCTGCATTGTCTACAGCTATTGTTTCAGTATAGAATGTCTGTACGGCTTACGGTGACCGCCATCTTAAACATCTCTGTGTATTCCAACGCACCTTAGGACAATCACGCCGCACGGAGAGTCTTTCAAAATTATATATGGAAAGTAGGAGACGTACTATAGATTAAAAGAAATTTCTGACACTTAAGCAACACAATTCGCCGCATAGAAACGTAGTCTTAATGTCGATTTGACCACTGTGATTTGTGATTTTTGTGGAAATACATGGTATCTCTTAATTGCCAATCACAGTTCTATTTTAAACACCTAAACATTTGCGATTGAACAAACTTTTTTGGTCAATCATTAGTAGTTATCCGTAAATCTTCAAACACTTTTCAACCCATCCAATACAGTGTAAATTTCATTTTTCGACAATAATAATGAATTATCAAGTTTTTTCACATATACCCCAAATATTCTTACTTTTGAACAAACATGTTTTATATTTCTTCCAGTAAAATACGATAACCAGATGCCCAAATGTAATTGGCTTGTTCAAAATTTCAATATGTACGATTAACAATAATACCATTTCAAACTTGTTTGTGAATTCAAAAATGCCGCGGCCTCTCGTGTCAATAAATTCTTATTTTAACCAGACTTCAGTAATTTTCACATCCGACTGTTCTGAAAATTTTAAAAATTATGGTTCATTTCTAAGAACTACGATTTTGTAATTTCTGCCACCTGCGTGCATGTTAGCCGTTGGGAAATAATTTTGGAAAATTCTTGCTCTAATGATTACTGTAATAATTATTATAGTCCTAGTATCTATATTACTGAGCTAGATAGCTAATTTTTTTTGGGAACAAAAAAGGTGTCGTCTTTTTCCATAGTCTCGATCCAGACATGGTTTTTTTAAAGTTCTTCGCTACAAACTGAAAAGAAAAAAATTACACAAATTCACCAAAACGTTCGGTTCTCATTGTTTCCTCCTCTGTCCACGGTTTCTTCCTTGCGAGCTCCAAACGAGAAATTGCAAACAACCAAAAACATCATCATAAAATCGGCAAAGAATTCTCTGGGGGAAAAAAATGGGTTGTCAAGTTTTTCCCTAATCTCTTCGTATGTTCTTACTTAATAATTCCCCAAGATAACTACGAACGGTCACAAAGTGAGCTAAAAACTGGGATTTCTCTTATTTCTGATACCGTCGGTGCATGGAACATTGATATCATTGAGCCATTTTGCTGAACTGTTTTATCCCGAGGAGAGCCGTTAATTTAGTAAACAAGAAACTATATGTTTAAAACACGCTGTTTGTACTCTGTATATTGTCTTGTATACCATCTGTATGAAATTTTTGCTTCATAAAATATATCTTCAAATATGACAGGTGAACTTGACTGACGGGCGTCTCAAAACTACTCAAAATAGAAACATAAAATTCGATAAATGTTTTTGTGAAAAAGGAGTTGAAGAGACATAATTATATGTTGCTTTTTAATCCTTTTCAATTCACAATGTGTCAAGGCATTACAAATTTAAGGGCGTTACGGGCAAGGCATGGTTGGGGGAGGAGCAGACGTGATGACACGAGACAGGATGGGACGGGGAGCGCGAGCGCGGACGGGGTGGGGCAGTAATGTAACTAAAATTACTACTATTGCTAGAATTGTTTCCCTTTTCTCTCTAATAAATGATTGCGTTAAATAAATTCTCGGACAACGCCGGGATACTTCAGCCGGTCTACAAATATGTGTTCCCTTAACCCAAAACTGACAATTTTAGAGAAGTGCCACTTTTCTTGGGCGCCGAGCACGTGTGCCTCTTTTGAAGACGCACGCGCGACGGAGCCCCAAGCGGGCGGCCGGCCGGAAGCTGGGGCGACGGGTCGCGCCGTTGGCGCCGAGACGAGTCGTGTCTCCGCCGACAGTCGCAAACGCGCAAAAACGCGTCGCTTTGCCGCCTGCTCCCCCTACACACACATGCGCGCACGCAAAGGACATTTGCTTGCAGGAGCCGCGGGCGTGCCCATTGCTAGGGGGCGGATTCTGACAACCCTAAACATCGCCAAATATGATCAATAAAATGCTCTTAAAAATTTAAAATGCCCTAAAACCAAAGGAAATTGACGTAAAAAATGTTATCAAACTATGTTCGGATGAACGATTCAAGCTATCAGCTACGTCACTGATGTAATTGCGGCCTCTCCCATTCGTTCAAGTGAAATCAGCGTGAAAACGTTTGATTTGGACTGTTATTTAACAGGGAATCTCTTTCTTTGGTTGTCCCGAAATCGGTCGAACGGACAATGGCGCTGATAGGCGATGCAGGAACGTAAGATTACATACAATGGCTGACTTTTCAATTTCTGAGCAAAGAAATTGATTCAGCTACTCAGGAATTCTCTTCATTTCTACTCAGAAACATTTGTTGCATTTTGAAGCAAGTACCATTAAAATCCATTAAAATATTTTTAAAAAACATTAATAATGGCGGGGAAAAGTGAAAAATGACTTCTTGGTTGAAATCCACAGAAAATGCAACAAAAAAAGACATACAAATGTATTATTTCCGCTAATCATAACATAAAATTAATTTCTGTACTAAAGGCATTATTGTAAGGTGCAAATAAAAAAAATACATTTCATTTTAATCCGCACCCTACCGATCACTTAAGCTTTGTTCTACCCACTGGTCCCTACTGTAACCGGATACCGCACAAATGGCCAACAATCGAGGAGCGTTTTTTTTTATTTTATTTTATTTTTCCAAAGCCTGATCAATGCAAAATAAATCCAATACAGGTTATACACCGTTCAGACATTTTTTGATACGTTTGATCCCTTAAATCGGGTTTCATCAAACCACGAAACATTCTATAGAAAGCGTAGTTTTAAGCATTCAGAATCACAAGATTTTAGCAAAACTAATGTAGATGCATTCTCAACATTCGTCTTACGAAAATTTATCCTTTGCATTTATCCAGTTGTAAAAAACCCTCTTAAATTTACGAAGGTATTTTCGGGCGATTACATCTGAGAAAAGACTATTTTAACACAGAAACGCGTTTTGCATGTTGGGAAGTTCCACGAAGACTGATCTCTTATTGTACCCTACTTACTGATTTCCGTACTACAGAAGATTTGTTATTTTTGTGTGGATGCACATCAAATTAGGAACGCATGGAGACAAATAGATGTGGCTTTACTATTAAGGATACGATAATGGAATTAAATATCTATTTTCTTGGGGGCTAGTTTTCTATTAATACTTATTAAGAAAATATATTAGTTTAATTCTCGCAGATTAGCACAAAAGTTAGTGTTGAATGACAAGAGTTTATTAGGTAGATCGTAGAAATTTTCATGTCCGCGAAAAGAATCAGTTGTGAATCTGGGGAAGATGGGGACTAATCCTTCTTACCACGTTTTGGTTAGGTTACTCAATTTATTCATATCAAATTCTACATTTTCGTCTAGCATCTACAGACGTACTTCCATTATGGCATATACATATTTTTAATTTCAAACTTTTTTTTTTACTTTTGTTCTTTTTTTATCAAATTGTCACCCCTTCGCCTCTGAAATTCGCTCCGGATCAGCCTCTTTATAATATGTTCTCTTAAATACGACGGTTATTGTGGGTTCAGGCAGCCTGATTCTCACGTGCCCCGAAGTAATCTACAAGACGTTTTTATAATGATTTTTAATAGAACGTTCAATTCGTTTTGTGCAATAAAACATGATCTCTATCAAAAATTTCAGAAGAAAATACCCTGGTACGACTATGCGTAAAAGCAAATATAGTGCTCACAATGTGTGCAGTTGTACCCACTGTCGAGTAAATTTACAGTAAATTAGTGTTATTTGAATATAATGCTTGCTTATTGCTACATAAGAGTACTCCTCAACGTATTTGTATAATCGTATTTTAAAACAGTTTTAATAGTTATAGTTTATAACGACCACAACAACTATTTAATTGTCAAAATATAAAACCAATGCCAATAACACGATTTTTAATTAATCTCTCAGCTATTGAAAATTTCGGGTGAAGTGATGTTTTTTCAAGTTTAAATTATCTTTCAGTAAACGCGAGTACACGTTGTGCTGTATTTAAACGGTCCTCTAAAAATGTACGCAGATTTCTCTCTTGGCTGACTGCGCTTTTGGACGAAGTTTGTTTGCATCATGCAATTAGTCTGTTCAAATATTGGGATGTGACGTGTCCAGGTACAAGTAGAGATCAGATTCGCCGCCACGTCAGTCAGTCAGTCGTGGATAGAGGTGCGTTCGGCACTTGTTCGCGCGCCATTTTGTTTCGCTTGCTTTGTTCGGTGAGCGAGCGCACCTGCTTTGAGGATGTTCTGCATTGAGAACAGGAGCGGATGTACAGTTTTGATCCGAGAGGAGGGGTTGTCAAGGTCTTAATGCGATTGTGAAAGATGCTACACAATTAATATATTACTTTTTTAACAATTACATTTATATTTGTCTTGTAATTTGGAACTATATGTTGTCTCTGGACAGTTTCTAAACACAAATTAATATTTTATTTTGCTTATTCCTTCTAAATTTTGTATTACAAAAAGTTTGTTGAAGAGAACATAGTTACTGGAGATTATGCCACAGAATCATCAGGTTCTTTGATGCAGTTCAAATATATTAAATTGCATGCCATTGTGTTTCTTTAGGAAATGGATACAATTTTTATCACACTAGTTCATATGGCTCATACATCATACATTAATGAATTGAATTCTGCTCTCATAATCTAGTAATTCAGTTAATCTTGTTTAGAAGTAAAAATCGTTCGCAACCAGAAATAACTTAAGTTTCTAACAATGAAAGTTTCTTGCGTTTTTTTACGCAATGGGGAACGAATTTTTTTTCAAATATTTCGTTAAATATTGTATGTAATTGTTCAGAAGTGGAAGACTTATATTTGAAAAACATGTAAATTAATATTATTTAAAGTCTAACTTATTCAATATTTTCCGGGTTTTCAATCAATATTTTCTATGTGGAATTGAATAGAAATAGAATATAAGAAAATAGCGCTTCCTACAGAAGATTCGAGAAGTTAATTACTTCTCATATTTGATTTGTGAAGTTGCTTATCCATTAAAGCTCGTAAATTTAATTGTGTGGTTTAGATGACCAAAATATTATTTTTCAAAACGTATTTTTATTTCTCATAATTTATTTTTCATTTTCTTCTCCGTCACTTATATTATGCATACGTTTTTACCTTTCATAATTTTATCGTTAAATTTATTGCAGTCTGGTGTGTTGAGGTAATATTATTTCGTATAATTGTGTAATGGGAGCTCATCGGACTGGTTAAGAGATGAAGTGATTTTTTGCATAGACTTTCTACGAAGTTGTTTTGCTTGTTTTCCCGGTGCTTCTTCGTTACGTTCATATTTATATGCACATTTCATTATATTCACATGTGCGTGAAACATTTCGATGGCTATAAAAATCCTAATCACCTCTCAACATAGACATTATACTACCAGATAACCTATTTACTGAAAAATATCATATTTTATATGCAAGTTTTGCCCCAATTTAAAAAGTCGTCTACAAAAATTGTTCCTGTTAATGGTAAAAAATATTCTTGATCTTGATTTAAAAATATAATTTATAATTAAACTGTGAAATCGAACTTATAAAGCAGAATTTTATACCAATACTCGTATACTTGTATTACATCCGTTGTAGCAAGGATATAATAATTTCTAAAGGCTTATGGTTAAGATTTCAAGACATGCAATGCCTTGAATGAATGTTTGAACTATATAATGAAGAAATTAGGAGTTCGAGTTAAATGCATTGCGATATCTGAGAAATTTAATATTGAAACTTCAGAGTTAAGGAAAATGGATTTAGCTTTTAACGTTACTGGTATTCACAAAGTATTTATTTTATATTGTTCTGTATGAATATGTTACTACTGTGATTCTCGCAAAACATGCATAATGTTGCGCCATGCAACAAAAATGCATTCAGAGAAAAATTATATTCAAGATAAAATTAACAATCGATATTAATATGATTATTCTTCCTTCATTTCTTCTTCCCCTTTCGTAAGGAAAAGGGGTCGTACGTAACTTTCTGTAGGTTTTCAAATTGCCTTCAGTTAGTCTGCTGTCTAAAATCGAATTTAGGACACTCCAGTGACATGACTGAATGTTTATGTTCGCGCATAGTAATTTTCCATTAACTACTCGTCTGTAACCCTCTCATCTCTCATTGGTACGTATGTTGGTTATTGTAGGTTGGAGTTGTATTTTTTTGTAAAAAGTAGAACAGTTATGTTCTTATATAATTTCCTTTAATATTGATTTGCAAAGTGTGTAAGTAAAAAGATGAAAACAATGAATTACTGCGAATTGGAACAAACTCGTTCATGTTCTAAAACACTGTGTTTTATTGCAGGGAGTAATCGTTCTCTTTCATTGTAGAACAATTTGCAGTTGGAATTAATTCAATGGCTTGTTGCTGGGACCGAACATGAGAGTCTTATGGCTTCAGAACAGTTAGCGTCTTCATAGCTCGTTTTTCACGATCTCATTTCCAGCGAGAAGGGTTTTCTTATTTCGTTTCTTGCCCATACGCGCCCTACTTGTTCTTATTAGCAGCATACACTCAATTCAATTAACTTTTTCTGCTAGAAACTTTGTCTTAAAGCTCTTCGACCTTTGTAGAGCTAGCGTGGGAGGTAGTATCGATTCAACGATTCTTTTTTGACTTCCCAATGAAAGGTAACAAAAATATTTTCCTTTTCTTGGGTTTTGAATTCTCTTTGCTCATATTCAAAAGGTTTATTTTAATAAAGTAACTTTTCCTGAGAATGTTTCAAAATTCATCTTGATGTTGTTTAACGTTATATTACTTACATTATTTTCATATTTTCAAAAACGTTTGTTTATTTTTGTAGAAGTTATAACGTTTATTAATATCTAGTTTCTTTATTTTAAAAATATCATTAACTGCATCTGTGCATTTCTCTCTCTTTATGAATTCTTATTTGATCGGCAAACGCTGACCGTTTTTACGAACCAACATATCATTTTAAATAATTTTAGTTCAAACATCTGAATTTCACAATAATGATATACGAATAAACCTTTTCAACGTCTAAGCATGCTATAAATTACTCATGTATCGTAAGATCGCTCTGCTTAGCATCATAGCTTTCTATTTCTCAGATCGGGTTCTATTATGACTGCTGGGAACATCTCAACAGTTCAGGAAAACTCCAACGCTTTCTGCACGCATCAACATCTAAATGATGTTGATCAACAGAAACGATACGTGGTATCTCGTACGTTTCCCAAAAGACGCTAATTGCATCTTGTGTAAAAATTAACATTGAACTAGTATTTGTCATGAAATTTCGGAGGCCCATAAAACTCAATTGTTCATAATAATATGAAATTCAGAAACGATATACATTTATCATAATTTATAGAATCGGAAATGTAAATGTTTCACTGTCAAACCTGCTATTATACCTTAATTATTTTACACAGAGAGTCTTTGGTAAACCGAGAACGTAACTTCTCCGAAAGACAATTATTAGCGGGTAGATGCATAATACGTACTCCCCCCCCCCCCAGCTTGTACAGCATTGCATATTTGATCACGGAAAATTCCCGACCCTCCCCGGGCAGAACGAACGGCTCCCGGCCTACCAGCGTGTTCATTGCGCTCCTCGACAAGGTTTCCTTCATTCATTCTATGTACGCGTTTTGTACGCCTATACAAAATTAATCTGGACAGTGAAATAAGTATTTAATGAAAAAAATGTTCTTTTTTTCAATTTTTTATCAGTTAAATAATTGCATCGATTTTCCTAGCAGGAAATCCCAGGTAATATCATGCGGCTTGAACAGAACTTAGAGAGTGGAAGATTAGACTTTAACTATTACTTTGTTTTATAAAATTATTTGAAATATCATGCCTAGTTAGTTCTTGATTACTTTGAATTGCACTATAAACAATAACAAAGAACGAGAAAATCCTCAAGAAAATTATCCAGGAAAATCGAATTAGCAGTACCGGAAAAACTTCGAAAAATCAGAGAATTATCACATTTAAAATGCGAAACCGTTCCGAGTACGTAACACAAAAACTTACTTTTTCTCACAAAATTCTCCACAAAACCCTCCCGGAAAGAACCAATCGACTTCACCTGCCTTCGCGTTCTTTGTCTGCCGCCGCCGTGCCTTCCCTACCCCACACCCGTCCCCATGCCCGGTGTTTGTAAACCCCCGCCGGAGCCCACAATTATCCTCTGAGCTATTTGGCGTCTGCATCACTCTGGCGCGCGGCGCCTTTACAGCTCCCCGCGGGCGCGGCGGCGGGCGCAGGCGGGGCGGGGGGGGCGGCGTGGCGCTGCACGGGGAGCCATGGCGGGCGCGGGACACGCGAGCCGCGCGCGATAAAAAACCCAATTAAGATGTTGCGCGCTGCAATTTCCGCCCCGCATCTGCGTTTCCCCTTTGCGCTGCTCCCGCCCTCCTCCTCCGCGCCGCCCGCCCGCCCCTCCCGCACCCCCGCGCGCGCTACTGCTTCCAAGACAGACACGCGGCGTTTGGAAGATTAATAAATACAGTAGGGTGAAAGCCAGAACGGTGCAAGTGACATTTTATAATATCTGAGAAAAAAGTGTGTGATTTATGCGATATTTCAGTGGCAATGCATTTTTTGGTTTTAATGATACAATTGAAATGCCGCGGTATATTGAATTAAATAAATTAGTTTTCTCAGAATTTATAAAATGTCGCTTATACAGTTCTGGTTTTCTCCATTCATATATACAAGTTTAATGGTTCAGAAATTTTTAATTATAATTAAAGATCGTAGACATCGTAAAAGTATAGCATAGAAATACATGGTTTAGAATAGAAAATAACTATGATGTTTACGAATTCCTAAACGGATCAACCTTTTTTAAATAATTTTGAAACATAGTTGGAATATGACCGCTACTCACGATATGATCCAAAGGTACAAAATACTTATAAGCATTAATCTAAAAACGTGTGGATTTACTAGTTTTGCGTAATCGGACTTGTATTTTTTGTTGATGTTTCATTTAACGTTCAAAAACAGTTCAAATAAGTTTTCCACTTTCTAGGAAAAAATATATGTTGTACTTGAATTATCTTAGAAATTATCCGAAAATACGCGAAATAGTCTGTCAGTCCACTGTCGCTACTCGGAGTGGTAGCTACTCCGCCATCACGGTCGGTCGGCCGGCCGGCCCAGCGCCGCCGCAGCCGCCACCGTCAATCAGAGCAGGCGACTCAGTGAGTGACGTCGGCTACCCTCCACTCTAATCGAGGTTCGGGGCGCCACGGGAACACGCCATTCGTAATGGTTACTGCGAATCGTTTATGGTTCTTTACGGCTTTTCGCCGTCGTCGGAAATGCCGCGCGGATGCTTGAGGAAATGTTGATTGGGAAACCAGAAAGAGTATCGACACTATGTTGTTAAAAACGTATGTATCAAAAAATATAGTCAAACTATACAGTTTTCATACGAGCCACATTAAAACGTCCATAATATGCGTGATAACCTACTCAATTATGAAGATATTAGTCCAGTTTCGGTGAAATCTCATGTTTTTTTTCGTAACAAAATATATTTAAAAGAAAAAAAAACAAAAACTTCTGTTCGCTTAAGTATTGAGTTAAGCGAACACACGGGACGCTTTAAATTATGGCTTAAACAGTTCTTAGAATTTAGATAGCAATAGCGACAATTTCGTCTCATTGCAGAAAAAAAATCCCGGAGCTGATGATGGAACATCCGCCCACAGGCAATAATTTGCGGTCATTGACGCTGGACATGTTCGCAGCGCTAACGTGCACGTAAAAGAATTCGCGTTTATTTCGGTTTTCTCCGCATAGGAGACAACAGAGAGGTAGATTGTTATTCGTTGACATTGTCGAAAAATAGAAAGGCAAAAATGAAATTAAGCAACACAAATAAAAACTTGGCATTCGAGAGTCAGAGCAACTTGCCGGTGATTTTCATCTTTGCAAGGATTTCAATCCGATGTGTGGTTTATAATATTATCGCCAATGAATTCTCCTTTCTCCAAGACAAAATTTAATTATCTGACTGTATGACCTGATATATAAGTATCACCTGACTGACCCACGTGGTGAGACCGCGTGGCGAAAAACCTCGTTGCGAAAGTTCGCGGGTTCGAATCCTTTTCTGAACAAGGATGATTTCTGCCTTGTGTTGGGTGTATGTGATATAGCTTTCTGCAGATTCTCATTTCTACCAAATCTCGCGTGCGAGTTAGCCTTGCGTATGGTAGAGTGTAAGTGCGCGCCGAGTGGGGAAATCCCTAAAGAAGGAAGGCCTCTTGCAAAAGGGGAGCGGCGTTGGCGCCTGCGCTGGCGCGGGGCGAGGCAAGCGCCCCGCCACCCGCCGCTGTGAATATTTATGAGACGCTCTGCATTGCCTCATCGGCCATCGCACCGCCGCCCGCCCCGCTGCCGCTGCGCTCGCGCTGCCCGCTGCGCGCCGTGCCGCGCCCCGACTGCCCGGCTCGCCCACCGGCCGCCAGCCCACCCAGCCTACCCACCAGCCTCGCCCCAGCGCCCAGCCGCCCACCCACGCCCCGCCGCCACCCAGCGCCACCCCCGCCCACCAGCCGCCCACCCCTGCCGCCCACCCAGCCGCCCTTCCTCTCCAAATCACGCGCCCCATAGTGACTGCTCCATAGTGACTGTCCCATAGTGACTGTCCCATGATGTCTGTTACAAATCGTTCGTCCGAAAATGCCCTCTTCCACATGCCCCGTCTCAAAACGCCTACCCGACCCCTGCCCAACTGTGCCTCCAACTGCCCTTCTACTGCCCCAACTGCCCGCCAATCTAAAACCGCTCATCACCGTCCCCTTTCCCATCTTCCGTTACCATCCACCCAAACACCCTCCGCAATCTACTGCTCTGTCCGTCTCCCACTGGCCGCTCGCCCCGCCATCGCCCTCCCATCACCTCTCCTTCGCCGGACCCGCCGAAGACAGCTCCTCGGGCGCAAACGCACAGCGGGCCGCCGAACAACTGCCGGCCGGCCCCGCCGCCGCCTGCCATAACGCTGTTCGGAAAGCGAAGGTAAATGTATACAGCGAGAGAGAGACCCCGCCAGGAAGGTAAACAAGTGTAAACGAAGACTGGAGAATTGGTTAATGGCCGGCCGGCAATTGAGTCGCACCGGGATTGAGATAGCACGTCGCGGAGCGGTGTAGTCCTATGGTTCTCAAAGTGATTATTACGAGATATAGCAAGTGTGTCCACTACTACTTTTCAACTGTTTTAGACGTTGAATTAACTCATATTACTGTACTACGTGCAGAAATGTATGCATAGGTGTGCAGGTAACAGTGCAGTTAAGTAGAGAATGTTAGAATGATGGTTTAATTTCTTACAGAAATACTAAAGCGATGGGTGATAAATATTTTTAAAGTGACTTTATCATACCAAGATGTCCCACGTTTAAATCAGTCGCTCTCACGGTCAAATTCTCGCCTTCACTTCATGCAAATACGTATTTTTAAAGGCTAAAGATACCGGCATTCAGTTTTGTTTTAAAGAGTTTATCAAGACATTCTGAATGAACTAAGGCAAATTTGACATTTTTTACGTATTTTGCTATAATTACATATTTAACCTTTTGGTAAATAGTTCGTTATATTTGGAGGTTTCGCATATTTTAATATATTTTGACGTCGAATTGGAACCTCTGAGATACGAGTTTCTAAATTTGTTTCTCAAATATTCTTTCTGTGAAAGCATTGTTATACTTCTCTTCCATGACATTCGCAGTGAATAATTATCAAATTCTTACCACTTACTTAACTTAGGGAGTCCCACACGTGCCACTATAGTTTAAGATTTTCGCGACCCCTCGCGACCGGCTTTGTTGACATTGAGCCCGCCAATTCGTTTTATGAATCACCTCAGCATATAATTCTGTGAGCTTCGCCCTCACAGGCTGCCGCCGCCTGTGAGCGCAGAAATCCGAAGAATCGGCCGAGTAAAGCGTCACGCTCGACACGGCGCCGGGGAAGCACGCGGCAGAAAAACGATCCCCGGCGGCCAACGGCGCGGAGACCCTCCGGCAAACGGGGTTAAAAGCGATAAAAAGCGAGAGCGCGCGGCCCAGACGAAACGCGAGACGCGGGCAAATCTAGAGCGCGCATCTGCTGGATTCGCGCTCGCGCCGGAGGCCTCCCGATCTGCCCTGATGCACTCGTCCGCCTGTAATCCGGTGCAGCGCCTCCGGAGCTAATTATTTGTCAGCGGCGACGACGTCATCGCGCGACTTTCCGCGACCTGTTGGTGCTGCGAGACTTCATTAACTTCTGCCACATCATTAGTGTGTGTGTGTGTGTGTGTGTGTGTGTGTGTGTGTGTGTGTGTGTGTAAGAATGTGTTTCGTATTAGGGCAGTGAATTCCAATATCTTTAGATCTTAGAACACTTAATAAAAATTTAGTCGATATATTCAGTCACATTTTTGAACAGTTAAAATATGTTACATTATTGAACATTTTAAATGGGTTTAATAAAAATTGTTTAAAAACGATTTCCAAGAACATTGCTTTTGTCACTAGTTAATACACTTTAATTTTTATTAAAATCGATTCTCGTATCCCAGTTATCCAAAGATGCAACATTTGAAGTAACATAATTTAGATTGATTGTGCTTTTTATATCGTATATTTTCTTGAAGTAACGAGTAACAATTAAAAAACTCTTCCTCATATCAGAAGCCGCATTTGTTCTGTTTGTGTACTCTCGTTTCTAAAAAATATGTAATATAACATCGATAATGTTCCTTCTTAAAGATATCTAAACTTAAAGGAATTCCAATTGTTATGCTACCAATACTGTTGAGACAGTTCATTGTAATCTGCCTGTGTAATGTCCGTATAATGTCCTTTAAAACATAATTTAAAATCATCGAATTAGGTAAAAGTTCCTGCACTTCATAAAATTTGTTTTCACTAATGACCAGTCGTGGCTGGTCAGAACATCAGCCGGAATTGGGAAAGAATCCCTATCTATTTTCGCAAATTACATACGATAGGCTACCAAGTTCAAAATTCAATTCTAAATTTCAATATTGCATAAGCTATCAAGATCTACAAGTAAGCACTTCTTTTGAAGATATTAAATAACTGTCTACCTTTGGGATATAATTACTAGAGATCGCCATTGACAAAAAACTTATCTCCTCCGGTGAGAGTCCTAAATTCTTCAAATAGATGGGGTTTTACCTCATTTTAGTCGTGTAGATGGCCGAGATCGTTTAGACATTTGTGCCGTACCGATCTCGGACTGAAGGATCTCGAGTTCGAGTCCCGCCTCCGGCATAGTTGTATTTGTGTTCGTTCTTTCACCCCTAACTATCACCATCACCATATCGCATCCCAGCCAGATCGTTAATATAGAGTGGTCGCTAATGACCTAAAGGTTGACCTTAAAAAGAACATCATTTTGAAGTCGACGAAGAGGGCGACAGCGTGTAGGGAGTGTGTATGTTACGTCGCGAAGATCACGCGCAGTGCGAAGGAGGCGGTGGGAGGATGGGTGGCGCGGTGGAGGGCGTGGCACCTGCAACCGGGCGGCGGCGGCGGAGGCGGCGCGCCGCGAGAGCCCAGGAATGTGGGCGACGGCGGCGCCCTCCGCTAATCGCCCCATCGCGCCAGCCTCCGGCCGCCCTCCCGTAATCACGCGGCGACGACGCGACACTGGCGCAAATGACCGCCGGACGCGACGCCCCACCGCCGCCCCCGCGCCGCCTCCGCCGCCGCCCCCGCGCCGCCCCCGCGCCTGCCGCCCCAACGTCCCGCCGCCTCACGCGTCATCGCCGCCGCCGCTGGCCTCCACCCCCAGCCGCTCCTCGGACGAACTCACGCCCGTCCCCACCACCCACCCTACCGCCGCCGCTCTCCATCCGCCCCCACGCCTCCGGCCTCAACATCCGGCGCGCCCCACCGTCATCGCAGCTCCCGCTGCATCCACCCCCGCCGCTCCTCGGCCGCTGCCTCCACCCCGCCGCCTCCCGCCGAACTCGTGCTCGCTCCACCACCCTATACGCCGCCGCCGATCCCCATCCAAACCTTCTTCCGCGCCGAGCCCCGCCGCCTTCCCCCACCGCCCTCGCCACAGCTCGGCCGTTTCCGTCGTTCCCTGCCCCACACTGCCGCGCCGCCGTCCTAACGTCCCGCGTTCGCGCCTCCGCCACCAGTTCCGTCCTGCCTTGTCGCGTCAAGGCTCCTCACCGCCCCGCACATGCCAATGCCGCCTCTACCAGACCCTTCTTTTACCCTGTCTCGTCGTCCCCGCCACCTCACCTTCCCTAGTTCTTGTCGCCAGCCTCGCTGTGTTATCTGGTCCATCCGTCTCCTACCGGCCTCCCGTCGACTCTTAGAACTCGTCCTCCATTCCCGCTGCTCCTGTTGCCCAACAATCCAACGCCTAGTCGCCACCAATCCCCATGTACTCCTTTCTTACCCCGTCTCTGCGCTTTTCCCCTCGTTGCTACAGTTGCTTATAAGCACCGCCATCGTTGTGTCTGATTGCCTGCCGTCCGCTCGTCGCTCTGTCGCCGTTCACGCCGCCCCTACGTGGCCCGTCACCCTTGATCTTCCATGATTCACCCCCTTGAACCCTTTACATGAACATTTCCATTTCTACCCAGCAAGGGACTTACTTCAAAGAGTAGAAATATTCACAGAAAACTATTCTTACTACTTGGGGTTGTAATTAGGAAATTAAGTCTTCATTACCACGTATATTACCCTTTTATATCATATTTTTCTATTTTTATTGGTAAATTATATTGTAAGGCTGAAGATTCGTCAGTGTGCAAAAAATACCCGTTCTTCTGTCTCCCGTCTTCATTGCTAAAGGAGATGTTTTCCCAACACATTTCAAGAGTGCTTAGCTGCACAGTTAAGAAATTCGTTCCAGTAAAGAATCGCCCCTGGAATAGATTTGAATATGTCAAAGCGAAACGACTCTGTTTGCGGTTGCCTCGCCGCCCGCCCGCCCGTACATCATCTCACGACGCACTTCCCGCTCATTATTCCGTCAGAGCCTCTCCCAAGCAGCCGTTGTTATAGTTAGCGCTCGAAGGAGTCGTACCATTATGTTAGCCCAAGTAAATAATCATTCGCCAACGCCTTCGAAGCCAACCGGTCAAGCAGAGAGTTGAACCGCTCCCAATTTGCCACAAGACGAATCGTTGATAGAAGCGCCGTGCTTCTCTTTCAATTAGCGTGGCGTTTCGAACTGAAAGACGCTCTTGTTCGTTTATGAATTTGAACACGCCGCCACTCCCCCCTCCCTCTGACGTCAACCTCTCCTTCTTCCCCCGCCTCGTCCTCCAGCTTTCTCTGCCTTTACCCTGCTGCCGTCCGACGACCCCCGCCCCCTACCTGCAATACCCGACCTCCGCGTCCCCTCGCCGTCCCCCGCGGTCCCCGCCGTCCCCCCGCCGTCCTCGCCGTCCCCTCGCCGTCCAGCCGCCGTTACGCCGTACCCTCCGGTCCGCCGTCGCCCGCTCGCCGCCCACCCCCCCCCGTCTTCCCCCCTCCCGACTCCCTGCCGCGTTCCCCCCACCGTCCCTCGCCTGTACTCCAGTCGCCACCGCTACTGTCCGAGTCCCTTGCCACCCCCTGCGTCCCCACCCCGTCTCCACCCGTCGTTCCGCGCCGCCCCGCCGTACCACCACCCCGGGATCCCCACGCACGTCCGCCCGGATCGTCGCTCTCGTCACCTGTGCTCCCTTCCACACCGTCGACCACACCACCGTCGCTCCTGCCATCATTCTCCAACCGTCGCCCGCCATTCGTCCACTGTAGCTCGGCACGTCGCCCACCGGTCCGCCCTGCTGTCGCTCCACCGTCGCTTCCCCCACCGAACTCCTCGCGGACCCCGCCCCCGCCCCGTCCGCCGGCCTGCGTGTTTGCGTGCGAGCGAGCGAGCGGATCCGCACTCGTGGGCGCGCGAGCGGGTCCTCGCTCCGTTCATAACACCGACTGTGTAACGCATCGGCCGCGCGATTCTGCGTCAACAAACGCCCGTTAACGAGCGCCACCGCTGGTTGGCGGGGGCGGGGCGGCGTGCGAGGGCGGAGGGAGCGGCGAAGGAGGCGCTCCATTAGCGGCGCTGTTTGCGCGGGCGCGGGGGGGGGCAGGAGGGGCAGCGCCACACGACGCTCTCCGCCTGCGCCGGCGGTTGGCGGGGCGCCTTCGGCGTCGTGTTGTCAGCTGTTTCTCTCTGCCATTTTATATTTTGTGCCTGTTGGTTTTAATTACCAGCTGCGATAGGTTATCGATGGCCAAATTGTAACGACACTGGTCTCAAAATTTGTTCATTTTCAGATAACTTCACCCGAAAGATAAGATCGCCTCCTAACTACTTGAAAAGACTCTTATCTCAGATATTTTTTAAATTAAAAGTTAATTTACAATGTTAATACAAGAGGGCTATAAATTATCTCAGAAATGAACTGAGAATTTCTAAAATAACGCTAATTGATTATATTTTATTAGCTTGCAATGCAATTTTTTCAACGATTTTTTTCTCTCCTGAAAAAGTAGCTCTTTTTTGAGAATTGTTGTTAATATAATTTTCGATAATTAATTTGCTGGCGGATGCTGAAGCGATTCCTGACATGTTCATTTTAATTTGCGTGTACTAGAATACGTATTTCAGATGATTTTTCGCCACTAATTAATAAAAGAGTTATTCAGTAATATAATACATCTGCAGATTATGCACTTACGAATCTGTCAGCTGATACATCTGAGAAAAACACAATCCCCAAACCCTGCCGAAAAGACTTATATTTCATTATCTTAAATACATTTCGTAGGACTTGTTATTTTCTAAATCGAATGAAGACAAGAATTTTAATGAGAAATATTTAGTACGTTGAGATACAAAAATTACTTTTTGATTGCTCTATCGTTTCATTTCACTTTATTCCGAGTTCACTTCATATCCTTTGAGTCAGGGAAATAAAAAAAATGAAATTGCATAACTTAATGAAGTATGAAAAACATTTCCCTTCATTGCAATGCTTGCGGTGATCTGACACGAAACGGTATGTCACTTACCTACTAGCCTCTCTTTGCAGTGTTGGCGTACGGCACAATGAGGACGAGAGAGTGTCGCATCGCGCACCTGTACTACGTGACGACGACGTGTGGGTGCGATGGCGACACACGATAGAAAGCAAAACTGTTGAGCCTGTCGTCTAAACGGGCGATGGGACGTTCGGAAAGATGGTATCTGTCATCTGAATTGAGTGATGCAAATTGCTGCTCGGTGGAAGAGAGTCGAAATACAAGTTCGGAACCAGAAATGCTAACTAATTAGACACGATAATTGACTAATGTCGTATTTAAATGAACAATTTGCGCTCAATTACGTGTACGACAAAAAATTAATTTCGATTTACATGGAACAAGTGACCTTAATCATTGCTGAGCACCACGATGAATTCTTCCGATCATAGGTTTTGTGCTTCCGATTGCAGTTTCTTCGAAACTGGAAAAGTGCCCAAGTCGGTATACTTTAGATGTTGTTTTTTGTATGTTTAACTTTATTTTCGACTTGAGTATTTCGGATTTTCAAGAATACGTGATTTTTGGAACTAGAACCTATTTTCTGTGACCAGATATAATTTATCCAATGAAATGTATTAATGACGAACAAAGAATTGAATGTAATGGTGAATCGTATAATTAGATTGCCCATTACAAACTTTAATACCAATTAACAGTTTCGGCGACGAACGTGATGACGTTGAAGTAAATTAAAATTGTAGATTTTTATGAAAAATTATATTTTCATTCAAGGGCCTGAATAGACAGAGCCGAATGGCAAATATTAACAGAAGGTGTATTTTGATGAAATTATTTTTATGACTCTTACTAGCAGCCCCATAACGTAGTTTTTGGCTGCAGAATGTGTCCTATCTAATTCCTGCCGGAGTGATTAACAGAGTTTTTAGTATTAAGCAATTTGTTGTGAGAGTAAGGATGTGAGACCTCCATTGAGAGGCAGCTCAGACACATAACTCGGCCTTCTAACGCGAGTGTTCACATTAACTCCTTATTGCTTCTTGGAGGGGTAAAGAAATTCAAAAGACTTGCACCCGTTGATTCCAATGAACACCTCTTTGTCTGCGCCGTCCGTTTCTAGTTAAAATTCCCATCGCTGAAGGCGATCGGGCGACATCTTTAAGATTCCATTTTGCTGTTGAGGTGTGCATCAAGTTCTAGATTCCTGTATCGTTTCCGTTTCTTCAAAAAACTCGTCTTGAATGGAAGTGAACCTGTTCACCGCAGGTGCCATAGGAAACCGGTGTACTTGATCCGGTCAATCAGGAATATGCGCTTTATAACACAATCCGTGTGTTTGCACGCCCTTATTGTAGACACTTCATATTTACAGCAACGTGTAATATTATTCTTGTCGCATCTCGTTGCGTGCTGGATATCGCTTTTTCACGGTCATTGGAAAGGTTCTTTTGATCGTATGTCTCAGATCTATCACTTCCTTTTTAGTGTGGAGATGAATGAATTAGTTTCACGTTAATTATGTTTCGTTGTTTAATGATCACACATTTTTTAATCTCTCACTCATTTCGATTTTCAAAAACCAGTCACTTTAGTACTGCTTACTTACGTTTAAATCCCAACAAATAACATTCGTTTATAAATAATTCACATTCGCCCGAACCTTTAAAAAAAATAAGTGGAACCTATACGACTGTTGCCCTCAATTGCTGGTGAAATAAATTAAATCTGATAAAAGAACATGGAATTCTCCAGTAATGCCTAAGCACTCCGTAATCTGTAATCTACAATTCGGTACTACAATACCGAATGATAATGAATTTCATTGCATGAAAATCAAGACAAGTCTCTAGGTATGAGAATATATTAACTGCTAGGGGACTTTGAAACTTAAATAAAGTTTTGCTTTTTATTTCCAAATTATGAAAGAAATAGTTTCACTGTATAATTATTATTCTTTTCTCGACTAGATGAGCTGTAGATCACCTGAACGGCTTACGCATATCTCGGTAACATAATATACTCATTTGAATAATGCATTTTAACACGAAGAACTAAATTGACTGAACTGAACCATTTTTTCTTTGTTTTTAGGGCATTTTAAGAACATTTTATCGACCATTTTGGCAACTTTTCAGGTCATCAAAATCCGCCCCTTAGTCATCACACTCTCTTCCGTTACGGGCTGTTGGTGCCGTTCTTTCGCAAGACCATCCTTCATTTCCCCCTCCCCCTCCCTCGTTCAGATCTCCAGGAAAGGGCTCGCGCGCGCGGCTTCCCTTTGTGCCGCCGCCGCCGCCGCCGCCGCCGCCGCCGCTGCCGCTCCTGTCCAGTGACACGCGACGCGGGCGGCACTCGGCGCTCGCGTGGCCGTTGGGCGGCACGGCGGCGTGGTCTTCGGGTTCCGGGTTCGCGCCCGGGGACCGGTCGGGCGGGTGCGCGCGCGCTCAGCCGTGCCTCCATTCACGACCCCACACCCCCGCCCCCGCCACCGCGCTCATTTCCTCTTGCGGCAATTAATAAAAGCGCCCGCCGCCGCTCGCGTGTCTTGCCGGACGTCTGTGCGGAAGGATGACCGGAGAAAGTCGCAATGAGGTTGTTCATTACGGTAATGGAAATTTCCACGCGTGAAATTAACACCACTAGCGTTTAACAATGCGTTTGGTATCCATCAATCAAGGCAGTGTGTTCCCAAAAATATTATTGATTATTTTTGACCGTTTTACTTCAGCAAAATTAAATAAAAGCACTGGCCGTTCTCTCGCACTTCTTACCTAGTGCGAGACTTGTTTGGGAGGATGATCGAAGAAAGTCAGAAGGGGATGTTGTAAACTCTAATAAACATTTCAGTCCAACTATTCCACTCATGAGATGAACATCAACGGCGTTTATTTTTTTAAAAAAAATCCACAATCCGCAAGTTAGTTCTCGAAGAGATATAAACACAATAACATAAGAGAGCATTTCGCCCTGAGGAAGGTCACAAAATGGCGGCCGAAACGTTGGCACCTGTGCCTAGGACGCGGGGTCTCCCAGACTGCCAAGCAGTTACAATAGTGTAATCTCAAATGCTGACTGGTTCCTTCGCCTAAGGCATTGGAGAGAAACCAAAGTTTCGCTTTATACAAGGCCATCCAAAAACTCTTTTCTGGAGCAATTATGTGAACGACATACACAATTCTGAGTATAGTTCTTGTACTTGAACACTGTAAGGTCTCCTCTGCCGGCGGCCCGGCACGTCGCCCTGCCAGCTGCGCACGCCTCCGCCGCGGCCGCCACCGCCGCCGGGTGAGTGCGGTGGCCACGTGCAGCTGTTTACTCTCTTGCCACCTCACCCCAAGTGGATTTCAGGGCTAGCGCCTCCGCCTACGCTCTCAAGCCCCCGTCGACCCTTCGCCCTTATCTCCCCCTCCAGGGGCTGACTCCCGGCGCCACCGCCACCGCCGCCCCTGCCCCTGGCCACTCACCTGCCCCCCACCCTGTGGGGGGATCAAGTGGTAGACAAGACGGTGGCTGGGGGTGCACCGGCCGATAGCGGCGGGGGCGGAGGGAAGAAGCGCCGATGGCCACCGCAGATATGTGGAAATGCAAGAGTAAATTGGCGAGCGAACGGTTAAAACAAAAAACAACTTAAACGCGAAATTTAAAAATAATAAATCGTTTTTTTAGTCCTAGAGAATAGGCCCAAGTGTCATTATGTAAATAGGTAAATAGGAAATTAGCATGTTCTGTCAATAGGTTAGATAAAGGCTACCGATACGTTGGTTGTAACATTGGAAAGGTTATGAGAATTTCCTCCTAATGAATGAGGACCTGCCACCGGCAGAAACGCCGCCCCTCACATTCCCAGCTTCATCACCACCACATCGTTTCCACCAACGCCGCCTGCACCAGCGCTGCCTTCTCGACCTCCACCAAACAACCTATCCCCACCCGAGCTCTCCTGCTGGCATGAACATTCTACTCCCTGCGTTTTTTAAGAGGACGGCAGCGGCGGATCTAAAAGGCCCCCAAAGCGAGAGCGCCTCTAGCCAGTAGTGGCTGCCGGGACTGACACCATTGCTTTGATGCTCCACAGCCCCTGAGCAGGATATTTTTTTGGCGGAACACATGACCCCGTGGCCCATTCAGGGAGGACTAAGATGCCTTTGGCTCACCGACACCATTGCTGGTATCACTGTTCGTTCTATCGTCACTTAAAATGGAACGCTGCGGGTCGGTGATTAGACCAGGGGAGTGGGGGTTGCACTAGTGACATTTCTATTATCTTTTATTTTCCTTTAATTTTTGTCCTTCAATCCCTTGCATCTGTATCTATTAACCAGCTCTTACTCCGCGAGTGAGAGTGGTAGCATTGGATACCGCTGCATGCCCACTTCGTTGTTAGTGTTGAATGGGAGGGGACTCGTTATTTATCTCCCTAGCGTGGAGGTGCATGTGAATGAAGGTGGATGGGGCAGTGTTGCCACATGCTGGCGATTAGATCACACCTTCGCCAGAGTGGGTACGTTACAACCATCCCCAATCAAGTCGGTGACCACACGAGTCTCGGTGCGTCACACTACGTAATTCCCAATGGCATTCAGATTCATTGAAGCGTGTTTTAGCGTTATATTTTCTTCTTCCAGCCAATCTGTATTTATGACTTTATATCTTCACATAATTTCTGCCTCGTAAGTGCATTACAAAGTTCGGAAGAATAGTCCGTATCGTCATTCAAATGTTTCTCTTGTATTACTTATTTATGCGTAGGTTAAACCTGTCGCCCTTTATAAAAAGAACTTGCGAACTGTTTATAATATAACATTTTAATTTTAATTTTTCCTTGTTATATGTTATTGTAGTATATTTTCCAATTAGTCACAATGCCAATTGTGAACGATGACTTGAAATGTGGTTCTACATTTCACATGGATACAGCCACGACAAGTCGTTTATCTCTATCTCCTAAAATTTGAATGTTGTGGTTCAATGTGTTATTAATTATCTGTTTCCAGTGACGAAACGTGCATGTGTTTTGATACGTGTGTCAAAACTGAGTGATAGAGCTCCGATACAAATAAGGCTGATGGATGAACTCACAAGGGCGGGCCATTCTTATTAGCTCAGCAAACCACCAACACTGCAAATGAGGCAGTTCTAGATAACGTATATCATTTGTATTAATGAATCTATCAGCTAATTTATGTCAAATAGAAACGGAGAATCCCATATTCGAGTCGGCAGTCGAATATTTCCTGTGTAATAGGCCCCAACTAGATATTTTTAACTGCTGTAGCTTAAACACGTTTTATGAATGCGGATTTGAGAGAAAACGTGTGAAAAATTTCAAACGCCCATCGAAATCATTCGCATTTAAAAATGCCATATTTATTCCGAAGCAAATTAAAGAGAAAAATGTGCAGTAAGAATACAGGAATCGAATATCAAGAATTTGATTCTACAATAGGCATCCAAACAATACCTTTAATTTCAAATCGTCATACCCACACATCTTATTCGTGATGAAAAATATTTTATCAATATAATGCTATGAATGTAATTGTGATGATTTCATTGATAATTATATGATGCAGAGGGAAAATTGTGAAAACAGCAATGTTATTCTGCGTTTCAAGACGATTACTTTGGACGAAGAATACCTGGGTCATTCAAAAAATTACATTAAGAAACCTTGAAGATGCCTATTGAAGTAGACTGTCTGAATCCAAAATGAAAACTGTTACCAAATTTGTATCGACATTTTTTTCGAAGTCTTCAAATATTCTCTCTATTCACCTCAGTACTCCAGTGAGGCCTACTGCGTAGGCCTCACTATCTTTATTAGAGTACTACGTGCTAATTTCGAGGACACGATTTATAGCGGTGACAGCGTGGTATTGCGTAGTCGTCCGTAGGATTCGCGTGACGAATCTGCAGAGCGAATGCTGTCGCCGCGGCGCGGGGCGTTTTGGCAGCGACAGCATGCATGGGCAGGCGCCGTGAACGAGTGCGTGGAGAATAAGCAGAAAACTCCGGCCTACGGAGAGGTTATGGGTCCGCATTTCTTCGAAACCTGTTCCAACAAAGGGCATGCTTTCTGAATAACGGTGGTATCCGGCTTGTGGACACAGGGTACGAATTGGCGAATTTCTCCAGAGGGCAACCTTTAAAAATGCGAGAGGCAGGGAACAAATTGACGAGTGAAACGATGAACATCTTCGCAGTATTGCAGTTATTTTTAGAAAAATCTAAGAACATAAGTTGTAGTTTCCAAATTACTTGTCTTTAACATTTCTAAGTGTGGCGATCGTAAATGAGGTGCCCAGAAATTAATTTTATCCATTGAAGGGATAAATTAATACTTTCCCGATAAGAGCGAATATTACTACCGATCCGAGCGGCTGGAATTGAGAGATTGTAATGATTATTACCATACGTTGTATAATACATTAAAATCCTTTAATTCAAACTTTATAATAAAGTATTTATCAAATTGTTGGATTATACTTTTGTAACGTTTTTATAATAATGAGTGATAACATACTGCTGGCAATGAAAGTTTGCTATCAGCCACTGTAGATTTTTGTTGCCACAATTTACTTCTATTTAACGATTACAATATCCGAGGTACCAGGAGAAAACAGAGTACAGAAATATCCTTTTACTCTCTACGGCTAACTTCATGTAATCCGGTCCTCGACGTGGCTTGGGCAGTCCCAACGCCAGGCCAAGGCCCCGTGGAATAGCATGCGAATGGGCTTCGCCCCTGAAGAACTCCGTCGAATTCATATGCGGCGATCCGGTCATCCTCGGAGGGCTTTATACAGAATGCGTCGGTGGCGGTACACAGTAGGGTAATCCCCTCGAACTTAAGGGAGAAAATTTCAGTTAATGTTAAATGCAAAAGGAAAAATGGTTCTTCAAACATTTCTAATAAACAGATCGGTTCTAATTTTGGAAGAGACGCTCGTCGACTGGTGAGAAGTCGTGGAACAATGTAATTAGCAATTCTTGAAAAAACAAAATTATTTTCAGAGCATCTCAGTCATTTTATTTTTTGTCCTGAAACACACCCTTACTCCTGTTGCTGTAAATGTAAATTTATTCTTTACTACTAAGCTCCTAACCACTTTGATACCTATAGTAATATTAATTGACGAGACCTTTTTCGTGGTTCACAGCATATCAGGCATTTAAAAAAATGCTTCACTATTTGAAACGCTATGCTACTAATCACCCTTGATACCATACCATTCTATATTAAAACTTTTTTCACGTCAATTACGCGAACGTTTTCTTTGTTCGTAATGTCAGGCATTTCAACAACAGAAAAAAATTGCTTAGCGATTTGAAACGCGACGATCTAAGTCATTTCTTTCGACCAGACCGTGTAAATTCCGCACTGTAGCGCAGCCGCCGGCCCCAGAACCAGCATCGGCGGCGGCATCAGCGTCGGGATTTCGTGGCGACCAGCTCGCTGACAGGCGCGCGCTTATGCTAATTCGGCGCGGCTTATGTTAATTTGTGTTTCGTCGCCGCGGTCCGGCCGCCTGGCGCCTTAGTCGCCGAAGACGCCGACCATGAAATCGATACCCCCCCCCCCCCGAAGCATGACTAAGACGAGTTGTTCGCGCTGGCGTCGCCTGAACTATAATTTCTGTAATTAAGATTAGGCCCGGTCGGAAAGTAGGTGGCGTCGAAGCTTTAAGACCCTGCGAGGAATACGTATCAATTTGTCTGAAATGTGATAAGAGGTCTTTCTGAAAAACTGTGATGTGAGGAGGAAGGATTTCTTGTTTTGAATTTTTGTTTTGATACTACATCCTCTACTGCAATGTCTAGTAATGCTTGAAAAGATTTGACATGAACTTGTAGAGTGTGGGATGTTAGCCCCGTCATATCACCACATGAACTTTTAACAATGTCTGATAAAAAAAATATATTTAATGCGAATGAATCATGAATCAAGATTCAAACTCTTCAGATTCAGACTCTATTGATTAGCGCATTATTGCCTGCAATATATCGGAAAATACGTTCTACTCACTGTTTTTTAAAATTACATTAGTAAACAAATTTTTGGGCATTTTGGTAGCCTTGCTTTTAAACCCAGAATACATCGATGTTCTGCCAGAAAGAGAGAAACGTGTGGGTTAGTGCTGTAAAAACTTAAGCGCAGTAAAAACATTGACAGAAGGAATGCTATTTCCGAGTGCTCTAATGCTGAGTGGGGCTCATCATTTGCTTGAGATTAAGAATCTCGCGAGTGTCTGCGTTTCGCGTGATTTCCATCAATCGCAGCCGTTCCGCGACCACCTGGTTTGAGCCCAGATAAACGCCTGTCCGAATGTGAGAGCTTTTCAACCTTCGCTTTTCGCCCGGACGCATAACTTGGGCCAACTGATCTCCTGGCGAGGCGGCGTTTGGCGCTTCTCCCGTGGACCCTCAACTCCCCCTCCCCCCAACCACCACCTCCACCACTCACCATTTCAACCGCACCACCTTTCTTCTCCCCCACCTTCGCATCGAACAGCTTTTCCGATCTGCGATATTCACAACCTCCACTACCTCGACCACAATCGTAACATTGAACCCCTTCGCACAACCTTCAACATCATTTCAACTTCTGCTACAACTGCCATATACACTTCCTCCACTAATTCCGCATTTACCGTCCCATCCAACGCCTCCACCGCCTCTTATCATCATCTCCTCTGGCATCGCCTCGCTCTTCACTGACGCCTTTGCTATCTCATTCTCCTCTTCGCCCCCGACGTTGCATTTGCCACCACCGCGCTTCCGGAACAGCCCGCTCGTGGGCTCCGGTTCCATTGTGTCTCCTACGACCACGACCTTCGTTCCTTCAGTCTCCTCACCTCTCTTTGCCCACACTTCTCATACAGCCGCCTTGGCCTCAACACCCTCTCTCTGAGCCGCTTCATCTCTGCGTCGCCAACTTCTATTCCCACCTCCACCGTCCCCGCTGCTTGTTCCTCTGTGGCAGCAGCTTCGCTTTGCCGCCTCCGCCTTAACTCGTCGACTTCGTCTCCCTGCCGGCGACGCATGCAATTCGCAATGTGCCGCTCCCGACTCCTCTGTTTCGAACACCTCCGTCTCCACCACGTCCATAGGCGTACACAGCCGGAATCAAGACCAAAAAAGAAAAAAATAATTCTATGTTAAACCATATAGCATAGAGTTCTTATAACCATTACACAAATTGTCATGTTAAAAAGAAGGAAAATTCAGGGATTGAAAGTATGTTTTTTTATTTAGTAAGGCAACGAGGCCTGTTTCAAAATTTTCAAGAGGGGGGCAAGGCCTCTATGCCCCCCCTATGCGCATACATACGATTACATCCGTCTGTACCGCCCCTGGCACCGCAGTCGCAGACTGTGCCACGTCGCCCGCGCCCTTGCAGACTCCGCCACCTCCATCTCCTCCTCTTCCATCGCCCGCGCCTCCGCCTCCGCCTCCGCCTCCGCCCCGCGCGCCGGAAAGAAGACACCAGCGCCGCCTAATAGCTCTCCGCGGGCCGAGTGGCCGCGCCGGCGCGTCGGCCCAGGTAGGGGGCGGCGCTGGGCTTGATTAACCGCCAACGGCGCGGCGGCGAGCGGGGCCGCGGACCCGCTAATGAAGGGCGACCCTCCGAATGGGGTTTTCTTGGCGGAAGCGCCTCGCCGCTTCGGCGGTTCTGCTCCGCGCCCCGCATCGTGCCGCTTCTCCCCGCCCAGCACAGCCTCCCCC
>BOPP01000141.1:3330767-3349675 GCA_017312745.1 Gryllus bimaculatus
GAGAAAAATAGGAAAGGCGGAATAGGGACAGATGTAGTTTATCACGGATATACTGCTCACACACAATTAATAATCACACACTGTGTCTCTTGACCAATACAAGCTGCATATTCTTTACAAACGAATTGACTAGTCTTTCACATCTCTATGCAACTCAGGGCGATGGGCTTTGAAGAATATTGCTTTCAGGATAAACGGAGTGATTATTGTCTCCACTAGGTCGAGACAAATATTTTTCTAACCCCCTGGGGCCTTTGATCAGGATTAGTTGAGTAACCGTACGCTGTTCCACTCCATTTGGGCTAACGGGGATGGTGGTTTACGGGCGTAGCAATGTTAATTCCTTGGAACGTATTTAGGGAAGATGAATCACCTTTCTGAAGTTATTTTAATAGGAAGTTTTGCGTGGCTGGTAGTACATGGATATTTGAAAACATACTTATTGGATAGTTTTAAAAAACACACGGTGCTTTTAGATGCACATAGTCGCAGGAGGATTAGTCCTCTGGATTCTGATGTATTCTCGCATACAACGAAAGAAATGCGTTGCTGGTCAAGTGTAAGAATCTGCTATGCGCCAGGCAGTTAGTGCCTTAGCGATTCGACAGAAGGATGCGGGGTTTCGAGTCCGCTCGGATCGGTTGTGATGTCCTTCACAACCTTACATCATCATATCGTGCCCTCCTCTATAGTTACATTCCATTACACGCAATGAGTGTCGCTAATGATTCTAGTAGTTTGAATGCGACCTTAAATAAAAAATAAAGAAGAATCTACTGTGAAATCTTGTCATACACAATCATATAACGTAAACGGAATAGCAGGGACCGAATAAGGAGGCAATTTCAGGGAGGGGAGATCTCCCTTTTTCCCGAGAAGGTGCATTGCTAGTACGTCTATATTGAAGAAGAGAAATCGCCGTTTCAGGGGTCCGCCCGTTGCCCCACTACATGGGGGGGGAAAAAACAAAAAAGAAAAACCGGGGGGGGGAAAAAAGGGGGGGTTTTTTTCATTTTCCCGTCGCGAGACCGCAGTCGGTGGCCTGCGAGCACGAGCGCGGGTGAACCGGGTTATCAGGAGTGCGCCGCCCCACAAGCAGCCGGATTTTGCGTCGGACGGTACCAACGCGTGCCTCCCATTCTCGACAGCAGTTTGTGCACAGCGACGGCGGTAGCTGTCGATCTTCTGGTGCATGGCAGATGCACTAATGTGATAGAAGTTGAACCTAAACATGCGCAAGAAGATTGATAGTGCTTTACGCACATAGGGTGCACAAACCCTGATAGGGTGTGTATTAATGTTTTATAAAATCGACCATATATTTAAAATCAGTTTTTTAAAAACGTTTTTTAAGATCGGACATTTTTAGTTTGATTTTTTACATGGTTTGATGTTTTATTATTGATAAAAAAGTATCATACGAGTAGTATAAAACCTGTTAATCGTGTTTCAAATTCATAATTAAATATTATTCAGAACGAAGAGCAAATGATTAAAGTCGAGATTTCATCGTTATATAATAGTTCATGTAATGTTTTAATTATTAATTATCAATTAATTTTAAGCGAGTGTACGAGGTCGCAATAACTAGGAGAAAAATAAAATCCCGCTACCACAAATGTTTAATAAGTACTTCTTTAGAGTCTTACTGAATTAATTTTATTTTAATTAAGTATAACAAATCATTGAATTCGGCTATTTAATGTTTTCGGTTTAAGTTCAGTAGTGACAGGGCGGTCAGAATGAAAGTATTTTTTGTTTTAATTTGTTGCAATTATAGTTTTATATGAGCATCGTCTAGTGCTACTTTTAACTTTTAACAGACTGTCCATGGCCCTAAATGTATGCGTTTACTCAAGGATTGTCTAAAAAAAGATTTAATGTAATACTGAGATAAGAATCGCTTAATATTGGGATGTTCTGTTCGTTTTCAATGCCCAGAAGCGAGCACACTAAGATTTTTTTTCGTAATTAATTATACGAACGCAAAAGAAAAGCGATCAATAAATTTTTATTCACCCTGTGTCATTTCTAATATCTGTTATAATTTTAAAATATGCCACACAGTTCACATCAATTATTCGTACAACGTCATAATGTATTCGAACAATATTGCTTGCTGAGCGCTCAGTCCTTCAATTTTGTTGGAAAAGACTTACTTTCTCTTTATTCGCTGAACATATTAGCAGTATGGAATTAATAGGTAAGATAGTTATTTTTAACTAAAATGATTATAGAATGTTTTACCTTTCAAGAGGAATATTATATTATACACAGGAATAACAGGCAATAATATATTTTTTATTGGTAAGTATTTACAGTGAGAGTAGAAAAAATTTACGTTCGGAGTCAAGTGAGCCTGCACTAGCGGTGTTTAATATGCGACATGCATTTCGACGAGAAAACTGCACAACTCAAAATACGACATCTAATACGCATCGGGGAGCGTCCGTTCGTGGTGAAAAACTGGAGACACCTATGTTTAAGCGGCTCACACACGCTAACAGCCCACAAACAATCACAAGTCGGTTTTATTCTCATAACAGCACCGACCGCTGGCTCGTTTGTAAAAGAGCCTCCCTCGAGAGAAAATTGGGTTTCCCAAAGTCCTCAACAGGTTGGCGGAGGATTTGTTAAACGACGGTCTGTTTTCGGTCACGTCACCGTGGCCGTACCGTCGCTTAGCCGTCGTTCACGTCACGTGCCTAGCGTCCGTCGCGTCACCGTCACCGTGCCCTACGTACCGGTTCGCCTAGCCGTACGTGCCCTCTTGCGTCGCGTCGCCTAGCCGTCGCCGTCACGTCGCCTAGCCGTCGCGTCACCGTCGCCCTAGCCGTCATCGGTCCCTAGCGTCGCCGGTCGCCGTCACCGTCGCCTAGCGGGTCGCCCGTCGCGTCCCGTCGCCCAGCGTCACCGTCATCCGTCGCCTAGCCGTAGTCCAAACGGTCGCTAAGCCTCGCCGTCGCCGTCCCGTCGCCTAGGTCGCGTCACGCGCCCTAGTCGTCGCCGTCACGTCGCCTAGCGTCGCGTCGCGCATAGCCGTCGCCGTCGCCTAGCGTGCCGTCACCGTCCCTCTAGCCGTGCGTCACGTCACGTCGCCTAGCGTGCCGTCACCAGTCACCTAAGGCCGTCGCGCCCAGCCGGTCGCGTCGCTAAGCGCGTCAACCGTCATCTGTCGCCTATGCGTCCGTCACCGTCGCCCTACGCGTCGCGTCACGGGTCGCCCTAGCCGTCGCGTAACCGGTGGCCCTAGCCTCGCCGTCGCCCTTAGCCGTGCCTAGCGTGCGGTCAACCGTACCGTCGCCTAGCGTCGCGTCAGCGTCACCCGTCGCCTGCTAGCCGTCGCCGTACCGTCCCGTCGCCTAGCGGCGTCACCGTACCGTCGACGTCGCTATGCCGTCGCGTCGCGTCTCCGCCATCACCTCGTCCGGCCGTCGCGCGATGCGGAGCGGGCAACCGGTGAGGAGAGAGCAATTGGAGGGCCGTTCGGTGAAATGTTTTTCCGCGTGAAAAACGCGCGACGCGGCGGTAGGTCATTGCGCTGCGGGCATACGCTCGCAGCATCACGCGTGGCGGGCTCGATGGCCGCAGCGCGCCGAGCGGAGCGGCGCGGGTATTCGGGAGAAGGTGTACACCAACAACTTCAACAGACTAGCGTAAAACTCGGGAGGTGTACACCACACCATCTCAACACGTAGAGTACGGTGAGGAGTTCCGAAGCCGGATGCGGAACACGGTCACCCCGGGAAGATACTTTGTGTCAGGGGTGTAAGATTTAGGGTGGGCGGTGTTGATGTTAAGTGTCGTGGTGTTATGTGGTTTCCTTAGTGGTATTCATTTGTGTGTGTGTATATATTCTAGATATTTTTCACCATTCCCGTCACTTGTTGGACCTGGTTAGAGCAGCTGGGAAGTAAAGTAGAAGGCTCGGATTCGAATCCCGGATTTGGGGGCCACCAATTATTTGAACAAGTTTTGGGTTTCATTCGGTTCATCTATTACACACAGTAAAATACTAATTATTATATAATGCTCATCGTAAACGTGTTTAAAAGCATGAAGCCAGCGAAAGAGTCATGGCGCGGATGTAAATCTAGTACGTCTACGATTGTCCAATCAATGAATAGATATGGCAAGAAATGCAGCGGTAAACAAGATTTTCTCCGGCGCAAGCCTGGCTCCGAACAGCTCCTGAGGTGTATGGGTCGCCTAAAGGAGTAAAATAACGTGAAATCATTGCTGCGATGCGCGCAGCGGTGAAGCCAAAGCATCGCGAGTGTTCGTGCGCTCCGCGACGCGCAGAAGTTTAGTGTTTTAGTGCTTTTATTTGCTGTTTAGTGTCGCCAGCCCGCCAGGGGCGCTCGTTAGCGTGAAGAGGAGCGTCGTTCAATATTACTTTGGGAAAGTTCAGCCGCCGCGCCGCAGCGGCCGGCCGCCGGTGACACTGGAGAACTGCTGCGGGGAACTGGGCAGAAAGTTTCACTCACTAATTGATTCGTCGGAAATCTGAATTCGAGACGAAATTCGTTTCTTGCTGTCTGCACTAATAAAATTGATTCTGTTTAATAGACTTTTACAATATTCAGAGAGTAGGGAAGTTTCTAATATGTTTTGACAAATCCGTTCTTGTTTTTATTAAACTAAGTTTAAACTACGCATTGGTTTGAAATGACTTTAATACCCGAACTTATGGGTTTATTGGGCCCAAAATATTGTTCATAGTGAGAATTTCGCAGCTAACAAATTTGTCCATACGTTAAATAATTTAAGCGAGTTCATAACGAATGAAAATATAATATGAAATGCTAGTATGAAAATCTGTTAAAACGAATAGCAAATAGAATATTCGCTCGGCATAATTTACAAAAACAATCTTCTACATTTCCCCAGTTGTGACATACAGGTTTTAGTATTTTTTTGAGGTTAGATAAATCACACATAAATAAATAAACTTGCGTGTTAAGGTTAGAAAACGAAAGAGTGGAAACATTGTACGTTAACGGATATTCTTATTATTTTGTTTTTGGCTCAAAGATATTATCGAACATTCGCGTCTCATTTACACCATGAAGTTTGTAGAAGTGTGGCCTACGGGGGATGTGTGATCTCCTAGCTTAAGGCCGGATTGAGGGGATTATGGTGAAGGAGCAAGGTTGGCGTCGTTGGCTCACTGTGGTAAGCTGCTGCTGTGGCGAGAATTCATCGAGGGGCACATCGGCATGGACGATCAAGAGCAGCTGTCTCCTGCGGTTCTCACCGACTTACCAACGTATTTTATTTATTAAATTTCCGAGGGAATTGAGCAACAAACTCTTATTTTACTAAGGTTTTCAATTTAGAACATGATTTTCGTAAATCCTATTGTTGCAAACGGCCTTCTATCCGCGTGCCTCGCCCATTGCAATCCATTTTGAAAATGTGTTGCTATAGTCGCATGGTTTGCACAGATAAAAGGATTCGATATTGCAACAGGATACGTCGCCAATCATTGTAAACGATTATGTCATCCTTAGAGCCGTGGTTTGTGATTCGCTGCGCGGAAATGAGAAGGCTCCGAACTACGTTTTATGCATTTCAAGACGTGGTGGAAAGCACTACGAGGAAGTGTAAAGGGGAAAACCCGCGCAGTAAACGATTGACAAAAGAGACGATACTATTCAGAAGTTATACATCAAAGCTTCTCATATCCCGGCGACAGCAATAGTGCGCAGATGTCAGGTGCGCGAGAGCCGTGCGTAGAATGGTGCGGAATCAATTCGCGCATACAGGGGCGGATGGGAATAGGCAAAGAGAAAGGTCGGGCATGCATGAAAGTGAGGTGCGCGCCTGCAGGAAGGGCGTGCATACGGGTGGTCGCTTCGAAAGGACTGCAATGAGGCACAGCGACGAGTGGAGAACGGGGTGACGAAGGGGACGCGGGTAACAGAGCCATTTTTCAGCAGTCCCATTGTCTTAGGGAAGCATGTTATATACAATAAATGTGGTTGTATTCGAAGAGGAAGTAAAGAGCATTTCCAGCAGTTAATGTCTAGTGGGTATGAAAGTGTGAATTACACTAATGTGTTTTTCGAAGAGGAAGTCCAAAGCGAAACGACATACATTTTTTACGTAAACTTTTACAGTATCTTATTATCACTTTTTTTTGGAAAGAAATATCTATACGTAGTGTATTTTGTTCGAAGTTTCTGTAATTTTAATTTATTATTATTATTATTATTAATTTTTTATTATTATATTATTATTATTATTATTGAATTTTCATGTAAGTGTACCTGTTTTTTTTTTTCTTTTTTTCCTCAATGAAACTCGAATATATATGAATCACGTATCTTATTAATGCGAAACTTTTTCGACTTACTTTCGTACATAAACACATTTATCTGTACATAAACTCAATTATTAAACGTCATGAAATCCAAATATTAGTCCAACTGAATGTTTTTCCCTCCCTTCGCTTTAGATCCGAGATATGGAACTGCCTAACTGCTATTGGGAGTATCACGTTTTCATAAGATGTTGTCAAATTTTCCTTTTGAATTATGAATATTCTGAACGTAAACACACTTGAAGATATCTTAGAGTACTCGGGAAAATGAGGCAAGAAAATTATCCTGCGGATCTGTAAACAATCGTACTTTTGAATACAAGACATTGATGATATTGATTTGTTTTTGTTTCAAGCGCGTCAATTGCTATCATTTGCCGCTAAGTGTAATATATATTATACAGTGGAAGGTGGTGGTCCTCCATAATAAAACGTGAGATTAGGCGTGGACAATATACGTCAATTTGTGGGTGTTTTCCTCGTGTAAACCAGGGAAAGAGCCTCAGCTGCGACAAGGTTATAGTCGATCGATTAAGTTTATATCGATCTGGCGTGGTAATGTTAGAGCATGCAAGTGTGCATTAGTGAGGATAGGAAAGAAGACGGAGGAGGGTTAGACCGCGGCGTCCGTGGCCCGTTTGTTAGGGAAACGGCTTTCCAGTATCCCGCTGGTGTTGATAGTAGAAAACGGGAAAAATACCGACAAGCAAGCCAGCCGTAACATTTCCTCCAGGCAAGCCGCTGATTCAAACTAGCAAACTCTCCCAGCAGACATGAACAGCCGGCTCAGCTCTAGCACCTAGCTGATCTCCGGCATGGTGCAAAAGTAGTGAATGCAAGTGTAGAGTGTGGGTAAGAAATGGAATGAGAAGAGACAAAGAGAAGAGATAAAGATCGCGCGTCCGTTTGTTATGGGTAATGTCGAACATTAGCCTGGAGTTCATCGTAGAAACACTGAAACTACGATGGGAGCAGCTGGACGCTAGACTCTCTCAGACCGAATTCGGCCTGGTGCCGGGCGAGTGCAAGTGCGACGGTCTCCGCGCGGGGGCAGAATGCAGCTCGCTCACATCGCGGCGGCGCGAGCGGCGAGAAAAATCGCCTCTAATAAGCGGCAAAATGAAGAGAAGCGTCACCGCCCCCCTCCTCCACCCTGCAGAAGGCGCCCCTCTGCCCGCCGCCACGCTCGCGGAACTGCTGGCTTCATTTCGCTTTTAAGGTGTGTACCCGAGGTTAACGTTTACCTGGATCATCAGAATTATGACAACGATAATAATAATATAATAATATATATAATAATAAAATATAAATAATAATAATAATAATAATAATAATAATAATAATAATAATTGGACATGAGATCAACAAATGTGGGGCGAAAGTCGTACCGACAGTTCATCGAAGTCTTGGATTTATTATCGCAAAATTTTGTAAAAAGTTGGCCGAACTCCAGGTCTTTCAAAAGACTGGTAAGTGGCAACAAATTGCTTTATTGGAACAGCCATATTTTTGTATGTAAGTATTGTAGAGGAACCGACGTTTCCTAGATTCTTCCTCGTTAGGAAGTGGTTGAACTCGAGTAAGACTTTTTTAGTCATTGACTCATAGCTTTAGCCGCGATTACAGCATATATAGATAATGATGGAATAATGGAGAGGTTTAATGTCAAAACATTTTAAAGAAAAAGCCTTCCCGGGAAACAACTTTGGTCTATATATTTCACTAAAAATTACTGGGTGCAGTCGGAAGGTGGAAAATAATCGACTGCGCAGTTTATACTCAGTTTATACTGCTTTAGAAATATTTGGTTCATACTTCCTCACAGATAACGGCTAAGATTCCCACGAAGGCGATAAATGACGTGACATGATAATAGTCGAAAAATTGATGATTTGAACGTCTTAGAACTCGTTTTTGCTCCAGATATCCAGTTTTGGAGCGCCCGGAATTTCAGTCCCATTCCACGGTGAACAGCTTGCGTGTGGCCGACCACAGGGAAACTTCTACTCCAGCTCTTCAATAACTCAATGTTTTTAGGCAAAACCAACAAACAACCACAGCTTCCCACTTAAGTGCGTTGAAACTCTTCATTTATCCTGCAGTTCAGCCAAGACAATAATTAGCAGCTTCACACACTGTAAGTTCATTTACTGTCTAGAAGCAAACGGACTCAGCATTTAGCTCCAGGATTATTGTAAACAAGACGATTAACCGATCTTAAGTGTGATTTTAGCTCAAAAACATATATATATAATTAACAAAACAAATTTGTGAAAAATTCAAACGAATGTGAAAACTAGGCTTCTGGACATTCAAAGAACAAAAGGGAAAATAAAAAGTTCAAATAATTTGCGCAAAGAAGAAGTTAGGTAAAAAAACAATTGATTGGACTTCGATTCGTATAAAGTATATTTAAGAAACTGAGCTAGATTAATAAACAATGCAATGAAAGATATTTCAACAAACATATTGGGGATATTGAGCACGAATTCGAGCACGATGCTGTTGACATGCTATTTCACTATTTTTGTTCGAGATCCACGTGTCGTCAAGCCATTCCGGTTCCAACTCGACTTTCCCACCCCCATCGAAACGCGCACCTCCTCCCCGCGAAGAGCCTTCTCTAATGCGGGCCACGCAGTTAAAACCCGCCAGCATCGCTGCCCTTTGATCTAATTCCGACTGTGCGCACTGGCGTCACGCCTTCCTGCACCCGCTCACTCCGCACGCCGCTCCTTTGTTTCACGCGGTTACTGCCGTCGTCGGCCGTCAGATGTGTCGGAACCATTGTTGTTAGTCCTTCGGAACGACTGCGTCAACGAAAAAGCTTCGAGTCGAATCACAAAGCGACGTGTGGCATCTCTAGGCGCGTACGGGGGAAATGTTTAACGGCACGCTTAAAATTACATTGGGGGTAAAGGCGTCCCTTGCGGTCTGGGTGATTATGCGCGGTTCCCAGCTTAATGGCTCGCTCTTACGCTTCTCAAACAGAAGGGTATTCACCTGGGGCGGATTTCAATAGCGTTTTCTTCGGCTGGCCCGTTTAAATGAAGGTGTGAAGTGTTTGCCGCTGTAGACAGCTATCCGATTTCTCTAATTCCAAAGAGAAGCGTCTTTAACTCTTCGTTTTTAGCACAGATACTAGAGATTCAAGTCAGGTTCGACTGTAAATGCTGTAATTGTAGTTAAATGTTAGAGGAGTAGCAATAGTGCTCGTAATGATACGAAAATAAACAATGGTTTATTCTCGTAAATGTAATTCAATTTAACTTCTCCCCCAGGCACGTAACACCATTTAAACGGGTTTTTGACGTGAAATAATAAAATAAAGAAACAATGGAAAGATTGATATATTACATTACTAACATAAGAAGACTACATCTGAAAATTGCATTATACTGGTGATAACACGGAAATGTAAGATGAAAAAGAAAAAAATTAACGAAAGCTTCAGTCTAAATCACCTGGGAATGAAAATCACCACGTCACGAATGGTCAACATTATTCAAACGAGAAATCTAGTTTATTAACGGTTTGTTTCTATGTCATCGGCCGCAAACGTAAGCAAGAGAAATCTCTTTTCGGTGTAGAGGCCCGCCTCCTTCAGGCCAGCCTGAGTGTTCAAAGCATCTCTTTCGAACTCTGAACACGGCTGCCGCATTCCTGGGCACCCGGCGACTGACAGCCGCCACGTGTATTTAGGCTGGGAGAGCTTTCATACTGCGTAAGTTGCCTGTGGGATGGCGGGCGCCGACGCGCAAGCGCCTCCTCCCGCCGCGCCCGCGCCCGCGTCGCAGCGCCCGCTCGCGCTAACGTTTTCGCGTAAAGGCTTTACAGCTGTTGATTGCAATCCGAGTAATTACGGGGCACGCCGGCCAGGATTGGTTTTCTCTGCTATTGAGCAGGAGCGCTATGAAACTCCGGTGCACGCATGAGAGGTTAGGTGGAATATAAGGCGATCGCGGCCGCTGGGAGAGACCGGACGGCGCAATGATGATGTGACTGGCCTGGAATTAAGAAACCTTACGACAGCTATGGGTCTGGAACGTGCCTGTAAAGCTAAAGAGGACGCCGCAACGCAGAGCTGCCCACGACTACGGTGTGCAATGGCAGAAGTGAAATGATCGTTTTCGCGATGACCTACAATTTTTGGGCGTTTAAGAATTCAATGATTCAGGTTCATTTGCGAAGTCCGGTTCCTTGGTGTTCTTAGATCTCAGGAATTTACAACACATTATGAAGTATAACGTTGTTATCTTTCGATATGGATATAGTTATTTTCGGTGGCTTCTAAAGAGAGGAGGAGTTTCGCGCTAAAGCTTTCTTATGTTTATACGCATTCAACTTATTTCAGCCACCTCACTCTAGAAATTCTTAGCCAGCAGTTGGGGAGATCTTTAGAGCTAACATTCCGTCGTTCCTCATACATGTACTAGAATTTTATTATTTCTATTGACTGTTTTAGGCGCGTCTTTTTCGGAATGAAGAGGGCGTATTTATTTTGTAGATCAAAAATTCTCACCTTATTTAATAATTGAGCGCTTCTCGCAATGAGTAAAAGAAATCTCGACCGAAAAAAATTGTGGCAGACAGTTATGGGAGCTTACAGCACGTCCATAATGATGTCGATTATACGAACCAGACTTTCAATGTTTTTGCGGGAAGGGGGTGGGATGCAAGGGGGCTGCTAATGGAATCTGACATGACGATTTGCGCCCCACCGGTCATCTCTTATTTTTGCCAGGGGGCCTGCTTTATTGCACACACATCCGGTCGCGGCAAAAAACACTCGTTCGTTTCCGGTTTTGATGCGTATCTTAAAATAAAGTAAGAATAACGCATGCAAAAGTGGACGGCAATAAAATCCGCCGCGAATTACTGTATTACAAATTTTTAAAACGTTTTATGAAAGGCGGTTCCTACTTATCGGAATCGACGATTTTTGGCAAAAGTATAATTGACACAAATGGCAGAATGAGACTAGGAGTAGCTTGGGAGCAGTACTATAGAATTGATAAAAAAATTACTCTTTTTCGCAACAAGAAATCGGTGATACTAAAAATCACTTCGGCGTATCTCATTCTTTTACTCATACTGGCTATATATATGCAGAATAAAAAGAAGCGCATACGTTTTTTCCGGGTTCTGGTTAAGACGCTCTATCAAATTATAAGTCGATAAACATTATGCTAATGCGAATGGGAATTTAATCCGGCGGAATTCGTGATCCTGAATTTCCACGCGCGTTTCGGTGATGCGCTTTTGCGGCGCGTCGATTTAATGCTTCATTAGCAGTAAGCACGGTCCTTCCGCGCAACGGCCTTAAGTCATAACTCGTCGTTGTATGTGTCGGCGGCGGGCGGAGGCGGCGCCAGCGGGTGCGCGGAGGGGGTGGGGGTGGAGAGCGGGAAGGGGGAGAGGGAAGAGGAGGTGGACGTGCGGGAGCGGTTGATGTGTAATCAGAGAGGCGTTTCACGCGCTTTAATGCGTGTTGACGGCTCGCACCGGTGGAGCCTTAAGAATGTGGAGGAGAGTCCGTTTTGGGACGTTTTGCGGGTGGGGACGGAGAATGTGGTTGCTAGGGGAGACGGTGATCGTCATGAATGAATAATTATAATGATGGATGATGATGGTGTTAGCGAATGTGATGGGTGCGAAGCGTGGTGCGAAATGGTGTGATAGAAAGACATGAGGTGTTGGATGGGAATATGGTTGAGGCTGGTGAACGTGATGGGCAATTCCCGTATTTTAAAAAGGAAATTCGATATTTATTTTAAATAAAAAAATATTTTAATACTTTTTTTACAATAAAAATAAAGTTGATCAATGTAACGGTAGCTATTTTTCATCGGGTTGGGCTTTTTGAAATGCATTAACTTTGCTTCGCAGTTACTCGAGCTTACCACTGGATTCGCAGAAGTAAAAGTGCCCCGGGTACACAGGTACGTTTTGCCACCGCCATTCTGCGCGATTTGAAAATGTTTATTATTGCATCATAGAGAAGTGACTTAGGGACGTGGCATGTTTGGAAAGCGTCTTTGGGCGGCCAGCGCCGGCCAGGTGCGTCGTCAACGTGTTACTGAGGGTCACGCACGTCAGGAGCGTCGGCAGGCCGATCGCGCGCCACGTCACCAGGGAAGAGCGTGCCACGTCACGGGACTTCTGACGGACAATTGTTGGATAAGAAGTTGTCAAGAATCTGGGGAAAATTCTTCCAAACGAGAGGGTTTTGATAGATGGCCACGTAAGTTTCACCCCCTCCGGGAGTCGGAAAGAAGCTTTACAATAATTAATAATAATAATAATAATATAATAATATAATAATATAATAATAATAATATAATAATAACGAAGAAAGAGCGGGCATATAGTTGTAAAGACATTGTCAAGGCGCTGAGCGGGCTGCCTGGAGGCATGCAGAAACTCTTGGGAGATAATTGGGCACGACAAAAGCCTCGGTTGGGTGAGATGGGTGAAACCTAGGGCGAAATGGAGTGTCATTTCATCTCAGGTGAATAAAAGAGTGAGAATTAGAACTAGCAGAAGCTGAGAAACGGGGAAAAAATGACATATTTACAAACTTCGCCGGAGAGCTTGATTAGGAAAGATAAGGGCGTGTCATTTCAGCGGCATTTGCAAGCAGTCGCCGTTAGTTGGGGTTTTCTCGGGCTCGAGAAAAGAACGTTGGGCTTCAATTTTCCTTGTGCATGATTTCGAAGCAATAACTCTTGACTTTATGAACTTGTACAACGAGATATATCGATTATGGTAACGTTTTTCGTAACATTATTCTCCTGTCATTATACACTCCATGAATGTATATTTAACTTACATATTTATAATTAACTCACTCTATATGAATCTTTTCGACAATCGGTACGTAAGTCTCGTGAATTTCAAGAATGTTTTCTAAAATTTCCATTAGTGTAACAATATACATTCTTTAATAAAAAACATATTATGTTTTATATATTTTTAAGAGCAGCCAAAGAGGTAAGGATAGCAGATTAAAATTGCAGTTGTTCATCTCAATGGTGGCTTGAGAATTGGATGTTAATTTTAAAAACTTTTAGAAAGATCTAATACTATTTACTACGAAAACGTGAGACGTTTATTAGTTCTATTTCCTGAGTTAATCATTCCTTCCAAAAGCAAGCAGAAAAATAACGAAGTCGATTCGGAGGCGAGGAAAACATTAAAAAGCATCCGTAACTAATTTTAAACAAAACTCTTCTGAAAGCCGTACTTAACAGAATTGGAAGCGACAACGTAATCAATCAACAACATGCATACATAAAGAAATCACGCTCTCGGGATTTCGGAGTTGCAGCTTGGTCAGCGTGCCGTGAATTAGCTTACAATGGCAGCAGAAATGAAGTAAACCCCTTAACGCAGCTGTCCGTCTGAGATACGCGAGCTTGTCTGCAATCGGCCGCAGGCGGTACACTGGGAGGAATTTTCGCGGGGGACAGGGCGGATTGGGGCGGTTGGACAGGGGCGGTCGTGGGCAGTTGGGCGAGGTGGTGACGGGCATGGTTTGGTGGGTGGACGTCGGGCTAGAGGTGGTGGGTGAGCACGGCGGGCCGGGGAACTGAAGAATGGTAGGCGGTCGCCAGTCCGGATAGTAAGTGGGACATCGAAAGCGGCGGGCGGTGAGGCGGTAGGGCTGTTGGGTGAGTGGGGGGGGGGGGGCGGGTTGAGCGGGAGTTAGGCAGGTGGGAGGTGGGGCGGGGGCGTTGGGCGCGCGGGCAGATGGGCGGGCAGGCGGTTGGTCGGTTGGGTGAAGCGGTTGGGCGGGCGGTTGGGCGGGCGGTTGGGGGCGTTGGGCGGGCGGCGAGCGTTGGGCGGGCGGCGAGCGGTTGGCGGGCGGTTGGTGGGCGAGCGGTTTGGTTGGTTGGGGTGGGCGGGCGGGCGTTAGACTGGCGCTAAATATGGTCGCAATCTGGGGTTTTTTCGGGGCCGGGCGGCCACGATGACAACCGTGAACGGTCCTGAGAAACAGAAAAATCCCCGCGAACTGAAAACAACGCTTGGGAGAGAATAGAAACAAGGCGGAAGGAGGGGATGCTAATATGTTGTGGTGATGAGGAGTTCTTAAATATCTGATCTAAGATTTGCAACTTTGAATGAGGGAAGAAGTGATGATACAAGTGTTCACTGACAACTATGTTTGTCGAATGACGTGTAGAAGGAAAAAAATTAATACACGTTGAATAATTCAGAGAGGGATAGTTGCGTGGTAAATACAAAAGAAGTGAAAGTTGGGAGGTGAAATACAGAAAGAGAATATGAAACGACAAAGATGAACAGTATCAGTGGTGAGTTTAGAGTATAAGGAAAGCCTGATGATTCTTGAAGTAAAGTCCTTGATTCTGATCTCCAAGAGTGAAGTGAGAATGTTGCATAGATAATTTTGCTGTCGCTAGCTTTGCTGTCACCAAGAAGGAAATATCGGTTGAATGAAACAAACAGAATTGTGCTCTTTACAAAAATGAAATGTAATAAATTGGAGAAAAAACAATATATAAATGAAGTTGAAACAGATGAGAACGCTCACCTTACAAAGTTAAGAATTACGACACAAAGTGGAGTATAACATTCAATTGCAGTAAGAATGCTCCATTGACATAAAGAACAACTCGTGCCTAAAGAAGAAATTGGAGCAGTTAGTCGGATGGTGGTGTGGGTAAACGACGAAGTGAGTTATTACAGCGAGGAGTTAAAAAAGAGACGGAGGCTGCTACGGAGCGGGGTTGGCGATCCATCAGTGAATATCGCGGATATGAGCAAAAACGCAGGCCGTCCAGCTCCGAAACAAATCCGAACAGGGAAGCGGGAGAGGCCCCCGAACGGCTTCGGCGGGACCGAGATGTGACCCAGCGGCAGCGCGGACAGTGCCGGCGGGGGAGGGGAGGAGGAGGGGGGGAGGGGAGGAATCGGGCGCTTGATAAAATGATTCGTTAGAGGCTTAAGCCCGCGCCTAGGCCGGCGCGGGGGGCGGCTGTGCGGAGCGACGCCCCGGGGAGCACGCTGGGCGCAGCAGATATATATAGCGGCTGAACGCACGGGCCCCAAAAGGAAGCGCGACGCGCCGGCCAGAATTCGGCCGAAAAATAAAACCGGGCCGGCTGGCCCAGGGGGGGAGGACGGCGGGAGTTGAGGAACGCGACCGCCGAAGTTTTTGTCGCGGGAGAGATATAAAACATGGGTTTATGCGCGGGTTGTCACGTCGGGCGGCGCGGGACAACGGAACGAGGAGGGAGGTGGAAATGCCGATGGTGTGGAGGAGGAACGGAGGCCACGACCGAGGCGGAGGATCGGAGAAACGAGGAAGGTCGAGAGGAGGAGAGGCGAAAGACCGTAGGGATAATGGCGGGAGTGCGAGGGCGGATAGTGGAAGTTGTGCTGGGTGTAGACGATGTGTGACAGCGGAGTAAAGGAGGGGAGGGGGATTTTTCGTGATGGAGAATGTATAAAAGGTCCGCGAGTCGAAATAGGACATGGAGGCGATGGCCGGTTCGTGTCTGCAGAAGCCGAGGAATGCTGCGAAAACGGAAGAGCCCCAGAATTTGGATGCATTAATGAAGTTTAAAACAAAGGAATACGAACGAAACTATTAAATCGTCAATATCCTTTTTGGAAGTCATTGTAATATCTCATTTATCGTGATGATAAACGTGCGAATAATGGGCAGAAACGGAGGCAGAATAGAAAATAAACGGCAGATGTTAAATGAGGATCCTATGACCAAGGCCGGAGACTATTTTGAAAATCTGTCTCACCGCTTCGTAAAATGTCATGTGGAGAAAGCCATTTACCGCATGAAAGGATTCAAATGTACATCAAACGAGTGAGTGACTGAGCGATAATAGGACGGTCCTGGGAAATATGTAGATATAAGCATGAAGTATTACAGGGAGAAAGAAATGCAACGAAAGGATTAAAGTCACTTTGCAGAGACGAGT
The DNA here is from genome assembly GCA_017312745.1 of Gryllus bimaculatus. Taxonomy (NCBI): domain Eukaryota; kingdom Metazoa; phylum Arthropoda; class Insecta; order Orthoptera; family Gryllidae; genus Gryllus; species Gryllus bimaculatus. The sequence goes on from BOPP01000141.1 coordinate 3,347,058, forward strand.
ATGGCGCTGCGCGATTAGGAAAGCAGAGTCGACGTCCAACGACGGTGGGCGGGGGGCGGGGTCTGGGCGAAGCGGGGCATAGCGGGGCGAGACGTGGGAGGCGGAGGGGGGCAGGGGCAGCGTGGCGGGGTGAGGTGGGGTGGGAGTGGAGTGGGAGCGGAGCGGGGAAAAGGCTGGCGATACGGGGCGGATCGTTTTTCGGGTAAGGGCGCGGGGAACGGGGCGTTGTGGCGGTGGGTGGCAGCGAGGAGTGGGGGCGGTATGTGGTGCGGGTCCGGGGCAGCTACGGTTGCGGGCGGTGAGGTGGTAAACGCGTAACGGGGCACGGCGGGTCGGTGTGCAGCGGGGCGCATTGCCCGTCCACCACCCGCCAACTGCCCACCGACCGCCCCTGTACAACCGCCCCAATCCGCCCTGTCCCCCCGCGAAATTCCTTTCCCAGTGACCGCCTGCGGCCGATGCAGACAGCTCGCGTATCTCAGACGACAGCTGCGAAAGGGGGTTTACTTCATTCTGCTGCATTGTAAGCTAATTCACGGCACGCTGACAAGCTGCAACTCCGAAATCCCGAGAGCGTGATTTCTTTATGTAGTGCGATGTTGTTGGATTGAGTTGACGTTGTTCGCTTCAATGTGCTGTGTAGTACTGCTTTCAGGAAGAGTTTTGTTTTTAGAAATTAGTGTGACGGATTGCTTTTTTAATGTTCCCTCTGCCTTCCGAATTCGACTGTCGTTATTTTTTCTTGCTTGCTTTTTGGAGAGAATGTTAACTCAGGAAGTAGAACGGTGATATAAACGTCTCACGTTTTCGTAGTAAATAGTATTAGATCTTTCTAAAGTTTTTGAAAATTTGAACATTCCAATTTCTCAAGTGCCACCATTGAGATGACAACTGATATTTATCTGGTATCCTTACCTCTTTGGTACTCTTAAAATATATGAACATAATATGTTTTTATTAAGAACTGTATATTTTTTCACCTAGATCGAAAATTTTTAGAAAAACATTCTTGAAATTCAAAAACGTGACATACGATTGTCGAAAGATCATCATAGAGTGAGTTAATTTAAATATGTAAGTTAAGATATACATTCATGGAGTGTGATAATGACAGGAGAAAATAATGTTACGAAAACGTACCATTATCGATATTATCTCTGTTTTACAAGTTCATAAAGTCAAGAGTTATTGCTCGAAATCATGCACGAAGGAAATTTGAGAAGCCCGACGTTTCTTTCTCGTAGCCCCGAGAACCCCAACTAACGAGCGACTGCCTTGCAAATGCCGCCTGAAATTACACGGCCCTTTATCTTTCCTAATCCAGCTCGTCGGCGAAGTTTGTAAATGATGTCATTTTTTGCCCCTTTCTCATCTTCTGCTAGTCTAATTCTCACTCTTTTTTTTCACCTGAGATGAAATGACACTTCATTTCGGCCCTGAGGTTGTCGATCCCATCTCACCACACCGGGGGCTTGTGTCGCCGCCCAATTATCTCCCAAGAGTTTCCTGATGGCTCCAGCAGCCCTGCTCAGCGTCTTGGACATTGTCTTTACAACTATATGCCCGCTCTTTCTTCGTTGTTATTATTATTATTATTATTATTATTATTATTATTATTATTATTATTATTATTATATTATTATTATTATTGCTATTATTATTATTGCTATTATTATTATTGCTATTTTTATTTTTATTATTATTATTATTATTATTATTATTATTATTATTATTATTATTATTATTATTATTATAAAGCTTCTTTTGCGGACTCGGTGGAAACTACGTGGGCCATCTATGCACCTCTCGTTTGGAAGAAGTTTTCTCCGAGATTCTTGACAACATCTTATCCACGGATGTCCGTCAGAAGTCACGTGACGTGGCACGCGGTCTTCCCTGGTGACGTGGCGCGCGATCGGGACGCCGACGCGTCCTGACGTGCGTGACCCTCAGTAACGCGTTGGACGACGCACTTGGCCGGGGCGCTGGCCGCCCAAAGACGCTTCCAAACATGCCACGCCCCTAAGTCACTTCTGTATGATGCAATAATGAAGACATGTTCAAATCGCGCAGAAGTGGCGGCTGGCAAAACGTGACCTGTGTACCCGGGCACTTTCATCTTCTACGATCAGTGTAGCTCAGTACTGCGAAGCAAGTTACGCATTTCAAAAAGCCCAACCCGATGAAAATAGCTACCCGTAGATTGATCAACTTTATTTTTATTGTAAAAAATATTTAAAATATTTTCTTTAATTTAAATAACATGAATTTTCTTTTTAAAATACGGGAATTGCCCATCACGCTCACCAGCCTCAACCAAATCCCATCCAACACCTCATGTCTTCTATCACCACCATTTCGTACCACGTTCGCACCCATCACATCGCTAGAGCCATCATCATTATCATTATCATCATGACAATCACCGTCTCCACTAACAACACATCACCGTCCCCACCCGCAAACGTCCCAAACGACCCTCCTCCCACATTCTTGAGGCGCCGCCGTGGGACGCGATCAGACCACGCGATTAAAGCGCGTGAACGCACTCTCTGATTACACATCAACGCTCCCCCACGTCACCTTCCTCTTCCCCCTCCCCCTTCACTCTTCCCCCA
>BOPP01000141.1:3349787-3378117 GCA_017312745.1 Gryllus bimaculatus
TCCCCTCGCACCTGCGCTGGCGCCGCCTCCGCCGCGCGGACACATACCAATCGACGAGTTATGACTTAAGTCCGTGCGCCGGGAAAGCTGTACTACTGACTAATGAAGGCATAAATCGACGCGCCGCAAGCGCATCACGAGAACGCGCGTGGAAATTCAGTATCACGGAATTCCGCCGGGATTTTAAATTTCCATTTCGCATTAGCATAATGTTTATCGTACTTTATAATTTGATAGAGCGTCTTAACGGAACGGAAAACTTACGCGCTTCTTTTTTATTCTGGCATGGTAAGTAGCAGTAGTGAGGTAAAAGGAATGAGATACCGCGAAGTGATTTTTCGTATCACGATTTCGTTCGTTGCGAAAAAGGAGTATTTTTTTATCGAATTCTGGATAGTACTGCTCTAACTACTCCTATTCTCATTCTGCATTTGTGCCAATTGATACTTTTGCCAAAAATGCGGTCTGATTCCGATGAGTAGGGAACCGCTTTTCGTAAAATTTTTTAAAAATTTTGTTAATACAGTTATTCGACGGCGGATTTTATTGCCGTCCACTTTGCCACGCGTTATTTCTTACTTTATTTTTTGAGATACGCATTCAAAAACAGGAAACGGACGAGTGTTTTTTTTTTGCGCGACCGTGATGTGTGTCAATAAGCAGGGGCCCCCTGGCAAAAAATAATGAGATGGACCGGATGGGGGGCGGCAAATCTCTCATGTCGAGATTCCATTAGCAGTCCCCTTCCATCCCCTTCCCGCAAAAACATCTGAATGTCTGCGTCGTATAATCGACATCATTATGGAGGTGGCTGTAAGCTCCCATGAACTGTCTGCCACATTTTCGTCGAGATTTTTTTCTCATGGCGAGAAGCGCTCAGATTTAATAAGAAGAGAATTTTTTGATCTACAAAAATACGCCTCTTCATTCCGAAAAAGTACGCGCCTAAAACAGTCAATAGAAATTAATAAAGATGTCTAGTAGATGTATGAGGAACGGACGGAATGTTAGCGCTAAAGAATCTCGCCAACTGCTTGCGTAAGAATTTCGTAGATGAGGTGGCTGAAATAAGTTGAATGCGGTATGAGACATAATGAAAGCTGTTAGCGCGAAACTTTCCTCCTCACTTTAGAAGCCACCGAAAAAGTAACTTATATTCATGATCGAAAGATACAGCTTATACGTCGATAGATGTTTTGTAAATTCCTGAGACCTAAAACGCTAAGAAACGGCTTCGCGAAATGAACCTGAATCTTGAATTCAAAACGCCCAAAAAATTGTGAGGTTCATCGCGAAACGATCATTCTACTTCTGCCTGTGCACACCGTAGTCGTGGGCGAGCTCTGCGTTTGCGGGTCCTCTTTAGCTTTACAGTCACGTTCCAGCCCATAGCTGTCCGTAAGGTTTTTTAATTCCAGGCAGTCACATCATCATTGCGCCGATCCGGTCTCTCCCAGCGGCCGGCGATCGCCTGATATTCCACGCTACCCTCTTGCGTGCGACCGGAGTTCATAGCGCTCCTACTCAATAGCAGGAGAAAACCAATCGCGGGCCGGCGTGCCCCGTAATTACCTCGGATTGCAATCAACGAGCGTGTAGCCTTTACGGCGAAACGGTTAGCGCGAGCGGGCCGCTGGCGGGGACAGGGGCGCGGGCGCGGGGGCGGAGGAGGGTCTCTGGGCGGTCGGCGCCCGCCCATTCCCACAGGCAATTACGCAGTAATGAAGCTGCTCCCAGCCTAAATACACGTGGCGGCTGTCAGGGCGCCGGGCTGCCAGGGAATGCGGGCAGGCGGTGTCAGAGTTCGAAAGAGATGCTTTTGACACTCGAGGCTGGTCCCTGACGGGGGGCGGGGCCTCTACGCCGAAAAAGGTGTTTTCTCTTGCTTACGCTTTGCGGCCGATGACATAGGCAACAACCGTGTTATATACAAGATTTCTTGCGTTTTGGAATAATGTTAACCATTCATGACAGTGGTGATTTTTATTTCCAGATGATTTAGACGGACGATTTTCGTTATTGTTTATTTTTCTTTCTTCTGTTCATTTCCGTGTTATCACCAGTAAAATGCAATTTTCCAGATTTGTAGTGTTCTGGGTGTAGTAATGAAATGATATTCAATCCTTGCTTTATTTCATTGTTTATTTTATATATTTTTTACGTCAAAAACAGTTAAAAATAGTGTGTGACGTGCCTGGGGGAGAAGTTAAATTGAAGTTACATTTACGAGAATAAACCCATTGTTATTTTCGTATCATTACGAGCACTATTGCTAGTACTCTACATTTAACGACAATTACAGCATTACAGTCGTACCTGACTTGAAGCTCTATTTCTGTGCTAAAAGCGAAGAGTAAAGACGTTTCTCTTTGAATTAGAGAAATCGGATAGCTGTCTACAGCGCGAACACTTCACACCTTCATTTAAACGGCCGAGCCGAAGAAAACGCTATTGAAATCGCCCCCGTGAATACCCTTCTGTTTGAGAAGCGTAAGAGCGAGCCATTAAGGGCGGTGGGAACCGCGGCATAATCACAGCAGGCCGCAAGTACGCCTTTACCCCCAATGTAATTTGTAGGCGTGCCGTAACATTTCCCCCGTTACGCGCCTAGAGATGCCACACGTCGCTTTGTGATTCGACTCGAAGCTTTTTCGTTGATGGGAGTCGTTCCGAAGGAGCTACAACAATGGTTCCGACACATCTGACGGCCGACGACGGCAGTAACGCCGGGCGGAAACAAAGGAGCGGGGGTGCGGAGTGGAGCGGGGTGGGGGAAGGCTCGACTCCCGAGTAGCGCCAGTTCGGAATTAGATCAAAGGGGCAGCGATGGCTGGCGGGTTTAACTGCGTGGCGCGCATTAGAAGGGCGTTCTCGTCGGGGGGAGGGGGAGGGGGCGCGTTTCGGAGTGGGGGTGGGAAAGTCGAGTGGAGACGGAATGGGCTGACGAGTGCGAGACATGCAGAACAAAATAGTGAAATAGGCATGTCAACAGCATCGTGCTCTAATTTCGTGCTCAATATCCCCAATACCGTTTGTTGAAATAGTCTTTTCATGCATTGTTTATTATCTGAGCGTCAGTTTCTAAAATGAAGTATACGAATACGAAGTCCAATAAATTGTTTTTTACTCTAATCCTTCTTTGCGTCAAATATTTGAACTTTTTATTTTCCCTTTTGTTTCTTTTGAATGTCAGAAGCCTAGTTTTCACATTCGTTTGAATTTTCACAAATTTGTTTTGTGTAATTTATTAATATATATGTTTTTGAGTTAAAATCACACTTAGGATCGGTTAATTCGCCTTGTATTCAAGTAATTCCTGAAGCTAATGCTGAGTACGTTTGCTTCTAGACAGTAAATGTAACGTTACAGTGGTGAAGCTGCTAATGTATTGTCTTGGCTGAACTGCAGGATAAATGAAGCTGTAAGAGTTGCAACGCACTTAAGTGGGAAGTTGTGGTTTGTTTTGTGTTTTGGCTAAAACATTGAGTATTGAGAGCTGAGAGTAGAAGTTCCCTGTGGTGCGGCCACCACCGCGCGAGCTGTTGGGAATGTGGACTGAAATTCCGGGCGCTCCAAGTGGATATCGTGGAGGCAAAACGAGTTCTAGACGTTCAAATCATCAATTTTTCACTATCATCATCGTCGACGTCATTGTCATCCTCTTCGTGAATTCGTTAGCCGCATCTTGTGAGGAAGTATGGGAACAATTATTTCGAAAGCATATAACTGGAGTAATGAACTGCGCAGTGCGATATTTTCCACCTTCCGACTGCACCCCAGTAATTTTTAGTGAATAAATGGACAAAGTGTGTTTCCGAAAGCTTTTCTTAAAATGTTTGTGACAATTAACCCCCTCTACATTATTCCATCATTATCTATATTTCTCTAATTCGCGGCTAAAGCTGATGAGTCAGATGACTAAAAAGTCTACTCCGAGTTGCAACCAGCTTCCTAACGAGGAGATTTGGAACAGTCGGTTCCTCTACAATACTTTGCACAAAATATGGGCTGTTCCAAATAAAGCAATTTGTTGCACTTCCCAGTCTTTTGAAAGACCTGGGAGTTCGGCCAACTTTTTACAGAAATTTTGCGAAATGAATCCAAGAGCTTCGATGAATGTCGGTACGACCTTCGCCCCACATTTGGCTGATCTCGATTTCCAAATTATTATTATTATTATTATTATTATTATTATTATTATTATTATTATTATTATTATTATCGTTGTCATACAATTCTTGATGATCCAGGTGTAAACGCAACCTCGGGTACACAGCCTTAAAAAAGCGAAATGAAGCCAGAGTTCCGCGGAGCGTGGCGGCGGCGAGGGCGCGCCTCCTGCAGGGGGTGGAGGGAGGGGGGGGCGTGGACGGCTTCTCTTTCATGTTGCCGCTCTATTAGAGGCGATGTTTTCTCGCCGCTCGCGCGCGGCGCGCCGAGGTGAGGCGAGCTGCATTCTGCCCCGCGGCGGAGACCGTCGCACTGCACTCGCCCGGCAGCCAGGCCGAATTCGGTCTGGAGGAGAGTTCTAGCGTCCAGCTGCTCCCATCGGTAGTTTTCAGTGGTTTCTACGATGAACTCCAGGCGAATGCTCGAGCAGTACCCTGACAAACGGACGCGCGATCTTTATCTCCTCTTCTTTGTCCTCTCCTCATCCATTTCTTACCCACACTCTACACTTGCATTCACTACTTTTTCACATGCCGGGAGAGCAGCTAGGTGCGTAGAGCTTGAGCCGGCTGGTGCGATGTCCTGCTGGGGGAGAGTCTTGCTAGGTTGAATTCAGCGGCTGCCTGGAGGAGAATTGTAGTGGTAGGCTGCTCTGATCGGTAGTTTTCCGTGGTTTCTGCGATCAACACCAGGCGGATGTCGGAGCCGTTCCCTACCAAACGGGCCACGGACCGCGCGCGGTCTACCCTTCCTCGTCTTCGTTCTATCCTCACTAATGCACACTTACATGCTCTACATTACCACGCAGATCGATATAACTATCGATCGACTATAACTTGTCGCAGCTGAGGCTCTTGTCCGCTGGTGTTACACGAGGGAAACACCCACAAATCGACGTATATGTCGACGCCTAATCTCACGTTTTATTATGGGAGAACCACCACCTTCCACTGTATAATATATATTACACGTACGAGACAAATGATAGCAATTGACGCGCTTGAAACAAAAACAAAATTCAACCGATCAATCGCTGTGTATTCAAAAGTACGATTGTTACCAGTCCTTCAGGATAATTTTCTTTGCCTCATTCCCGAGTACTCTAAGATTATCTTCAAGGTATTTACGTTCAGAATATTCATAATTCAAAAGGAAAATTTGACAATATTTATGACACGTGATAGCCCCAATAGTTAGGCAGGAGTTCGATATCTCGGATCTAAAAGCAAAGAGGAAAAACATTCAGTTGACTAATATTTGGATTTTATGACGTTTGAGATATTGAGTTTATGTACAAATAAATGTTTTTATGGTACGAAAGTAGTCGAAAAGTTCGAGTTTAAGTAGATACGTGACATATATATTCGAGTTTCCATTGAGGAAAAAAGAAAAAAAACAGCTACAGCAAAAACACATAAAATACAGAACTTTCGAACACAATACACTACGTATAGATATTTCCTTCCCCAAAAAAGTGAAATAAGAGTACTGTAAAAGTTTACGTAAAAATGTATGTCGTTTCGCTTTGGACTTCCTCTTCGAAAACACCCAATATTGTAGATCACACTTTCATGCCCCCTAAGACATACACTGCTGGAAATGGCTCTATACTTCCTCTTCGAATACACCCATATAACATGCTCCCCTAAGACATTGACTGCTGAAAATGGCTGTGTACCGCGTCCGCCTTGGTGAGCGCGTTCGTCCACTCGTCGCTGTCCTCATTGCGGCTCCTTTCGATGCGACGCACGCGCCCCGCCCTTCCTGCAGCGCGCGACCTCACTTTCATGATGCCCGACCTTTTCTCTTTGCCTTTCCCATCCGCCCCTTGTTTGGCGGCGAATTGATTCCTCAGCCATTCTTACGCACGGCGCTCGCGTCACCTGACATCTGCGCACGTATTGCTGTCGCCGGAGTATGGAGGAAGCTTGATGTATAACTTCTGAAAGAGTATTCGTCTTTTTTCTCAACGTTACTGCGGCGGTTTTCCCCTTTACACTTCCTCGGTAGTGCTTCCACCCGTCTTGAATGCATAATGTAGTCGGAGCCTTCTCATTTCCGGGCAGCGAATCACAACAGCGGCTCTCGAGGATGACATAATCGTTTACAATGATTGGCGACGTATCCTGTGCAAATATCGATCCTGTTATCTTGTGCAACCATGCGGCTAAGCAAGACATTTTCAAAATGGATGCAATGGGCGAGGCACAGCGGATAGAAGGCCGTTGCAACAATGGATTGCGAAATCAGTGTTTCTAATGAACCTTAGTAAATAAGGAGGTTTGTTGCTCGAATTCCCTCGGAAATGAAGTAAATAAATAAGTCGGGTAATGTCTGGGTGAGAAAGCAGGAGGACAGGTGCTGTGATCGGTCCATCCGGAGGTTTCCCTCGATGAATTCGGGCGCAGAAGCAACTTGCACAATGGGCCACGGAAGCGCACCGTGCTCCTTCACTGTAATCCCCTTAATCCCTACCTTAGGTCTGGGAGATCACACATCCCCTGCACGTGCTGGGCCTCACGTTCTACAAACTTTATGGCTGTAAACTGCGTATGCGGATGTTCTGGTAATATATATATATATATATATATATATATATATATATATATATATATATATATATACACACACACAATTTTATTTACATAACCACAAGAAATATTAAAATCTATAAGTCACAACTGGGAGAAAAGTAGAATGTTGTTGTTTGTAAGCTATGTCGAGTGAATATTCTATTTGTATTCGTTTGTAAAGTATTTTTATGCTAACATTTCATATATATTTTTCCTTTTTAGTTTGAACTCGCTTAAATTTATTTACGAATGACAAATTTGTTAGCTGCGAAAAATCGTCACTATGAAGGAAATATTTTGTTAAAACAGTGTTAGAATTTCTGGGTATTTAAAAGTCATTACGAACAAATACGTATTTTAATTAGTTACCCAAAAAGAACGAGAGCGAATTTTGTCAAAACAGTATTAGAATTTCCCTATTCTCTGGATATTGGTAAACTACTATCAACCGAATCGAATTTTTAATTAGTTGCGCAGACAGCAAGAACGAATTTGTCTCGTATTCAAATTCCTGACGAATCAATTAGTGAAGTGAACGGTTCTGCCCAGTTTCCCCGCAGAGTGTCTCCAGTGTCACCGGCGGCGGCCGCTGCGGCGGCGGCGGCGGCGGCTGCGGTTTCCAAAGTAAATGAACGACGCTCGCTCTTCACGCTAACGAGCGCCCCTGGCGGGGCGCGGCGACACTAAACAGCAAATAAATAGCACTAAAACACTCAAGCTTCTGGCGCGTCGCGGAGCGCACCGACACTCGCGCGCTGGTGGCTTCACCGCTGCGCGCAGTCGGCAGCAATGGTTCTATGTTATTTTACCTCCCTTTAGGCGACCCATACACCGTCAAGAGCTGTTCGGGAGCCAGGCTTGCGCGGGTCGAAGATCTATCACCGCTACATTTTTTTTGTCGGTCGACTTCATTGACGAAACAATGCGTATGCGTACGTAGATTTACATGCGGCGGATGCCTCTTTCGCTGCTTTATGCTTTTAAACACGTTTACGGATTGGGTGCATTATGATAATACATACGTATTGTTACTATGTGTAAATAGATGTTGAACCGAATGAATACCAAAATTTGTTCAAATAATTGGTGGCCCCAACCGGGATTCGAATCCGGGCCTTCTAGTTTACTCCCAGCTGCTCTAACCAGGTCCAACAAGGTGACGGGAATGGTGAAATATCTAAATATATACACACACACAAATGAATACCACTAAGGAAACACATAACACCACGACACTTAACATCAACACCGCACCGCTAACTCTTACACCCCTGAACACAAAGCATCTTCCCGGGGTGACCATGTTCCGATATCCGGCTTCGGAACTACCTCTACCGTACCGTTGTTGAGGTGGGGTTGGTATACACCTCCCCGAGTATGTACTCTAGTCTGTGATGTTGGTGTACACCTCTCCCGAGTACCGCGCCGCTCCGCTCGGCGCGCTGCGTGCATCGAGGCCTCCACGCGTGTGCGTGCGAGCGTATGGCCGGCAGTGCTAATGACCGACGCGGCGTCGCGCGTTTTTCACGCGAAAACATTTCGCGAACGGGCCCTCCAATTGCTCTCCTCCTCACCGGTCGCCCCGCTCCGGCGTTCGGCGACGGCGACGGAGGCGATGGCGGGGACGGCGACGGGGACGGCGACGGCTAGGGCGACGGCTAGGGCGACGGTGACGGCGACGGTGACGGCGACGGTGACGGCGACGGTGACGGCGACGGTGACGGCGACGGCTAGGGCGACGATGACGGTGACGGTAGGGCGACGGCGACGGCTGGGGCGACGGCTAGGGTGACGGTGAGGCGACGGCTAGGGCGACGGTGACGGCGACGGCGACGGCTAGGGCGACGGCTAGGGCGACGGTGACGGCTAGGGCGACGGCGACGGCTAGGGCGACGGCGACGGCGACGGCTAGGGCGACGGCGACGGTGACGGCTAGGGCGACGGCTAGGGCGACGGTGACGGTGACGAAACGGACCGTCGTTGAACAAACATCCTCCGCGCGACCTGTTGAGGACTTTGGGAAACCAATTTTCTCTCGAGGAGGCTCTTTTACAAACGAGCCCAGCGGTCGGTGCTTGTTTGGAGTAAAAAAACCGAGCTTGTGGATTGTTTGTGGGGCTGTTAGGTGTGTGGCGCTTAAACATAGGTGTCTCCAGTTTCACGCACGAACGGGGACGCTCCCGATGCGTTATTAGTGTCGGTATTTTGGGGAGTTGTGCAAGTTTGTCTCGACGAATGGCAAGTCGGCAGATTGGAACCGCTAGTGCAGCTCCTTGGGACTTCCGTAACGTAAATTTTTCGAGGCCTCCGCTGTAAATACTTTACCAATAAAAAAAATATATTATAGAATTCCTGTTAAAGGTAAAACATGTCTGTGAATCATTGTTAGTTAAGAGTGGACTATCTTACCTATTTTAATTCATACTTGCGTAATATGTTTAGCGAATAAATGAGAAAGTAAGCCTTTCCAAGAGGAATTGAAGGACTGAGCGCGTCAGCCAAGCACATTGTTTCGAATACAGTTATTTGTATTATTTTGTAACGAATAATTGATGTGAACTGTGTGACGTATTTCAGTATTGAACAGATGAATAAATTAGTAATGACAGGTGAATAAAATTTATTGATCGCTTTTCTTTGCGTTCGTAAATAATGTTACGAAGAAATCTAGTGGGCTCGCGTTCTGCATTGAAACGAACAAAACATCCGCAATATTGAGCGATTCTATCTCGGTATGGTAGATAAAATCTTTTTTAGACAATCCTTAGTAAACGCGATTACATTTAGGGCATGCATAGCCTGTTAAAAGTTAAAAGTTTAGCACTCAGACGATGCTCAGATAAAACTACAATTGCAACAATTAAAACAAAATACTTTCATCTGACCGCCTCTGTCACTACTGAACTTTAACGAAACATAATAGCCGATCAAGTGATTTGTATACTTAAGTTAAAATAAAATTAATGTCAGTAAGACTCTAAAAAGTACTGTATTAAACATGTGGTAGGGGATTTTATTTTTCTCCTAGTTATTGCGACCTCGTACACTCGGCTTAAAATTAATTGTATAATTGGATAATTAAAACATTACATGAACTTTATATAACGATGAAATCTCGACTTTAATCATTTTGCGTCCTTCGTTCTGAATAATATTTAATGTATGGAAATTTGAACACTATTACAGGTTTTTATTACTACTCGTATGATACTTTTTTATTCAATAATAAAACATCAACCATGTAATGAAATCAAACTAAAAATGTCGATCTTAAAAACAACGTTTTAAAAAACTGATTTTAAATATATGGTCGATTTTATAAAAATGTCGACATTAATGACACATCCTATCAGGGAGTTTGTGCACCCTTGTGCGTTAAAGCACTATCGATCTTCTGCGCATGCTCAGTTCAACTTTCGTATCACATTAGTGCATCTGCGCATGCACAGAAGATCGGCAGGACTACCGCCATGGTGTGCACAAACTTCTGTCGAGATGAGCACGCGGTTGTCGTACGCGTCCGGCGCTATCGCGGCTGCTTGTGGGGGCGAGCGGGCTGGCGGCACTTCTGATAACGCGGGTCACCGCGCTCGTGCTCGCAGGCCTCCGACTGCGGGTCTCGCGACGGACGACCCTTCCCGGTCTCCCATGTGGTGGGGCAAGGGGCGGACCCCTGAAACGGCGGATTTCTCTTCTCAAATGAGCGTACTGAGCAATCACCTTCTCGGAAAAGGGAGATCTCCCCTCCCTGAAATTGCTCCTTATTCGGTCGCCTGCTTTTCCGGTTTACGTTATATGATTGTGTGATGACAAAGATTTCACAGTAGGTTCTTTTTTTTTTTTTTATTTAAGGTCGCATCAACTACTAGATCATTAGCGACCACTATTGCGTGTAATGGAATGGTAACTATGAGGATGGCACGATATGATGGTGTTAGGGGTGTGAAAGGACGATCACAATCATGCCCGAGGCGGGACTCGAACCCGCGATCCTTCGGTCCGAGATCGCTACGGCACTACTGCCTTGGCGACAGCAGATTTTGACCAGCAACGCATCTTTCGTTCTATGGAGAGATACATCAGAATCCAGAGGACTAATCCCCTGGAAATGTGCGATCTAGAAAGCAGTGTGTTTTTAAACTATTCCAGATAGATGGTTTTCAAAATATCCGTGTACTACAAGCCACGCAAAACTTCCTATTAAAATAAATTCAGAAAGGGTGATTCCATCTTCCCTAAATACCGTTCCCAAGGATTAACATTGCCACGCCCGTAAACCACCATCCCCGTGTAGCCCAAAGGAGTGGGAACAGCGTTCGGTTACTCAACTAATCTCAAGCCCAGTGGTTGAAAACTATTTGTCTCGCTAGGGAGACACATAATTTCTCCGTTTTCCTGAAAGCAATATTCTTCAAGCCCTTCGCCCTTGGTCGCTTAGGTGTGAAAGACTATTCAATTCGTTTGTAAAAATATGGCAGTGTTTTGGTCAAGAGACACAGTGGTGTGTGTTAAGGTGTGTGTGTGTGTGTGTGTGTGTGTGAAGTGATATCGTGATAAACTACATCTTTCCCTACTCCCGCCTTCCTATTTTTCTCCTTTATGCTCCTCAAGGTTAATTAAAACTTTATAAAGATCGCTGCCAGAACGCACGCACAAAAATACTGATACTGAAAGTACTCAAGTAATATTTGGTTCAATCTTCGGTGACGACTCGAGGATGGCTGAGGAGAGTTCACGTTGCCGTGAATAATACACAAGATGGAGTTTACAACGTTTATTGAGAGCGTAAACGCCTCGTTCGCAATCACTACATAGTATGAGCTGCTGGGAGCTCGCTCTTTCTGTATTTATACATAGTACACGTCATGAGCTGCGGATCAAAGGGGGAGGAGGAGTAAAGGTTAGGGTGGTCAAGGGGCAGACGGATGGGGTAAGATTCCGGGGCCTCCGCTGGCTCATGCAGCAAACAGATAATGATTTGTTTGCGGCTGGATCTCGTCCGGCGGACTTTCCCCTGGCGGACGTGCTCCCGAAGAGTGTGTACATAACTCTCAGATGGCGCAATTCAGTTTATTCCCAGTAGAAACCATAGCGGCGTCTTGTGGCGATTCATTCAGAAAACGTACAGACCGTATATGCGCGCCTGCGACTTCTATACTTCTAGTTTGGGATCTTGATCTTCCTGTACAGTTTCAGTATGCGAATCTGCACGAAAACTGTAGCATGTAAAAGGGCCGTACTTGTCTTCGCAGGTTCACTGGAGAAAGTCGGTCACTTTACAGCCTTGTGAAAATGAAAATGAACACAGACAAACAAGGTAGAGCCTCAAATATAGGGCTCGAACATACAAACGAAGTGGTACTGTTCCAAGAAAAATGTTTGCTAATAATTTCAATGTTTTTGGAAATGAATCAAATTTTTCGAGTCTGAAGTAACCGAAAGTATTCTTGAATTTTCACGGTATTCAATTCTGAAATAAAGACGACGTTTTGGAACTGCAGGACCACTCGAATTCGCAGGTTCACAGGAGAAAGTCGGTCACGGTGCCCGGCGACTGGGCGGCGATTCCTTGGAAAACAAATTTTTCCTTTGGGAGCGCCTTCCGCCCCCCACCCCCACCCTTGCTTCCAGAGGGCTGCGGGGGCGGATGGTACCCCCCGACCTTTCCTTCGCGCTGTTGCCATGTTGAACATGTTGAAGGCGGCCTTCCCTTGCCACTCGTCCCGGCGCGAAGCGTGTGGTGAAACGTATGTACGCTACAGTAGAACCCCGGTAATCACAATAATTGGGGGGGGGGGGGATTGTTCGGATTGGGAGATATTATTACTTTCACCACTCTTCTCCCCTCCCCTCAATTTCGAATAACATATTTATAATTACATTTAAAATATTTAATAGATTAAATAGATTTTAAAAATGTTAATTGTCGTGTGCACATCAACCAGTAATATTCCATATTATAAATTAATAGTAATATTCCACATTTTCCAATGATGCGTGATACATTACTCAGTTATGCCAGTTTTTGCGTAATGTTTAATCATATATCACTTATTTATTTATTTTTTTTATTTTTGAAAAGTTTAGTATTAAATATTTTTAAGAACTATCGGGAGCCATGGGCCCTGGCACTTAGGGTCCGTGCGTTAACACGGCACTGGTTGACACTTAGCAGCGAAACACACGTAATATGAAGGCCAGACTATTTCATTGCCAATGCCATTTGATTACGGGCGTGAAATGAGTGCTCCATTCGGAAAACAGAGTCCCGTTCGTTAAGGTCATGTAAGGATTTTGCCAACCTTCCAGTGCGATTCATACCACTTTTCCGTGCGAAAAAAAGGTAATTTGCATGATGTTAAGTTATGGTAACCTCCAATGGCTTCTTCCGTGCATGGCATTGTGACAACTGAGCTCTACTGCAAGTGAAATCTCTCACATACAGTAAAGGAAACGTTTTACTGCGAAATGTAATGTAATGCGTACCATTATTGTTGCCAGCTCCCAAGGTTGTAATACCATCATTACAATGCTTTCTCCAATGGCCTTCTGGCTTTAACGAGCTATATCGTTCTATTGCTGTAAACGAATGTGATTTAGGTGGGTAAATGGGAATTGGTCCAACGCATCACTTGAACAATAATTTGTTAGTTAATGATTCCATTGAATATTGATTTTATTTTTTGAATGAAGGCTTGTTGTATGGCTTGGTGTTTGAAAGAATATTTATTTTCGAACAACATAAGCCAAAAAGTGTAGTACCGGTCTACTGACACTTCATACGTCCGATAAAAAAATGAAAAACATGATAAACTTCATGTCACAATTAGGAAATATATGGTTCGCAAGCTATGTTGTGCGATTGACTCCGAAAGTCTCGACGGTCTCCCTGCGTGTGTGGAAGTGTAAGAGTAAGTGTGTGTGAGACAGTGAGGAATGAATGGTCGCGTGCGGTCCGTGGCCCGTTTGTTAGGGTACTGCTTCAGCATTCGCCTGTTGATAGCTGGCCGTTAGAATTCTTCTCCAGACAGCGACTGAATTCGACCTTGCTGTGTATCTAGTGTGGAAAATCCTGCCACCGTCGGCACTCGAACCTAGTACCTCCCAGTCAGACACACTGCTGTGACATCAGTTGATGCCCTGAGCCACCTCTCCCGGTTATAACGTGCAGATGTAGCAGCCTGGTGTCCCCCGTCACGTGTTCCGGGGACCGGATTCCGCCGGACGTGGCGGAGCCCCGGCCGCAGCCGCCGGGAATTAACCCTGGGGCCCTCGCTGCGTTTGCACAGCCGCTGGCGGCCGCTCGAGGCTCCGCGCCGTCGCCTTAATGCGCCGGAATGCGCGCGGCCGCCGCTGCCACTCACCGCGTCCGTCCGTCCGCGCCGCTCGCGCGCCAAGAACGTCTGGCACGCGGCTCCGGTCCTCTCGATCACGTCCGTTGGGTCTGTCACGTCCGTCGGGTCTGTCACGTCCGTCGGGTCTGTCACGTCCGTCGGGTCTGTCACGTCCGTCCGTAAAATAACCGTTCTAATTCAAAATTTACGAAATCTACGGAATTATTTTTAATTTTGCCCCTTTAGGCCTTCTATTGAGGGTCGAATTCGGAGAAGGTTTTTAGGGATATATTTTTTTTAATCTGGTATGTTTAAGATTTTTTGCGAGTCTGAAAGTTGCAAGGTAAGGGATTTGGAGTAAATATTAGTTAAGTTAGTGGTTAGGTACGAAATGTGATGTTCAGTGGGTTCTAAGTTAGGTTATTTATGAAGCTGATGATAGTGAATATGCGAAGTAATGAATACAAGCACTTAATGTGTTTGCTTTTGCTGGTGCAAAAATACCACATCCACTCTGAACGTCACTGGTAGTTGAAGTCAAAATCTCTTTTTGTCACTGGCGCTGTGTTTTGTTGGCAATCTCCACGGAACGTGCCTCCTCGTTTTTTTGAAAGTTTTATGAAGGTCGACTTCCAGGACTAAAGAATAATATAAATACTTCTACTAGTTTGGTTTTGAAACTCAGTGACAAATATTTGACGTAATGGGATATATTCTTATAAGTTATTATGGATTTCAAGTCCATTTCTTCTAAGTTTATTTGCTCTTTTATTTCACAAACTTCAATCTACGATGCAATAGTTTCAGGATTTATTTTGATACGGTTCCATATGGTTCATTTTGTGTCTCGGAAGAGAAACGATTTTGTACTGCTCGTAAGTCCAGACTTTCGAATCTGTTATGATGGCAAAAGCAAACTTTCAGACGAGTAAAGCTAGCTTTCAAAAACTACTAATATGAGAATTGATATTGACCGATGTATTGTCAACTGTTGAAATATCAATTCCAGAAATCTTTAAAGATTATAACAATTGTTATAGTTTATTAACCCTCTATCATTTATTATTTATTATTTAATTGCCAAATACATGTTAAATATATGGCAAACTTGTTTTCTACTTTTCGACATTTCTGTTCATAAATTCATTGTAATTAATCATTTATGGAATATGGGAATGCGTTGATAATATTTTTAGAAATGTATATTTATTGCGCGTCTGCTTCCTCTTCGTGTTGGCAGGCGTATATGCAGTAATATGATAAACTTCATCAGATTAAACCACCTTTCATTTCGACTTCTCGCAATCTCGCCCTTCTCATAGGTCACCTCTATCAATATGTGCGACACTACTATCTGACATCCTACAGTATCGTCAGCTGACATTTTCATTCCATTCTTTCTCCTCAGTTTGAACCTACTTGATGAACTTTCTCTCAATCTGGATGGTCAGTTTTCTGCTTACTTAAGAGACGCGTCAAATACGGTGATCCTCCTGCATTTTTTTTTCTTTCGCGCGTTTTTAAACGCACTATATACACACACACATTCACTGTCATTTACACACTCTCAGTTTGGGGGGCCGAGCTGGCCCGCATTGCGCAGTTTGGCCGCGCTACCTCCCAGCCGCCGGGGCGGAGGAGCAACGGCGCGTGGTTTGAGAGAGCGCAGCTGCGTTAACTCAAGCGGCACTTGCGAGGCTCTGGACGCTGGCGCAGTGGGGGATCGGGCGCTATCTACGGAATGTCACTCTTCCCTCAAGAGCTATTGGCGACGGCTCTGACCCACATTCAGCCCACCTCTTTGAAAACTGGGAGCAAGGAAGCACAGTCTGCGGTTTGGATCTGAAGTAAAATAATGTATATCTTCGCTTTCTCACTTGCGCATGTGACTTCCAGAAAAACGCAGGACATGAAACTTTGTACTTGTAAGCTGAACTAATTAATTAATGTCTTCCAAATGTACATGTTTGTTTAAGAGTATTAACCAAAATATAAACTGATCTGATTAAGTAACTTTGTCCTTGCCATGAAAACTTCTAACATGGTGGGAGAATATTAGAGGAAGATCAGTAGAATAAGGCACATGCAGAAAAAAATCCTTTCTGGATTTCACTGGCACTGCCTATTAGCTGGTGGATCCAAAAAGTATCAGTGTGTGTATTTAAGGGGGCATGTCAGGTCTTCCTCTTCCCACTATAATTCGATCGAGGTAGTTGTGTCGAATAGGTTGGCAAAACTATAAAAAAAATACTGAATGAGGGGGAATGAAAGTTGCACTCTTTGTTTTCATAGGATTTTTGCTATCGATGCCAAGATCACATTTCACACAAAATAGACGACTGGATTCATTAAAAATTGGCTCCGACCGAAAAAGAATTATACAAAATGTATGTGATTTGTTAGAGGGTCATTCAGGTTGCACTATCCGTACCCGTAGAAATCTCCTGACTGTTCAGCTATACATTATCACAGAGTCCTGAATAAAAGGGTCGCACATTAGCTC
Source organism: Gryllus bimaculatus (assembly GCA_017312745.1). Classification (NCBI taxonomy): domain Eukaryota; kingdom Metazoa; phylum Arthropoda; class Insecta; order Orthoptera; family Gryllidae; genus Gryllus; species Gryllus bimaculatus. Next base: position 3,366,368 of record BOPP01000141.1, read on the forward strand.
TATCAAGTTCCACAAGGGGCAGAAAGACTCCCTCACAAATTTAATAGTTTTTTAAATGTACTCCGTAATGTCAATAATACAAGATGCTCAATGCTAATACTAGTGTTTACATGTAGAGAACTGCATTAATAAGATCACTGACGAGGTACACATCTTATAAGAGTTAAACTAGTAAAAGATGTCCGATTTCAAAATTAGGCATAACTTTGTTTTCCTCCCTCATACTGCAAGCTCTCAGGATGAACGTTACGCGAGCGAAAATATATTTAGATTAAATATAACTTTGATACCGGACAACATCGTTTACTTATGTAAGAGAACGGTGTATTAATGGTTCACCATTACCAATATTAAAAGTATCAACAACAACGCTCGTCGAGTCACCTGCGTAGAGGCTACTCCGTCGTCGGCCGTGGGCGCAAATTGAGCCCAATCTGTGAGGAATTCGGGCGCTTTCCTCGCACTTTTGTGTGCGTTCTCGCGCGGGGCGGGCGGAGGAGGGACTGGCTGGCCGGTCGGGCGGGCGGCCGCCCGCCGTCGCCGCTCCGCCCCAGCTATTTACGACCGAGGGGAAGCAGCAGGTAGGGCCCGGTCGCCTGGCGGAGAGCGCCGGCCGCCCGTGCGGGGTTGCTCGGCCGCCGCTGCCTTCGACCAGCTCGACTCACGCAGGGAAGGTATCCTCTTTGGCTCCTAGAGGATATTTCCTCCAGCGTGGAGAAGGCGGGCAGACGTTGTGAATTACCTGTGCAGGTGTAAACCCACGTAAGCACGCTTTCGATATGTAAGTGTGCATTTTAGTGTAAGGGATTGAGTTGGTTGCAAACGAACATCCGGGGGCAATCAGTCATCCATAAATTGAACTATTTTCGTGTCTCAGGGCATGGATAGTGGATGACAGCCTGACATTAGAGTATCGCAAAAAGTATCAAATCATAGGATTAATAATCTTTTATACTCGAGCCCATCAAATAGACCGTCTGTACTCGTACACTGTGTAAAAAACAACTGTACAACAGACAACTAATCTACTACTCGCAGCATGGCGCAATCCAGGGCTTGCCCGCTTCCAGATTCTCACAGCTGCAGCAGCCCAGGAAAGCACAGGCTGCGCCCCCTTGAGCTCACCTCTTGGCAAATTCGGCAAGAAGTTCCCATTTATAAACCCTGGATCAATCTTTTCCGCTCGATTATATACATTGGAACCTCCTGGTCGGCTGTGACATGCAAGGGAATATGGTCTGATTGGTGCCCGTAAAAACCCAAGCTTGAGGCCGAAACGCGTTATCGAAACCACTCAGAGTGTACCCTTTGCTCGTAGAATACACCATGCGATCGCTGGTTTTTGTACATAGTTTCATTTCAAGAGGGAGTGATGAGAAAATCCAATTGTCAATAGTCGCCTGTCACTACTTCAGAAGAGATATTTTCATTCCCCACCCATATATTTTACCTCATATCTATGGTACAGTAGACACAGACTAATAAAACCATTTTACCTTGGGAACATATGAATTCGCGGACATGGATCCATAAGCGTATCATGACTGGAACCAATGAAGTTATTCTTTCAGTAGTATATTATTCGTTGTCAAACGTTATGATTAATTTTCTTAGACGTAAATATCCAGGAATGTTTTGCTCGTCGGAAGTTGCGAGGTCTCAATTCTCCAGCGGTCGTCTCACTACTGCCGACCACCAATAACCTCTCGTGAATATGCAACGCTATAAAACAATGTATCGGGAAATTATACAACACTCGAAAGCACTTCTTTAATTGCTCGTGTGCTTGTTACGAGCCCCCACTTGGCTGTGAAACATGTCCTGGCCGAATGCCTGCTCTCCTCCGATTAACTGCGAGTTCTCTCTCTCTCTCTCGGCGAGACCCGTGTCTCCATTCGGATACGCCGATTTTTACTGCATACCTCGTGACCACTCCAAACACCTGTTAGTTCCTGCGAAATAAAAAAACGACAGCTTCGGATGGCAGTAAAGTGAGTACATTGCTCTCTCTCCCTGGAGCACATCAAAGCGAGCGCGCAAGAACCGATGCATGATGTAACTGGACCTCGCCGACCCGTCGCTGCGCAGCACAAAGGGTTGTTTTACATTCGTGAGTTCCTGCAGCGGTTGGTGTGGGTTCGGTCGGTGAGTGACCTTGGCGGCTCAATCGAGGAAGCCGAATTCGAGGGGCTTAAGCACGTATTTAATTGAGCGGTAGTGCCGTGTTCGATCGCCCCCGCGCCCACATTGTAGGCGTTGCCCTCCCGGTGCCGGAGATTGCAACCGCTGTTGCAATCTGCGCCGTCACGGCAGACTCTGCCGCGACTTTTTGGCGTCTGGTGCGGCAGTTTCTTTGTGATATCTCCCCGGAACGTCATTGCTCCCCTAGAAATTGGTATAGCGTTTGTTTCCGACTTACCTGACAGTTTTACCTTTCACACATTGCGTAAAAAATATTTGAAATAGTAATAAAGTTGATATCAAGTTAACCTCCGTGTACTGTTTAAGAGCAGGAATTACAATTTTACAGAATATGCTCCAAGATGTATTCATTAAGTGTATACTTTTTGTTTACATATAGCTAAGAGGATTCCTCGTCTGTGCTGGAACAGATTCATAACATTAAGTATTGAATTTGTAATTAATTTTCCCGAGACGATTTCACACATGTGACATCAATCTTTGGGTCCCTATTGAAAGGTGATGTTGAGTAAACCAGCATGAGCTAAGTGATCGGCTTTTGCGATGAACAAATAAACGGATGGGTTAGACAAAAACTGACACATACTACAATGCTTGAAACATTTTGTTATTGCAATTTAAAACTAAATGGTTTACGTTAAGTTAGGAGCCCAATTAGTGTGTATGGTTTGATTATAATTTGTGATTCGCGCATGCTGTTAAAATACTTTCTTCCCACAGTTCGTGCATTTAACTTGAATATTTCCCTCTCGATTGAGAGTTGCCCGTCGCTTCCAGTCTTCCGGCATTCAGCAACCTTCGCGCAGACACAATACCTCACGTGTTGCCATTCACCGCTGTCCCCGCCGCCTTTGTCCCCGCCCCAAAGGGCGCGCACCCGTGGGTCATTTACGACCCGTCCGCTCATCCCAAGGCGATGCGTGCTGTCGCAGCCGTCGCGGCGATTCTGCCGCGGCGCTCGGCGTCTGCCTACGCAGCCCTGTCTCGCCGCGCCGTCTCGGCGCGTCTCGCCGCCACGTCTGGCCTGGTTTTCTCCAGATTTTTTTTTCATTCATTTCTTCATTCTTCTGAATGCCTTAATTTTTTATTATTTCTTATATTTCTTTCATTATTTTAATTTATTGGATATTCATTACGAATGTAGTTTCAGGTCTACAATTTAAATGCTTAATATGTTCGTTTTTCGCGCTTTAATTTGTGTAGATCCAGCTACTTTATCGGGTCTGCAGATCGATTGTGTAGGCTGGTTCGCTTTTCTTGAACGATGATCTTGCTTTCCCCTCTCTGACTCAATAGGCAGTTGAAGGCAAGAGCTCACAGCGAGCACTTACGACAACATTCCAGACATATCTCTACTGGCGTGAAGTAGAAACTATATGCTGAAGACGAGAACTTCTGTGGGAGATTTTCTCCGAAGCAAATGAAGATCCATCACAGGAGACACCTCAAACTCCTGAGAGAGTTAGAACGCAAATTATTGAGAAAATTGCGAGGGTATGACTGATTCTCCAGAGATTAGCATTGCTTCAGAAAATCTAGTGGCCGATTTCGTAATTAATACCCCCCACTCTACCCCCATTTTTTTCAATCCATCGTTCAAGGAAAGGTTCGCGAGTCATAACAAGTCATCGCCAAAAGCCCTTCCCTGCTCGCTCTTATTTTGGGTTCCAGTCTTACGACTGATCTCCCGTTCCCACAAACTATTCCCCTTCTAGATCGATTGGGCAGCACTGCGAGTTGACCGTGTCCAATATCCACGTGCCCCAATATCCGCGTTGTAGTGAATTGTCTTCTGAGTTCCACCTGCCACGCCCTTCCACCGCAGCGCGGCGCCCTTGGCGGGGCCGCCTTGGCCGTGGCCGCCGCCGCCGCCGGGGCTCGACCCCAGGACCGGTGAGCGCCCCCTGCGCGCGCCGCAAATAGCTCCGCCGCCCACGCCCCGGGCGCTGCCACGGCGCCGGCCCCGCCCTTCCATTCTCCCGCCGCGTCTCCGGCTGTCATCGCACTGCGAAGGCGGTTCGTGGCTCTCCGAGGCGATACCGCCCCGCTGGACCTAGTACGTGGGAGACCTGGCACTCTACGAGGCAAGACGAGAAATTTAGGCGACTGAAGAGAAAATGTTGTAAGCGTAATATTTTCTGTTAAATGTGGAGCATTTTGAGAAAGAACGTATAAAAATATGTGTTGGTTTCTGATATATTAATCACACTTTGTGTTTGCTGGGATCAACCGAGCATCTATATTTCATTTTCTGTATTTGGTAAAGTCGTAAATATTTTTTATTCACGGTGTCGTTGGTCAGAAGTCGTAAATATTTTGATAGATATTCAGGATGTCGTGATTTTCAGAGGGAAAATGTGAAAAACGAAACATACGTAAGCTTCGAAGAGAAGTAGGAGTCTGTTGTAAGACAAAGAACTCAATGAAAGCTGATAAAATCTCTTTAAATGTATCACTACAGAATACTAAATGATAATGACAGTATATATTTTTAATATCTTTTGAAAAAGTAGGAAATAATAATATATAATAATAATATATTGAGTTTTCTCCAATCTCACTACGATCTATTAGTTTATATAATCCTTTGTTGACTTATAATAAAAAGTCGCTTGTATCTTTTGTTTTGCCCTAACGTAGGGACAATCAATGTGCGAGTGACCACCTCTAACAAGTCAATTAATTGTAATTTTTAAAACCCCCTGAAACACTATACAGTCGAACAGTTTGCAATTTTTTAAAACTTATCTTTATCACCAAAAGTAAACTTAATTTATAATTTTTAAGTTCCAGTCTTTAAATTTAAAAATTCCTGATAATTCTAACTTCAATATTACCTATTTATACCGACCATACTATCCGAGTAGGTAAAAAACGGAAACTTACGAGTGGATGGAAATCGTTTTTGAAATATTTCTCGACGGCTATTGTTTTCATTGAGGTTGCTGCCACTCCTCACAAAGTTTGGCGACCTGTTCTTCCCTGCATGACTTGGCTAGTCGTCCCCGACGTGGGCGAGACGAGGTGGGCGGGGCCAGGAGGAGGAGGAGGAGCGTTTAGTGAAGGCGACTTCACTGAAGCCCACGACGGCCAAGATTAATCTCCCGCCCGAAAAAAGAAAACGGATAAGTAGTAGTTTCGAATTTTATCTGAAAGCGCTGCTATGAATACAAAAGTGACCGTGAATTTTGAAAGCGTACGAACGATTAACGGTTTTACTCTCTTTGAATCGGAGAAGTCTTCACACGACGCGCTGTTAGGTCGTAACAGTCTGACATTAAAGAACTGCACCTGCTGCAGTGCGACAGGTGCAACTCGTTGGTGAGCAAGTGACCCGACCCATCTTACGTTCTCTTTTTGACGAAATGGTGCAAGAAGTCGTTGTTAGTTGATTATATACTATCCTCGCGCTTGGCACCTGCATAAAAGAGGGAAGAAAATCATAGAAGCTGCCAGTCACGGTTAACTTACGAATAGGACCTGCTTGTTCTCGCGGGTGCCAAAAAGTATGAGTTATGTACCCACGTAACAAGTTCAACGGTAAATATTAAATAGGAAACTTAGTGGAAAGTAGGTGGTCGGGGTTCAAGACATTCAAAACATCCAAAATAAGAGGTTATTTATTATACACATGTATATAAGGTTGCCTGAATCTTGGGTTTGAGATGATAAAGGTCTAAGTTCTTCAACATTTGAATAACTTTACCGAATAAATCCATGAAACTAACCGGAAAATTGTATTTTTTATAGCCAGAAAAATGTAACGCCGCGTTATTTTGGCATCTTTGTTTTCTAATTTATGAGATGCGTATATTAGTGAAAAGACTGATGGATTACTGTTAATAGTGTAATGTATATAATCACGTACTATTATTTTGTTACTATTTATTTATTAATAAGATAATTATTAACAGAAATATTATCTACCTGGATGGCTCATTTAGGTGAATCACATATCGATTCAGCACCTCAGCCTACCGGGTCGCCGCAGTTCGAATCCCGACTTGGGTATGGAGCTGTCATGTCTTTCGTGTGTGCTGTGTCGTGAAAAAGTTGCCATCCTCTGGTCCCAGATCCAACGCACTTAATGTTATTAGTATCCAGTATTAGGAACCAGGAACAACCAATTGTGGTGTAAGAAGTTAAAATTGTTTTGGCTGGGAGAGCACTGAACAAATTAGTGATTAATGTATTTCTGTTGCCTCAACATTCTGCGGTTTAAATGTCAATTTAAAAAAAATAAAATTGAAAAATATTGAGAAAAGGAACGATGTTTACGGCTGTTTGTAATGTTGGCAGCATCTCGGACTGCCGTCCTCGTTGAAACGCGTGGTTGTGGCTTGCGTCCACGCCCTGGGACAGCAGAACGGCAACCTTCTCCGCCGATATATTTACACGTTCGTAACCGTGAATATATTAATTTCCATGACAGCCCTACTTGTACCGTCACCAAGGCCGATCGGCTAATAAATTCGTGGCGGGGAAACATTCGAGTGTGCGAGTCGGGCACCGCGTTTACGAGGCGGACGAAGAGTTAATGGCGGACGCGAAGTTGCCCAAGCAGCAGTGTTGTCGACTGGTGGGGAGGTCGATAGTAAACAGTTGCTGCCGGATCAGCAATCGAGAATGAATGTTTTACCGGACTGGCCCGGCGCGGCGTTAAGATAACGAGTTCAGTACACAACGTTTTTGGTTAAAGATTGGAGGTATTAATATTATTATTCTTTTTTTGTCAGCTATATCGCTGCAGTGAATTTTCATTATTTCATTGTTAAATAATTCGGACAGCTCTTTTCCCCATAAATTTATTATTTAAATAAATGATAAGTGTGGATGATATTTTTAATGTTTTTGTAGTACTACTCCGAGATTTCTAATTTAGACGCCTTCGAAACCCAGTAATAAAGTTTACATTTTAAATCATTAGTATGGAGTAGTAAGTTTTCTTTTTGAAAACACTTTTTTGTTTTATAATTTCTCTATTGTTTTAGTAGAGAATCACTAAAAACGGGTATGAAATTGTTGCTGGTTATAGCAGAGTTTAAACAGTTGATAAATGTCATTGTTTAAACAGAACCACTAACGTAATTTTAGTATTGAGTCAACTTTATTATACGTTTGTATGAATTTTGTATATTTTTCGACTTTCCTGTGCATTTTCTGTTAATTAATGCACAGTCTATTTCATAATTATTATTTTAACATTACTTTCTTTGATTCTTGTACATACATTGTAAAAACACTCGAATGCGAAATAATTCTTCACATCTGCCCATTTCGCTTAGTGATACTGGTTAAATTCATTCAATTCAATTTTCTTCAACGTGGTTCTCAATAATTACATAGATTAATGACTTCTCCATCAACGTTTTATCTTGAATTTATCACTAGAGCGTGAAATAGGAATACTTCATGTCCGTTGGGCACTATTTTACCTCGTGATCAAGTACTACTCCATTTACGGAATTTTGTTTCCAAGTAACGGATCAAAAATGTGACGGACTCTCGTAAGCGAGGGTGGAGGAAATCTCAAAATAGCTGCGAGTTTTCTAGAGAGCAGTTGAGAAGCAGAAAGAGTAAAAGGAGGGGGAGAGGTTAAATTGGATGGCGTCCTCGTTGGCGTCTTCCTTCGCGACGTCATGGCTAATGGCTGCATCTAGTCGTCAACAGCCGTCTTTTCCTGTCGTCTCGAATCTTCTTTCTTTCAAGATGACGCTCTTGTCCTACCCAACTCTTTTCCTTGTCCTTCTCGAGAGGCCTCTCAAGTCCAGCTACCTTCACTCGAAATTACTTTCTGAATCGTTTCCTCTACTGTAATTCTTCAGGTAAAGTTTTATCCTCTTCTACCTGCAAACTCAAGTCAATTTCTGCCACATTCACAAAGATTTTGGTCGTTAAATCATTTTTTTATCATTGTTAACTTCTCAGAATTTTCATTTTCTCTACCATTTCTTAAATAGTACTCATACACCATCTTCAGCTACAACTCATGAGTTTTGATTTTCTTAACGGATAGCGGATTGTGTTTCCTTAACGGACGCTACAGTTATGAGTGGCTTTTCGTTCCTGTAACCAACTAAGGTTGTTCAGGGCATCAATTGATATCACTGCAGTGACTCTGACCGGGGGATTCTGGGGTTCAGGTCCCGACATGGGCAGAATTTTCGACACTAGCTAGCTAGATAAATATGTCGAAATCAATCGCTGTTTACGGGAGAATTGTACCTGCCGCCTGCCCTGATCGGTATTTTGGTATTTCGGATGAACACCAGATGAATGCCAGAGCAGTACTCTTACGAACAGCCTAAGGATCACGCGCGAACTTTCCTTCCTCATCCTTGTCTTCACCTCACCCCTTACTATCACACTTACATTCACTACACTACTACACGCCGGGAAACCAGACGGTAGCTTAGAGCTTGTTCCGGCTGGGGCGTGGCGTGCTGGTGGGAGATACCTGGTTGGGGAGAGAAACCGCAAGGCGACGAGTAGGTCGGCGCCGAATCTCGCCATCGAGCGGGAGAATATCACCCCCACTCCCGTGATAAAAGCATGCACTACATTTAGGGGATCAATTATCTTGGCAGCTGATTGGCCCGGAAACATCGATCATTAAATCGTTCCTGTCTGTACGAAGGAAGGCGAGTGGCAAGACGAGTGTATTTTGGCTATATAACAGTACAGTAACGCGACAATAATAGAGATTAACAACTTGTCAGTGCAGCGAAGTGATGCCGGATGGTAAATTTCTGGCCGTTCTGTGTCCCAGAGGTGTTGATCCGGAGGGCACGGCGTCGCCGCGGCGGTGCTCGCGTCTCGCTGGCCGGCGTCCAGACGCGACGTTCCTCGCACCCCAGGCGTCCACCCCCTCCTCTCCCCTCACCTCGCGTCACCGCCGGCGGCGGAAATGGAAGGCCGTAAACGGTGCCCATAAACCTCTTCCCTCCGAGCTGTGTCCTGGCGCAGACCCTCCACTCTACTCCTCGCCCCGCCCCGCCTCGCGTCGCGTCGCGCCAACCCCGCCGCCGCGTCACCCCTTACCGCGCACGACACGCCCCGCTCCCTTCACGCACCGCTCCCCGCGACACTCGCCCTTCTTAAATCTGCGCCGCCTTCCTACGGTTATCCACGTTCTAATGAACGCCTCTGATGTTCTCTCTTTTGCGCACGTCCCGGCATGTCCCAGACCATCAGGGGCGGATCCAGCTGATAGTTTTGGGGAGGGCCATCGTAGATTTTTGTTAAATAATAAACATATTTGTTATTATATTGTATATATGTTTTTATAATGAATATATGATACTATACATATTTTTTTAATAATTAAATATTTAAATCTATTTTCCCAAATAAAGGGAGGTAGCGAACACTAGACCTTTTGGAAGACCATGGCCCCCATGCCTCCTCTCTGGATCCGCTACTGCACACTATTTCCACCGTGCCTGAATTTGGGGCGAGAGGAAACCCACACCTCCCATCCGCAAGACGAATCTCCTTAATTGTATATAAGAATAATTCTAAGAATCAGTGTAAATATATATTATCTTTGCATTGTATATTATAATCTGTTTTTCCTTTGTTATTTAATTGTTACGTTCATCAGAAAAGGAGCAAGTATAATAAGCTAAACATGTCAACAAAATAATGTAAAGTAGCAACCACCTGCTGATCTTATTAAAAATAAATATTAAATAAAAAAATTGGTGTGTCGTGGACTGCTCTTCCCACTCCGTTCTCTTCTGTGGGCGCCTCTCCGCCGCGCCCCACCGCAGCTACGTGTTTTCTAGTCCTATTCCGCCATCCTTTTCTCATGAAGTCGTAGGCTTTCGCGACCAGAGTCATGTGGGTGATCTGGGCTGTCCGGGTGACGCCACGTCGAAGGCTGAGTTGCCGACGTTTCGACCATCCTGTCGTGGTCTTCCTCAGGGCTGGTATGTGTCATACCAGCCCTGAGGAAGACCACGACAGGATGGTCGAAACGTTGGCAACTCAGCCTTCGACGCGGCGTCACCAGGACAGCCCAGATCACCCACATCCTTTTCTCAGTTCTTTTCCCTCTCAATATCTATTTCTGTCCTGTTTTGTCATCCGCCCTGTACTGCCTTGCATTCCGTTCTGTTCATCTCAGCCCTGTTCTGTCAGCTGTCCGTCTCAGACCCGTCTCTCTTCGTCTCTCCCATCTTTGCGTTATACAGATCTTCTGCTGGTTGATTCCCTCCTGTAATACTTTTATGTTCCTTTCACTCTCTGTCGGGATGCACGGGATGGATCCCGTACCACCTCTCGCGGTTCCATGCCACACTTTTCCTGACACTTGCTCAGCCTCTTCTAATCTTCCGCGTCCGACTGACACGCGCGCCCACGGATCTCATTTATTTTTTTTTTAATTTTTTGAGAATTTCATCAACAAAAATTATTTGTCCCGCAACAAGGTGTACCCGGTTTCTTTTCACCTAGTAGCTCTCAGGGGGCTAGTCTATTCTCCGATTAAATTATAATGACTTCTGACGTTCGATCAGCGGTTATCCAACGCGGAGCTTCAATAGCAAAAATTCAATCGCAACGGAACTTGCGGTTGATAACCACGCCCAAAAGTTAGAAGTCACTATATTGGAAGCGTGGGGTATTGGCGGTTCGTACGCTGTCGCGGACGCGGGCGAACGGGAGGCGGTGATGGCGTGGCACGGAAGTTACGCGTGCGTCGAAGCGACGCACCTGGCTAACACGGAGAGCTCGCGGCCTCCCTTTCGTGGCGTGAGCGCGCGCACGAGGGCAGCCATGCGAGGGCGTGAGTCACGACTGCGCACTTTTCGGCTGCGTTCGGGATTCAAGGGGATGGTTCTATTCTTCGTTCCATTTCTGTAAATTATTCGTTGGGACTTGTTTGGCGAAGTGTCGGGGCATCTAATGAATAAGTGAAATAATTTCATCGTTTGTGGTGGGTTTCGCCGTGATGCACTTTTTAAAACGCATGCATACTGGAACGTTTGTGTCGAGATCTTTGTCTCCATTGTATCGCCCTAGTAAGAAGCGAATTCAAGATATTTTGGAGGTATTATCACATTTGGAATATGAAATCAATACTTCAATCATTAGATGATTGTGAACTGATTTTCTGGTACTTTTTTTAGCACATTACATAAATCAAATTAATAAATAAAAAGTATTTGTGAGCATATTTAGACCTGCCCAAATTTGTTTCTTTAAGTCACATGCCTTGAATTGAGTGTGTGGACGCTAGTGGAGCGGTGACGTGGAATGTACACGTTGGAATCAACATTGAAGTTTACTAGAGAGCTAAAAGTTATTAAAATAACTTTAATTGTAAAGTCTGCATTGTTTATCGTGATTTCAAAGTTCAGACCAAAACGATACTGCCGTCAAAGTGACTCAACGATGAAGCCACTCTACAGACCGAAGTGCTGTCGTACAACGTGATGGGTCTCTCTGAAGCACATTGTGGCGGGGAAAGTTCGCTTAGGCCGAACAAGACGCGCCGGGAGGCGGTCATTCCTTCTCCTCGGGTGTTGGCGGGTGCTGCCGACGGC